>JAKOOJ010000048.1:1943132-2210632 GCA_022577455.1 Arizona elegans
AAATAACCAAACAAAACAACAAAACAGAAAACATAAATGCATATAAATAATGCCTTAGTAGCCTAATATTTAGTACAACTGTTAGGAACAAGTTGAAATATTCATTGCAAAAACATCAGAATAATAATAAAAAAAAAAAAAAACCACCGAAAGAGAAAGGGATATTTTACAGGATGGCTTTTAAAAGATGGGTTGCAGGATCCCATCTGGGTCAATCCAAACCAGAAGCAGAGATTTCATCTTATGAATTTTCCAACTTTGTGTTGGAGCCCATCCATAGGGAGCTTCCCTCTAGCAGAGTTTCTGCTTTGGACGATTCTCTGTGGTATTTAGTGGTAGTCCTCGACTTACGACAGTTCGCTTGGTGATCGTTTGAAGTTACGACAGCAGTGACCATTTTTTCAGCCTCACGACCGTTGCCGCAGGATCCCAGGATCACATGATCAAAATTTCAGGTGTGTGTTCTGCCTCAGCTACAGACCCCAAAGAATGCAGCACACACAAAGTCTGTACAAACCTTAGTTTATTAAATTAAATCAGTCTTTTTCAAACAAAAGCTGTTAATTAACTTTCTTAACAGCCTACAAGAATCCAAAGAATAAAATAATAATCGTAATCTTACTACGGTTGGCAGAAAGCCCAGAAGCAATTTGCAGGAAACTGATAAGAAAACTAAGATCAGGATGCGAAGGAGAGTGAACAAAGTTGTTCCCTGAAAATTGCCTCAGTTGTTGTCCTTCCTTAAATAGGCTAAAGGAGTGGCCAATTAGCACCAAGCCTTACTCTCGAGGAGACCTCCTCCTGAGTTGCCACTCCTGTCTTTTGGCAGCTCTGCGCGCCCGTGCATCGAGAAGAGGCTCCTCCTCTTCGTCCTCTTCACTTAAAGGAGCTTCTGGAGGTTCTGAAGGCCCTGGCTGAATCCCGGCCTTCAGAACCTCCAGAAGCTTCCATGGGTGTGCCAAAAACTGGAAGACCAGCTGGCCGGTGCGCATGCATGCGCCGGAAATGGAAGAGCAGCCACCCAGCGTGCACATGCCTTCCAGGCAGCTGCTCTT
Organism: Arizona elegans; assembly: GCA_022577455.1. NCBI lineage: Eukaryota > Metazoa > Chordata > Lepidosauria > Squamata > Colubridae > Arizona > Arizona elegans. The sequence continues at coordinate 1,944,188 of JAKOOJ010000048.1, forward strand.
CTGGTTTCCAGCCCTCCCGTACATGTGAAGACCTGCTGCCCGGTGCTCCGGAATCCGGAAGAGCAACAGGAGACGACTCGCGTGCCCAGAGAGATGGCTCTTCGTGCCACTTCCGGCATGCATGCAATAGGTTCACGGCTATAGATATGCTTGTTGTGGTCCGCCAGCAGCCTGAGGAGCTGGCAGCGGAGTCGGACAGCGATGAGGCTGAGGAAGAACATGGGCCAGTCATGGAGGCTGGGGAAGGCCCGGATGAGGGCTCTGCGTCAGAGGCAGAGATGGGGCCAGGGCCATCGGGGAGTGAGGTGCGGACTCCAGAGCCTCCAGAGGCTGACAGCAGAGAGGCAGAGGAACAGGAGGAGCCTGTTCCTAGTGCACGTATGAGAAGAGCTGCCAGAAGGCAAGAGCAGCTCAAGCAAAGAGGACAACTCGGGAGTAGGGCCAAGAGATGATTGGCCCCTCCCATAAGGCTTAAAACAAACCAACGATGGCATTTGGGCTTTGCCGGAAAACAACATTGGTAGCTTTGTCTTCTTAGTCTAAGTCTTGTATTTATTTTTGTATCTGTGACTTCTGAATGTTTGCCAAGAAAGGCCTTTGGCAGTTTGCCTAATTGGACCAAGGTTTTTGATAGGACTGAGGAATTTGCGTTGGGAGGAATTTGCTTTAATTTAGTTGAACGACGCTGGGAACGAAGTAATTCTCAGCTGTTCGAATAAAGTTTGTTTGTTTTTTCACTGACTGATTTTCCTACTACTTACTTGGGCCTGATTCACAACAATGCTTTGCCTTATACGCATGGCCAAATATATATCGTATGATTTATCTAGCACACTGATTATTATTATTTGCCTAAGGCAATGTATGTTTGTATATTATGCATGCAAATAGGTGTGTTTCTGTTCAGAATGTAACATACTTATTTTGAAAACTGCATTGCAAAATTTGAAGGTAATTGTTGATCGATAGTTAGATTTGGGTTCATGCATAGATAAATTCACATTTAAAAAATCACTTAGTAAATTTCTTCCGTTTCTACTCCTAGAGTTGCCATCGCATTGTGCTTAAATATTTAAAGTCCGTTATTTTTAAGGGAGATGGCGTGTGAACTCACATTATCCTGCAGGCAATTTTCCTTTCATGACATAATCCTGGAAAGTTGATGGAGAATTTAAACTAAATGCTTCAATGTTGCCTGCTGTGTGAGGTTCTTAATTAGTGCAAGCAGGGCAGAGTTGAATAAACATCATGCAGTTTTCTTCTATGCTTCATCCTTAGTTTGAGGAAGATACTTGCTAAAATTTTTCTTTTAAAGGAGAAGGAAAATAGAGAGACCCGAGTCCCAATTTGCCATGGGATAATTTCAAAGAAACTGTGGTGGATAACCCCAAAAGTAAGTGAGTAAGTAAGCTTTTATTGCGGTCAAAGACCAAATTAAAATACACATAGAAGGGGAGTATATTTTATTATATTTTAAAAAGTGATTTTTCAGGAGACAAGTGGACTTTCTTGTTTTTTCTTTGAAGACGTTTCACTTCTCATCCAAGAAGTTTCTTCAGCTCTGACAGGGATGGTGGGGAATGGAAGGATTTATATTTTTTGCAGACAGCTAGTTGTTTGCATCCCACAAATGGCGAGGTGGCTGCAGTGAGAATTAGATTATCCATTCCTGCAAAATGAAAGACGGAGTTTCAAAATCTGAAAGCGCAAGAAGCAACCTTTGCACCTCGTACAAAAAGTCTTCCTTCTGTAACAGGAGGCATTAAAGTAATACCTGAAGGATTGGAATTAGACAACAAAAGTGCTTGGAAGATTGTTGTTTTTTAGCAGCTTTTTTTTTTTTTTAATTTGATTTATATGCCGCTCTTCTCCGGAGACTCAGGGCGGCTTACAGTGCGTTAAGCAATAGCCTTCATCCTTTTGTATATTTATACAAAGTCAGCTTATTGCCCCCACAACTGGGTCCTCAATTTACCTACCTTAGAAAGGATGGAAGGCTGAGTCAACCTTGAGCCTTGGTGAGATTTGAACCTGCAGTAATTGCAGGCAGCTGGTCTTAATAACCAGCTTAATAACAGGGTGCCTTAAACCCCTGTACTACCAAGGCACATTTTTTTCAAAATGTGTAAAAAATATCTCCCGTGCTTCCTTTTAATATACCCTTAACTGGGCCAGAAGGAACCCCTGATAGTCATCTTCAAAGATTTCAATAATAAACCCATATTTTGCATCCAGTCTCAGAAATGAGCAAAATGGAATGCCTTTTATTTGTCTAAAACCTTGAAAAGGCACAAATAACCTGTTAGGAAATGACAATTACCTAACTTGTTGGGTTGGCAATATATAAACCAGCATTATAGCTTTAAGGCTGCTGTATTGCGTCATACTGTGTCCTGATTGGTTAGCTCTGTAGCCAATGTCCTTAAGAAGGAGCTAGAAACATGGTTTGTTTCTCTTTGATTCTCTTTGCTGATCGTTACTGCTCTTTGCTTTATTTTGCTACTGTTTGCAACTGTTTATTGTGTATGACTACGACGACTGGTAAGAAGACTTTGTTATTGGATTATCCCTCGACTATTGTTTTACTATCTACTGCTTTATCTGTGTATGACCTGGATTGTTTATTGGACTGTGCCTTATTACTATTTCCTAGTAAACACAACTCAGTGTATCTGTGTGTTGGCTGTGTTTATTTTGTAACTACTCTCAATCGCTTTCATGTGCACACCCTTGCTACTCAAGGGTTGCTCTGCGAATTCCTTAACATAATCTTTTTTTAAAATTCTCCATTGAAGAAAGAGAGCGAATGGCTTTTCTGAATGCCTCCAAGAGACGGAAATATTCTTCCGTACATGTAGTCCTCGGCTTACGACCACAATTGAGCCCACTGTTCCTGTTGCTATGTGAGAAAAGTTGTGAAGCGAATTTCGCCCCAATTTATCACCTTTCTTGCCACTATTGTTAAGTTAATTGCTGCGGACGTTAAGTTAGTCACACGGTTGTTGAGTGAATCTGGCTTCCCGGTTGACTTGGCTTGTCAGGAGAGTGCGAAAGGGAGATCATGTGACCCTGGGGATGCTACTAATAGTCGTAAGTGTGTAAAAGGGTCATAAGTCACTTTTTTTCAGTGCCGTTGTATCAAATAGTCAAACACCGGAAGTTTTTAAGAAGAGACTGGACTACCATTTGTTAGAAATGGTGTAGGGTCTCCTGCCTGAGCAGGGGGTTGGACTAGAAGACCTCCAAGGTCCCTTCCAACTCTGTTAATCTGTTAAAAGAAGTAGCACCTGGAAGAGAAGCTGCTAGAATAAGCTAGCTCATCCTATTTACTTTTCTAATTTGTGAGGTAACTAATTTCCAGCTCTAACCCCTAAGTGATTTCTCCTAGGTGTCCATGCCCGCAAGGCCCTAAATCCTCATTAATATCTCATTTTCTTTTGCTGATGCCTAAACTAAGGAAGTCTGTGGGCAGAAAAAAGGAAGAGAGGCTGCACAGGGCTATAAAATCTGCCCAACGAAAGCAACCGCTTGAGGGGTTGAATTCCAGAGACCATCCCTGCCGCTTGGGCTCACTGCCGCAATTGGGAAGGACCCCCTGTGCTGTAAATAATTAAAGGAGACAATTTAAATAAACACGATGCTATTTGTTTCGGTCTTGGTACCTCATTTAATATCCTCCTGCTTTGATATCCATCCTGCAAATGATGAAGTAGCGGGCAACACAAGAATTTTAGAAAAACAAGGCTTTTGTCTGTTAACAGAGTAACAGAGGTAGAAGGGACCTTGGAGGTCTTCTAGTCCAACCCCACGCTCAGGCAGGAATATATGAGATATTAATGATGATTTAGTGTCTTGCAGGCATAGACACTTAGGAGAAAAGAGAGAAATAATTTAGGGGTTAGAGCTGGAAATTAGTTACCTCACAAATTAGAAAAGTAAATAGGAAGAGCTAGCTTATCTAGGCAGCTTCTGTTCCAGGTGCTACTTCTTTTAATAGTTTAACGGAGTTGGAAGGGACCTTGGAGGTCATCTAATCCAACCCGCTCACCCAAGCAGGAGACCCTACACCGTTTCTGACAGATGGCAGTCCAGTCTCTTCTTGAAAGCCTCCAGCGATGAAGCTCCCACAACTTCTGAAGGAAACTTCTGTTCCATGGGTTGATTGTTTTCACTGTCAGAAAATTCCTCCTTATTTCCAGGTTGAATCTCTTTCCTTGATCAGTTTCCATCCATTATTTTTTGCCTGGCCTTCAGGTGCCTTGGAAAATAGCTTGATCCCCTCCTCTCTGTGGCAGCCCCTCAAATATTGGAAGACTGCTCTCATGTCTCCCCTGGTCCTTCTCTTCACTAGACTAGCCATGCCCGGTTCCTGCAACCGTTCTTCGTTTGTTTTACTCATTTTAGATAGATTCAGATTAACAGAGTTGGAAGGGACCTTGGAGGTCATCTAGTCCAACCCCCACCCAAGCAGGAGACCCTACACCATTCCTGACAGATGGCAGTCTAGTTTCTTCTTGAAAGCTCCCAGGGATGAAGCTCCCACAACTTCTGAAGGCAACTTCTGTTCCATGGGTTTATTGTTCTCACTGTCAGAAAATTCCTCCTTATTTCTAGGTTGAATCTCTCCTTGTTCAATTTCCATCCATTATTCCTTATCTGGCCTTCGGAAAACAGTTTGACCCCTCCTCTCTGTGGCAGCCCCTCAAATATTGGAAAACTGCTATCCTGTCTCCCCTGGTCCGTCTCTTCACTAGGTTACAGGAACTATGCCCAGTTCCTGCAACCGTTCATCGTATGTTTTAGCCTCCAGTCCCCTCATCATCCTGGTTGCTCTTCTCTGCAATCTTTCTAGAGTCTCAACATCTGTTTTATAGTGTGGTGACCCAAACTGGATGCAATATTCTAGGTGTGAATTAAAAAATGCAGGTCAATCACACTACAAATCCAATATAGGCAAGTTGCATCAACTTGAAGATTGTCAATAAAATCTAGTGATCTGCCTCCAGATTAAATCAGTAGGACTTGAAGGATGTGGGGGAAGATGTTCATTTATGTAGCAATCTTTCCTTCCTCAGGGAGACAAAATTAGATTGCTAGCAACTTTATGACAACCAAAACAACCAGAACAGCACAAATATTTGCAAACATCGTGTCTTGCGGTTATATATAGCTCTGTAGACGTTCAAGAAAACCTTTCCACTTTCGCCTACGAAAAGCTTTTAGGAAGGCAGAAATTAAATCAGATCACAAATGCTGCCCCATATAGCTAAAAGCTCTCTTGGTACTAAGGGTGAAAAGTAATTTATTGGGGATTTTTGCAGATCTTGGGGGTGCAAAGGACTTGGTCACAATAAGATACTTCATCTTTAAAAGACGTCAATCACGGGCTTTTCAGACTGTCAAAACTTGGAGAGATTAATTCAAAGCCTGGCAAAGGATATTTGGCAAGGGCGTAACACAGAGAAAATTTAAAATGTTCCATGAGGGTTGAAAATAAAACTACAAATGATGTTCTTTAATGACACACTATCTCCTGGAGTGATGTTTTTTTTAAAAAATCACTCTCCTGTAAATCTCTTACTGACAGTATGACAGGAAGAGTTCAGGCCATCAACAAAATGTGCAGCTGGATTCACCCAAGTTCCTTTAATCGTGGCTGATCTAATGAATCAACGCTCTATCATATGTAGGCAGATATAGATAATATTCTAAGCCAAAACTAAACAAACCACATTACGGTTTAAAATATTTGTTCATTCTGGTCTGTACAGTAGTGGCCAAAATTGTGGAAACCTTTTGGGGAAAATGTATTTTTGAGGTTTGATGGCTAATAACACCACTTTTTTGGGGGGAGTTTCAAGATAATCCTATTCCACTGCTGGAATGGGCTGAGAATAACCCAGACCTTAATCCAATTGAAAATCTATGGAGCCGACTAAAGAAACTTGTTAGTCAGAAGCGACTCAGCAATAAAACCCAGTTAATAGAAGCCGTCATTCAATCTTGGTTTCACATTATAATAGCGGCAGAACTAAAAGACTTGATTCACTCCATGGGAAGATGTTGTAAGGCCGTAATTCATGCTAAAGGTAACCCGACTAAGGATTAACTGACATGGTGATCATTTTTGTATATCTCGGTTTTTCTACGTGTTTCTCTTTTCTTTTTTATACTGTAACTGCTACTCTAATAGCAAATCCTTCCTAAAAGTTATTGCATTACATTCTTGATTAAATTATCTTTCCATGGATATATAATTTTAGGGTACCACTCCAAAAGAGAATGGTGGTATTAGCTAGTTTTAGAAAATACACTTTTCCCAAAAAAAAGTATATTTTTCACCCCTCCCCTCCCAGCCACTCCTTGCCTGCCCGCCTGGCCTTCAACAGGAAGCAGTTGTTGCAGCTAAGCAGCCACCAACAAAAAAGAGTTGGCAAAACAGCTCAGTTCAAATTGGATCTGACTGAGAAGGAGACTCAGCAGAAGCACCTCACTGAGGACTAGGAGCATAGGCTTTCCAAGCAGAGGGAAGATCTGCGGGAGTGCAAGGCCAGGTACTGGCACCTGGAGGCTCAGTAGGCTGAGATGGTCAGCCAGTTCCAGGCCATGAGGCAATCCCACTGGAACGAGGCCCTCCGGCTCTTCGCCACCAGCAGCGCTTCCCTCCAGCCTTCGCCCAAAGCCCCACAGCAGGAGGCTGAAGCAGACCCGGAGTCGGAATTTCTGCCCCTCTCTGACCCACACAAGGAGACCCCAAAGCGGGAGAATCTCTACAGCAACACAAACGTTCATTGCACTTATCCACCCCAGGGCCGTAGTTTGAGGACCCCTGATTTAGTGCCATATAAAAAATGCAAATAATTTTTCTGCGGACCACCAATATTTTCTCATGGACCACCAGTTGGTGACCGCTGCATCAGAGAGAAGCTGCCAGCTTTGCAATCATGATATGAGGCATTTCTCCAGAGATCCAGAATGTCCTGAGCTCACTTTGAAATTTGGCCTTAGGAGATACATTTGTTTTTCCTTCTCAGTTATCCAATAATCCATTCTCTGATTTAAAATGTCATCGTTCATCTCCCAGCCAGGAATGAACACTTCGGTCAGTTCTGGAAACATCAGAGAACAATGAGCCAATGAAGGGAACCAGAAATATATCAGAAACATAAATATAGACAGCAACACACCCCCATATTTCTTTTTTTTTTCCTCCTGCCCTTCTTAAGGGACTACACTGCCCCCCTCCTTTTGGTGGGCTGGCTTATCTCCATCTGTCCTTTTGTTTTTATAACCATCAGATTTGCTGTCATGTTGTTTTTCCCCAACTGTGGGAGAACTAATGCTCGCAAAACATATGTTATACCAAATAAAACCAAGTATAAAACAAACATCATCAAACAGTCGAGAGTTTTGAACCATGGCTAAGAATGGGTTCTAAAATCCCTAGGAAAATAAAATATTCTTCAGTTGGCTGTGATAGGGGCCAGATTCAAAAATTTCAGCAACCAGTTCGCTGTCCGGTTGCTGGGTGGGCGTGGCCATGGGGGTGTGGCCTTCTCGGCCCCCTGCACCAGGGTGGGGGGGTGTTTTCACCCTCCCCAGGCTCCGGAGGCTTTCCTGGAGCCTCCAGGAGGGTGAAAATGGCCTCCCCCGGGCTCCAGAGGCTGGAAATGGGCCCATTTCCGGACTTCCGGTACTTCTGATAGGCCCATTTTTCGCCCTCCCAGAACCTCCACGCACGCCCTGCACTTACCTGGCATACAAAACAGTCCACGTGGAGACTCCTGGGAGGGACGGGGTGGGGTGAGCGGTGTCAGCCAATCCTTGGAACAACCGGTTCGGCGAACCAGGTTAAAATTAACATTTGGTTCTCCCGAACTGGTCCAAACCGGCTGAATCCCACTGCTGGGCTGTGAGAAGAGTAGAATGACAATCTCGCCAGTTATAATGTTCTACAAGTAAGAGGCTACCATTGTCACTTCTGCCTTACCTCATTGTCAGGGATCTGAAGAAAGTGAGGTGCTTTATTTTCTTGACAGTAGTTTCCAAGAAGTTGTTTAATATGATCATGACACCTCTTAAGTCTTTCTTCTTTCTTCTTTCTCCTTTCTTCTTCTTCTTCTTCTTCTTCTTCTTCTTCTTCTTCTTCTTCTTCTTCTTCTTCTTCTTCTTCTTCTTCTTCTCCTCCTCCTCCTCCTCCTCCTCCTCCTCCTCCTCCTCCAAGTAGGCCACGCCCACCATGGCCATGCCCACCCAGCAACCGGACAGAGAACCGGTTGCTAAATTTTTTTTATATAATTTTTTTATTTTTATTTCTCATAAACACATTTACATGTACAATCATTTCCATCATTTTTCATTCATTTCATTCATTTTCTTTTAAGTTTCATTTTTCATTTTTACTTTTTCGAGACTGCTGTTTTACCCTTTACCTTTACTCCAACCTTTCTTCTTCTCCTCCCCATCTCTTCCTTCCTCTCTCTTCTCCTACTTCATTTGTTCTTTCTCTCCTTCTCTTTCCTACTTCCCCTTCTCTTGCCCCACTCCTCTCTTCTTCCCCCCTTCTAACCTTCTCTTCTATTCCTCTTTCCCCTCCCTTTTCTTCCTCTCCTTTTCCCTTTCTTCTTTCTCCTCTTCTCTCCTTTCCCTCTCTTCTCCCTTCCTCTCTCTCTACTCCTTCCCCTCTCTCCTGTTGTTGTGAACAAGAAATTGAAATGAGAATAAAGATAATTAGAAAATCGGGACTCCTCGAATACCACTTTAGATTGAACTGAAAAGGGAAACAACGGTTGCTAAAATGTTTGAATCCCACCCCTGCTAACATTCAGTGGTGAAGCTCTTTAATAGCATCGCTACCTGGAAGAAGAAGGTGAATAGGAGATGCTAACAATTCACTTTAATCAAGGCTTGGAACAGTAGAAGAACTCCAAGCTCTATAAATGTTTGCTTTCCCACCACCTCATTTACAAGCCTCATTTGCAAATGAATAACTGTTAGGTAATGATTATTTGTCTGACTAGTTGGTCAGGCAATATATAAACCAACAATGTATGTTTGCAGTCAGAAAGGTATTATATTGCTTTAAGACTGTATTGCATCATCCTGTATCCTGATTGGCTAAGCTCTGTAGCCAATGTACTTAAGGGAAGTCAGGATCATGGCTTGTGTGGATATAACACCATTTTACCTGCTTATTTGCTGTAACTACCTGATCTCTCTGCATGATCACTGTTTAATCATAGCTACATGTTGCTTTCTACTATTTATTGAATGTTTTGATATTGAACTTGTTCCTGTTTTGAAACTCAAGAAGAATGGTTTTATTGTGTATGACTACAACTGGTAAGAAGACTTTGTACTTGAAATATCCCTGGATTGATCTTTTGACTCTCGTCTTATCTGTGTATGACTTGGATTGTTTTTGGATTTTGCTTTACTTTTTCTAAAAAATGCGTTTACTCAAAGGGTACTCTGCTCAATAACCTACAACATCGGTTATGAACCAAGAATATCCTTAACAGTAACTACCCTCACCACCCATTCCAGGTTTCAATGAACATGCAGGATGAACACAAATGTTCACTGCCCACTTGTCAGCTGAATGCAGAAGCATGGCCTTGTTCCAGATCTCGTGAGCGCTGTGTCCCTACAAAATATAATTGAGGACATGCCATTTGTCTTACATTGTATCCTTGTGTTTATTTCACGGGTAGACATATTTATTTAACATGCAGAGAAAGTAAATCCAATTAATGTGGACGCTCAACCACTTGGAGCCAGAAGGTCACAGGAAGCTGATTCATCAAACTGAAGAATTATGGGGAGGAAGGGAAATTGTCATGCAAATTCCCCTAATTTAAATAATATTGCAGAGAAATATATCTCCATTATTTGCATGGGCCATACATTTTTATCTCCGCCACTCTGTTTTCCTGTTCTCACTTTTGGGCACGCTCATTTCTGGATGAGATTAAATACTGCAAATTATTAAATGGCTGTTGGAAGAAATATCCATCTTGTTCCGTTCCAAGCTGGGAGAAAGACACTGGAAACATGGACGTTGATTGGAAATGTGGTTTAATGATGAAGCAGAACCGCCAAGCCCATGGTTCTCTGCAGCTGACCACATGGAGTTGAGAGTTGAGGGGTATTTATACCTTCTCTTGGGCTTTGCACTTGAGCTTCCTGTTCCTGCGCAAGAGCATGTGTTCTGTTGGCTGTTGTAGGGGTCATAGCTGGCTCTGTAGGTTGTCCCAGGTTTGGTTGACGTTTGGAGGGTGTGGTGCAACTGAGACAGTGGTGGGTTTCAAATTTTTTTACTACCGGTTCTGTGGGCATGGCTTGGTGGGCGTGGCAGGGGAAGGTTACTGCAAAATCCCCATTCCCACCCCACTCTGGGACTAGCCAGAGGTAGTATTTGCCGGTTCTCCAAACTACTCAAGATTTCCGCTGCCGGTTCTCCAAACTGCTCAAAATTTCCACTCCCGGTTCTCCAGAACCTGTCAGAACCTGCTGGATTTCACCCCTGCTTCAGAGTTGTTGTTGTTTTTTCAACACCAATGTTCAGAAACAGAAATACACTTTCTATTTTGCTTCTTCAAAGCCCTGTGAAATGTAAACCCAACATCAATCACATTTTCAAGTCCTGCCAACCACCAATATTTATATTAACAATATAATGTTTGCCCCGCCCACGCACAAAACTGTTTACATGTCCCTTCCTCCTTTCTTTCTTTCTTTCTTTCATTAACATTTTTGGCATGCTACCAAGACGTTGCCACCATGTGTTAAAATAACTTGTGTAGTTGGCTGTTAACAAACTGTTCATCCCGGTATAATAAATTCAACTAATGGCAATAAATAGAATCAGGAAGACCTGGCAATGTTGCTTAATTACTTTTGGGATCTTCTGCATTTGCAGGAGAAAATATCTATAATGCTTGACAGATTAATACAAAAGAACCCATTAAAAAGACATTTCAGCGGAGAATAACAGCACAATGGTTGCAGAAAACGGACAGCCACTCGCCCCAACTTCAGAGATAACGTTCAGATGCTGTGGTTATGTAGGTCCCAGTTAAAGAAAGAAAAGGCTTTAAATTACATTTTTGCAGCCTTAATTTAACTTCCACTAAAGGTAGCTGGGAGATTAAATCGGTTATTGCTGACTAAAAGCACTGTGACATTGAGAAGAATATTTCATCAACACTATGATGAGCCAAAAGACAAAGTCGTCCTGTGTACCTCCCCCCCCCCATCTCTCCCCGAGAAAATGAATTGACTAGTGTGGATTTGCACACCTGTCCATTCATTATCACTGTCACTTTGCTCTGGATTGGAGATAAGTCCCTCTCTCCTAAAGTTGAAGATGATATTGGCATATCTAGGCATGACGTATAATTTGGGTTTGGTCAAACATTTCTTTTTGCTGATCATACCTCCTGTTCAAAGCTATATTATGCAAATTCAGCAAATCCCCTTCCTACGAAAGGGGAGGGGAAGGAGGGAAGAGGAGAGGAGAGGAGAGGAGGAGGAGAGGAAAGGAGGAGGGGGAGGGGAAGAGAGCCGAGAGGGGAGGAAAGGAGCGAGGGGAGGCGGGGAAGAGGAGTATCAGACCTGAAGCCATCTTTTACATTTGGGCCTTCAGGCCTGCCACGTATTCTCCTGTGGGAAAATGGGACGGGGGGGATTACATAGAGTATGGGTGATATGTAGTATGTAGTCAAAATAACATTCTTTTCTCAGAGAGTCAAGGACGCATTACCCTGGCACCTGGAGTTGGATGACTGGGGAGTGTCTTCGGGATTGGATGTTGGATGATTGGACCATGTGATGGACATGAGGGTGCTGGGCAGGGACGTGAACTTTCAGTTGGGTGGGGATTCAGGTTTTCCCAGATGTGCCAATATGACACCTCTAATAAAATGGAACTTTGAGGAAATCCAAGCATCACAGTTTTTCTTTTATTGGGGGTGTTACTTGGAACCCTGACAAGGAGAGGAGAGGGAGAGGAGAGGAGAGGAGAGGTCTTCATTTCTTTTGCAAACATTTCCTTCACATCTACAGCATCTTAGGCAGCGGTTAACTTGCTGTGGGGACAACTTCATTGGGGAATACTTCTCTGTATAAACAAAGAAAACAGCATTGAGAGTTGGGTGTGGAACTTTTCTTCCCTTTTGATACAGTAGACATGGTAGATTCTCCTTCCACATTTACTACCAAGGAAATGTGTCAAGCCAGGCAGATTTAGACACCCCATTCTTTTTCTTCCTAGTAATTAGAGCTGACACAGCTTTGTTCAGCTCCTAAAATGTCGTGCCTATGGCTCATGAGCTATTTTTAGTGCTTAATAAATACTTCCATTGTTTTAAATTCTACTCCACCCTATACTGAAATTAGGTCTTCTCTTCTCTTCTCTTCTCTTCTCTTCTCTTCTCTTCTCTTCTCTTCTCTTCCTTTCTCTTCTCTTCTCTTCTCTCTTCTCTTCTCTTCTCTTCTCTTCTCTTCCCTTCCCTTCCCTTCCCTTTCCCTCCCTTCCCTTTCCTTCTCCTTCCCTTCCCTTCCCTTCCCTTCCCTTTCCCTTCCCTTCCCTTCCCTTCCTTCCCTTCCCTTCCCTTCCCTTCCCTTCCCTTCCCTTCCCTTCCCTTCTCTTCTCTTCTCTTCTCTTCTCTTCTCTTCTCTTCTCTTCTCTTCTCTTCTCTTCCCTTCCCTTCCCTTCCCTTCCCTTCCCTTCCCTTCCCTTTCCTTCTCTCCCTTCCCTTCCTTTCCTTTCCTTTCCCTTCCCTTCCCTTCCCTTCCCTTCCCTTCCCTTCCCTTCCCTTCCCTTCCCTTCCCTTCCCTTTCCTTTCCCTTCCCTTCCTTCCCTTCCCTTCCCTTCCCTTCCCTTTCCTTCTCTCCCTTCCCTTCCTTTCCTTTCCTTTCCCTTCCCTTCCCTTCCCTTCCCTTCCTTTCCCTTCCCTTCCCTTCCCTTCCCTTCCCTTCCCTTCCCTTCCCTTCCCTTCCCTTCTCTTCTCTTCTCTTCTCTTCTCTTCTCTTCTCTTCTCTTCTCTTCTCTTCTCTTCTCTTCTCTTCTCTCCCCTCCCTTCCCTTCCCTTCCCTTCCCTTCCCTTTCCCTTCCCTTCTCTCCTTTCCCTTCTCTTCCCTTTCCTTCTCTTCTCTCCCTTCCCTTCTCTTCCCTTCCTTTCTCTCCCTTCCCTTCCCTTCTCTCCCTTCCCTTCCCTTCTCTTCTCCCTTCCCTTCCTTTCTCTCCCTTCCCTTCTCTCTCTTCCCTTCCTTTCTCTCCCTTCCCTTCCCTTCTCTCCCTTCCCTTCTCTTCCCTTCCCTTCCCTTTCTCTTTCTTCCCTTCCTTTCTCTCCCTTCCTTCCCTTCTCTCCCTTCCCTTCCCTTCTCTCCCTTCCTTCTCTTCTTTCTCCCCTCCCCCTTTTCTCTGAGAACAAGGTCTAAGGCCCAACACTTAGATGTTTCTGCTGGGAAAACAAGTCAATCCAAACATTTCATTTATAATGTAATAAATAATGTCTTAATAGTCATTCAACTGGAAAGGCCTCCGGTGATGTTTATCTATAATTGTGATTGGTGGAGGTCAATCAGTTACCCCTGAAGCAACAGAGTGGACCTGGAAGCCTCAGGTGGTTCCAGACCATCTCAAGGCATTGAGCCACCTGAGGCAAAAGATAGATATTTTCTACTTGCAGACATTGTATCTCATGGAATCATTACACCTGAAATGGCGTTTCCATTTTGTCAAGAAGTCGGTTTTAGCGAACCAAATGTCAACTTTCAAAGCATCCCTGGCCTGCTCTCGAGTTGCCATAGGCAAGGGAGGATGGGAAACGGATGAAGCAACATGGCAGCCACAGACAGGAGCACATTCCAGACATATCTCTCTCAAGGCTGTCTCCCAGGGTTACCCACAGCAGCCCGAGGGGAGTGATCTCTACAACCCACGAAATTGCTCCGTTGGCGAATGCGATTGATGACACACCCTGGGGGGAGGGGGAAACAGGGTCATGATTAGGGCCATAAATTACATGGGATTTAGAGTTGGTTTCATTTGAGTACGTGCCGACATGGAACTCCTAATAAATAACTGGATTTCTTTTGAAGCTTGGTTCGAGGCTCATGATTTAATTTGGGCATCCATCAGAACTCTGACACCAAAACAAGTTGCATGGCCTACAGAGATCTGTCCTGCAAGGAAAGGCAATGGCATATCTGTTTAGGAGGAAGAGCTTGGCGGAGATGCTATTGTCCAAGGAAGCATCTGGAATAGTTGCCCCCATCTGCCTGACAACAGGGCTGGCCTCCAGCGTATGGCTTTTAACTACTTGTACTGAAAACCAAAATTGCATATCATGGTGAAGCAATGTTGACTTAAAATGGCAATGTTGACATAAAAAGTTGATACCGGTTAGGCACAAAAGGCTAGGTCCACCCATGAAGATCCAATTAAATTGATTATTGTTAAAATGTGCAGTCACTCATGCCCTCGTCACCTCCCGCCTGGACTACTGCAACGCTCTCTACATGGGGCTCCCCTTGAAGAGCACCCGGAGGCTCCAACTGGTCCAGAATGCAGCCACGTGGGTAATTGCGGGAGCTGCATGGTGCTCCCACATAACACCGCTCCTGCGCGAGCTGCACTGGCTCCCAGTGGTCTTCAAGGTGTTGGTCCCCACCTTTAAAGCGCTCCATGGTATAGGACCTAGATATCTTCAAGACCCCCTGCTGCTACCGACGGCCTCCTCGGGGTGCCATCAGCCAAACAATGTAGGCTGGTGACCCCCAGGGGGAGGGCCTTCTCTGTGGGGGCACCTACCCTATGGAACCAGCTGCCCCCAGAGATAAGGAAAATCCAAGACCTCGGTGCCTTCCGCCGTGCCCTTAAAACTCTTTTTTCAGCAAGCCGGGCTGGCTTAACATATTTTTAATATTTTTAATTTTTAATTGGTTTGTCATTTTAAATTGGGGCCAAATTAGTATATATTCTTTTAATTGTTTTTAATGTTTGTATTGTATGTTTTTAGCTGGCTGTACACGCCCTGAGTCCCTTGGGAGAAGGTGCGGTATATAAATTCGAAATAAAATAAAATAAAAATAAATAAAATAAAAAAAGCCTATGAGTGGTGCGGTGGCCTAGAGGTGGAGCTCTCGTCTCACAATCAGAAGGCTGTGAGTTCAAACCTAAGTAGAGGCAGATATTTCTCTCTCTGGGCACAATGAGAATATATCTGCTGAACAAAACTCCGCATTGGCGACAGGGAAGGGCATCTGGCCAGTAAACGCTCAGCTCCATTCAACTGCCAGACTCTACCCTGCAAGGGATTATGGGGTTATTAAAAGGAGATGATTTCTAAAAGCCTATGCACAGGAATCTTTGGTTAGCACAATCCATTCCTACTCCCCACACCATTCCAAGGGTGTTCATCCCAAATTGTATAGCTAAACATCTGTAGAGATTCTCAGTCCTCCAGGTCATGGTTGCCCCAAAGGTGCTTTTTTCAGGAGGCAACTGGACTTTCTTGTTTTTCTTGGAAGACGTTTCACTTCTCATCCAAGAAGCTTCTTCAGCTCTGACAGGATGATGGGGAATGGAAGGACTTATATTCCTTGCAGACACCTGGTCATTTGCATCCTTTTAGAGGGTGTGGGAGTAGGAATGGATTTCCAGAGGAAAAATTGCAGACTACAGGAACCATTTGCACTACTCAGGTGACCCTGAGGACACAGGTAAACCTCCAAGTGCTTCAACGACCCTCTAAAAGGATGCAAATGACCAGCTGTCTGCAAGGAATATAAATCCTTCCATTCCCCACCATCCAGTCAGAGCTGAAGAAGCTTCTTGGATGAGAAGCAAAACGTTAGAGCTGAAGAAGAAACCAAGGAGGGTCCCTTCTGAGCTTTTTTCCCATGCCCTCATTCCTTCTGGGGACAAAGCTGCCTCTTGTCTGGCCTTTGTCTGGCCTGCAGCTCTTCCTCCTTTCCCCCAAGGTCATTCCCACATCCCATTAGAGTAATTAAGATGGCAGGAGATCCAGGATGCAGGTCAGTGATGCTGAGTCTTTCCAAGGTGCTGGTACCCAAACGATGGCCTGAAAGTGTCAGTGAACAAAGCTATAAATTCTCGCTGGATCTACTTGGCGTGGAACTTTCTTAACTCAATAAGAAAAGGGACATGCCAAGCACTTTTGCTGATAGGAAATTAGACACATATTTATTTGACATTCTGCACTACTCCGAGCACTTTAATAACTGCATTAATCTAAAGGCTACATCAATAAAAATGCTCCAGGGTATTTCACATTGAATGCCAGTTGGGCAAGAGATATTAAAGCCTGTATATATGTCTGTGTTGTGGGGGGGGGGGTTGTTATTTTTATTAGCGTTTAGCAAACATTTAGGTCACCTTGCCACAATGATGCAAAATCCCTCCACTTTAAAAGCGATTTAATTAGATTTTCCACAGGGAGGGTGCCATATTGCCCACTTCAGAGATCTTGAGGAAGACCATCACAGATAAATCAAAATGAATGATAGCTCAGAGAAATCAAGATCTGCATACCTTCTCTCTTCCATCCACTTCATCTTCTCCTCCATATCATATGAGCTACACTTCAGGGGTGAAATCCAGCATGTTCTGACAGGTTCTGGAGAACCGGTAGTGGAAATTTTGAGCAGTTCGGAGAATTGTCAAATACCACCTCTGGCTGGCCCCAGAGTGGGGTGGGGATGGAGATTTTGCAGTATCCTTCCCCTGGAGTGGGGAGGGAATGGGGATTTTGCAGTATCCTTCCCCTGGAGTGGGGAAGAAATGGAGATTTGCAGTATCCTTTCCCTGGAGGGGGCAGGGAATGGGGATTTTTGCAGTATCGTTCCCCTGGAGTGGGGAGGGAATGGAGATTTTGCAGTATCCTGTCCTGAGTGGGGAGGGAATGGAGATTTTGCAGTATCCTGTCCTGGAGTGGGCAGGGAATGGGGATTTTTGCAGTATCGTTCCCCTGGAGTGGGGAGGGAATGGGGATTTTTTGCAGTATCGTTCCCCTGGAGTGGGGAGGGAATGGAGATTTTGCAGTATCCTGTCCTGGAGTGGGGAGGGAATGGAGATTTTGCAGTATCCTGTCCTGGAGTGGGCAGGGAATGGGGATTTTTGCAGTATCGTTCCCCTGGAGTGGGGAGGGAATGGGGATTTGTGCAGTATCGTTCCCCTGGAGTGGGGAGATTTTGCAATATCCTTCCCCTGCCACACCCACCAAGCTACGCCCACAGAACCGGTAGTAAAAAAAAAAATTGGATTTCACCACTGCTACACTTGCAAAGCAGCGATTAAGGTCAGGGTCCAACGAGCTGGGAAGAGATCAAAGGAGGGGATGCGTATCAAGTTACCTAAAATGATATTATAGAACTGTAATGGCGAACCTAGGGCCTGCCTAGGGCAAGCAGCGACCTCTCTGTGGGCACGCGAACCGTCGCCCCAGTTCAGCTCTGCCATACATGCGCATGTGCCTCCCGCTATCCAGCTGATTGTCTTTGCCGCGCAAGCGTGGGGGTTGGGCTGCGTGTCAGGGTGCACATGCACAGGGAGGTGGGGCGCATACAGTGGGCACATGCATGTGCAGTGGGGGTGGGCCGCATGTGGGGGGTTTATCTCTTCTTCCGATGACCTTGAATCAGCAGTGAAATCTACTTACCTTCTCTACTAGTTTGGAAGTGCGCGTGCCACCCATGCACAATTTTGGACCCTCTGCGCATGTACAAAGCCTTCTGCACATGCGCAGAGGGTAAAAAAAAGGTTACTTCCTGGTTAAAACCAGGAAGTAACGACCTCCAGGCAGGTGGGCGGAGCCTCACGCTGCCGCTGCTCCTGGTTCTCCGAACTACCCGCCGCTACCATTTCGCCCGAACCCGTAGCATTTCACCCCTGCCTTGAATCCATTGATAAACAGAGATGGGTGTAAAAAGATTAAAGAATTGCACGTTGGGGGAAGCTTTGGTTAAAAAAAAAAACGATTTGCAAATGATCAATCAAATCACCTCTTCAGATGGGCTCTCCGGATGGAATTACTTCCTTAATTGGACGCAACAAATCGAATTATTTGTTTAATAAACTTCTGCGAACCCTCGCCGGTTATCAAACAGAATCTTCAAACTGATTTTTTTTTTGCTTTCACCTTCTACAAATTGAAAAGGCGACGCCAACTGCAAATTGCAAGGTAATCAACCCGATTCATCACATTGAAACCGAAGCAGATCACAAGCAAAACTCAAATCGGATCTTGGCTTGTTCGTACGTCCCTCCGGGAAACAATGACCGGACGAAAGAATGGTAACAGAAAAAATGTTTACCAGATGGAAGATGTGATGTTCGGATGAGCTATGGGCCATGAAGTCATCAACCAGATTTGGTAGACCATTATCTTAAGATCACATTCCTAAAGTCAGCAGAAAAGCACTGAATCGTTTTACCATTTCAGAGCAATCTTTAGGGAAGAGCCATAGAGCAGGAAAAAAAATAGGGGGAGCAGCAGTCACGGGTCCCCTTTGAGCCATTCCTGGACCGAGCAGTTTTTGTTCCAGTCTGTCTAGAAATAGGACGGTTCCCACAGCTTCACTGACATTTAGCCATCTACATCTGCAACTTATCTCCAGAATCCCCTTTCCCATTTTTTCTGTCTGTCTGTCTGTCTGTCTATCATCTTTCTATCATATCTATCTATCTATCTATCTATCTATCTATCTATCTATCTATCGCTTACCTTTCCCACCAAAGGTGGTCCCTATTTTGCATTTTTTACATGCTTTCGAACTTTTTACTTGGTTTCGAACCTTTGGTGGGAAGGTAACTGTTCCGTGCGCCTTTGGCGTTGAGTCATGCCAGCCACATGACCACGGAGACGTCTACGGACAGCGCTGGGTCTTCGGCTTTGAAACGGAGATGAGCACCGCCCTCTAGAGTCGAGAACGACTAGCACATATGTGCGAGGGGAACCTTTATCTATCTAGCTATCTATTTATCGATCGATCGATCTTTCTATCTTTTAAATCAGATAGAGATGATATAGATAGATAGATAGATAGATAGATAGATAATAGATAGATAGATAGTATAGATAGAGATGATCTATCTATCTATCTATCTATCTATCTATCTATCTATCTATCTACAGTAACTATCTATTTCTCATCTATCTATCTATTTATCTCTCTCTCCCTCCCTCTAGTTTATCTCAATCTATCTCTTCATCCTATGACTTATCACTAAACTCTATGTTTGTCTCTGCCTCTATCTATCTATCTATCTATCTATCTATCTATCTATCCATCCATCCACCCACCCATCCACCCACCCATCGATCCATCCATCCATCCATCCATCCATCCATCCATCCATCTATCTATCTAGCCATCCATCCACCCACCCATCCACCCACCCATCGATCCATCCATCGATCCATCCATCCATCCATCTATCCATCCATCCAACCAACCACCCACCTGACCATCCATCCATTCCAGAAGGCTGAGCTTCTGTTGATATATTCACTGCTTGTTCTTCGATTGTTTTTCTTTTAATTGCGTATTTATGCGTTGCCCTATCCAAAGTCAGACAGTCTGAGTTCTGCGGCTTAATAAATCTTTTAAATAAATAACAATCAGGACCTTCAGATTCTTTAACCTGATTCCAATCTAATGGGTTTTGTCCTTTTATATTATTCAATATAAATATAGCTGCCTGCTTCCTTTCTTCTCTCCCATGACTTTCGGAAAAATCAATGCATGCATGTAAAGGAAAGATGACAGCTGATCATCAATATTTTAGAGAGCTGTAGAGCAGGCATCTCCAACCTATATTTTACTAGAAGAATACTCAAATCTTCTGCTCGAAATAAAATTCCCTATCCCACCAGGCTTGAAATTTTAAATCTGGATAGCCTCGAACTACGCCGTCTACGTTCCAACCTAAGCTTAATTCATAAGATTATTTACCAAAACGTTCTACCTGTTAATGAGTACTTTAACTTCAACCGTAATAACACAAGGACTATCAATAGATTCAAACTCAATGTAAATCGCTCTAATCTTGTTTGTAGGAAATATGACTTCTGCAATAGAGTAGTAAATGTCTGGAACACTCTACCGGATCCTGTTGTTAGTCTCTCTAACCCCCACACCTTTTACCTTAAACTGTCTACCGTGGACCTTCCATGTTTCTTAAGAGGTCCCTAAGGGGGCGTGCATAAGCGCACCAGCGTGCCTTCCGTCCCTGTCCTACTGTCCCCAATTATATGTAATCATTCTATGTGTTTATGGCTATGTTTTGCTTATTTGTTTCCTTTTATTTGTGCCAATTTTTTTTTCATGTGTCCATGTCTAAGTTTATACGGTTACTTGTTTCCTTGTACTTGTTGACAGATAGATAGATGATAGATAGATAGATAGATAGATAGATAGATAGATAGATAGATAGATAGATAGATAGACAGATAGACAGACTGATAGATAGATAGATAGATAGATAGATAGATAGATAGATAGATAGATAGATAGGAGCCTTGAGTGGCGCAGTGGACTAAGTGCTGTTAAAGTAGCACTTAGCTGCCAGCTGCCTGCAATTACTGCGAGTTCAAATCTCACCAGGCTCAAGGTTGACTCAGCCTTCCATCCTTCCGAGGTAGGTAAAATGAGGACCCAGTTTGTGCGGGCAATAAGATGACTTTATATAAAATAGAACACTGCTTAGAGGGAGCCAAAAAAGCCCTACTAAGCAGTTATATACAAAAGTATGAAGGCGATTGCTTAATGCATTGCAAGCCACCCTGAGTCTCCGGAGAAGGGCGGCATATAAATCGAACTAATAAATAAATAAATAAATAAATAAATAAATAAATAAATAAATAAATAAATAAATAAATATGAATGCTCCTCATGTCAAAAGTAGCCAGTGGACCTTAGATCTTGCAAAATATTAAATTAGTTTTAAGGGAGGAGGAGAGGTCGTTATTAATAAACAGGGAAGGGATTATTTTGTATCCGGGAAGACGGAACAATTATTTCCAATCATCTTCCTTTGTATTTCTCCCCCATTTTCTCTCCCAGTCCTCTCATTAATATTTTTTTTCTTACCTTATTCTTTCCCTTTGAATAAAACTCAGGGTTGACAGCGGGGGATATTTGATGCTCCCTTAATACCTCATTCCAAAGGCACACTCACCCGCCCCACACTCCAAGAGTTAATTATTTCTAAAATAAAACAATTGAATCAAATCAGCCTAGCTGGGTAATTGAACCTCTTTTCTTTCCCTATTGACTGGATGATAGAATTATATTGTGTTTCAGCGTCATCCATAAAGCCCCTACTTACTGCCGCGGAGATGGTGTCTTTCATTGCTTTAAAAACCAAAAAAAAAAACACATGCACACAAACACAAAAATAGAAAATTGAGCCCGTGAGCAAAACCAAGCCATAAATCTGGAAGGAATCTGGACATCTATTTGCCTGCTCTTCTCACCAACCCCATCTTCTCCTCATGGCATAGGAATTAGGCCTTGTTCCCATAGTTGTTTCTGTTTGATTTATTTATTTTAAGAGAAAGGGAGGAAGTAAACAAGAGCTACAGGGACCTGGCTATTACTCTGCACATTTTTAACTGTGACTAGATGAATGTTTTTTAATCTCTCTGGCAAGAGACAAAAAGGGACGCGGTGGCTCAGTGGCTAAAACGCTGAACTTGTCGATCGAAAGGTCGGCAGTTCAGTGGTTCGAATCCCTAGTGCCGCGTAACGGGGGGAGCTCCCGTGACTTGTCCCAGCTTCTGCCAACCTAGCAGTTCGAAAGCAGGTAAAAAATGCAAGTAGAAAAATAAGGACCACCTTTGGTGGGAAGGGAACAGCGTTCCGTGCGCCTTTGGTGTTGAGTCATGCCGGCCACATGACCACGGAGACGTCTTCGGACAGCGCTGGCTCTTCGGCTTTGAAACAGAGATGAGCACCGCCCCCTAGAGTTGGGAACGACTAGCACATATGTGCGAGGGGAACCTTTACCTTTACCTAGCAAGAGACAGGTGAGGTAGCATTGAAGGTATCGAACTTTGCCATGGGGAGAGCAGATTCCAGTCCTTTCTCAACCATAATACAGGTAGTCCTCGACTTACAACTTTAGTGACTGAAGTTACAACAGCACTGAAAAAATGTGATTTATGACTGTTTTCACACTTAACTGTCACAGCATCCCCGTGGACATGTCATCAAAATTCAGATGCTTGGCAACTGACTCACATTTATGACCGTGGCAGTGTCCCAGGGTCATGTGATCTCCTTCTGTGACCTTCTGACAAGCAAAGTCAATGGGGAAGCCAAATTCATTTAACAACTATGTTATTTCCTTAGCCACTGCAGTGATTTACTCGACGCCTGTGGTGAGAAAGGTCATAAAATGGGGGGGGGGGGGAGGAATTCACTTAACAACTGTCTCACTTAGTAAAAGAAATTTTGGGCTCAGTTGTAGTTGTAAATTGGGGAAGGAAGGAAAGGAGGGAGGGAGGGAGAGAAGGAAGGATGGAGGGAGGGAGGGAGGGAGGGAGAGAAGGAGGAACAAAGAAGGAAGGAGGGAGGGAAAAGGAAGGGAGGGGGAGAAAGGGAAGGAAGGAGGGAGAGAAGGAGGGAGGGAGGAGGAGTAGGGAGGGAAAGAAGGAAGGACTGAGGGAGGGAGGGAGAGAGAGAAGGAGGAACAAAGAAGGAGGGAGGGAGGAGGAGGAGGGAGGGAGAGAAGGAAGGACTGAGGGAGGGAGGGAGAGAGAGAAGGAGGAACAAAGAAGGAGGGAGGAAGGGAGGGAGGAGGAGGAGGGAGGGAGAGAAGGAATGAGGGAGAGAAGGAAGGAGGGAGAGAAGGAGGAACAAAGAAGGAGGGAGGGAGGGAGGAGGAGGAGAGAGGGAGAGAAGGAGGAACAAAGAAGGAGGGAGCAAAAAAGGAAGGGCGGGAGGAGAGAAGAAAGAGGGAGGGAGGGAGGAAGGAAAGGAAGGAAGGAAGGAGAGAAGATAGCTATACTATTGTGATACAAATTCCATGCCTTTTGTATGAGCATTGTGATGTCCCATGCCTGTTCAAAGGTGTGCACCATTTGCAGTGGCACAAAGCCTGTTTTTGTACATTTTGACAGGAGCCTTTGAAGACAGAGATGCCTTTTCATCTGGTCCTCACTATTAAATGACTGCAAGACTAACCATTCTTGATCAATGAGACTCTCCCCAACATCCATCTCTCTCTCTCTCTCTCTCTCTCTCTCTCTCTCTCTCTCTCTCTCTCTCTCTCTCTCTCTCTCTCTCTCTCTCTCTCAACAAAACTCAAAACTGGGTTTTTTTTTCCCTTTCATCAAATTGTATAAGCGCTTGTAGAGAACAAAAGTACAGGACTTTCCCCCTGTAGGGTATTAGAATGCAACCTGTTCACTGCTAAATTTTGGGGGGTGGGGGGGATTTGATGCTCTGAGTCATCCCAGTTTCGATATGCAGAAAAGCGTTCCAGATCATCAGGCTCCCATTGTATCCAGGAGATTAGCCAATTCACTCCAAATCACCCTCCGAACTAGAAAAGTCATTTCAATTTAGAATTTCAGTCGGAACCCCCACTCCCCCAGAGATGGTATTCAGCAGGTTCTGACCAGTTCTGGAGAACCGGTAAATACCGCCCCAACTGGCCCCGCCCCCCCATCTATTCTCTGCCTCCCAAGTCCCAGCTGCTCGGGAGGAAATGGGGATTTTGCAGTGTCCTTCCCCTGGAGTGGGGAGGGAATGGGGATTTTGCAGTATCCTTCCCCTAGAGTGGGGTGGGAATGGGGATTTTACAGTGTCCTTCCCCTGGAGTGGGGAAGGAATGGGGATTTTACAGTGTCCTTCCCCTGGAGTGGGGAAGGAATGGGGATTTTGCAGTGTCCTTCCCCTGGAGTGGGGTGGGAATGGAGATTTTACAGTGTCCTTCCCCTGGAGTGGGGAGGGAATGGGGATTTTGCAGTGTTCTTCCCCTGGAGTGGGGAGGGAATGGGGATTTTGCAGTGTTCTTCCCCTGGAGTGGGGAGGGAATGGACAATTGACAAATGGGATCAATGCGGACTCTGGGGGAAACATGGGCACCCATCTTTCTTCCTTAGGCCTGACTTGAAATGTCTGCTATCCAGTGTTGAGTTTCAAAATTTTTTTTTACTACCGGTTCTGTGGGCGTGGCTTGGTGGGCGTGGCAGGGGAAGGATACTACAAAATCTCCATTCCCTCCCCAATCCAGGGGAAGGTTACTGCAAAATCCCCATTTCCTCCCCATCAGATGGGACTCAGGAGGCAGAGAAGAGATGAGGGCGGGGCCAGTCAGAGGTGGTATTTACCGGTTCTCCGAACTACTCAAAATTTCCGCTACCGGTTCTCCAGAACTGGTAGGAACCTGCTAAAACTCACCTCTGCTGCAATCTATATTTCTCTTTCCCTCTTGCTCAAGGTTTTGTTTTGTTTTTTGCCCTCATAAATGTCAAGAAAGATTGGAAACACTTCATTGCCTACTCTCTTTTTTTCTTTTTCTTTTTTCTTTACCTTTCCCTGTTCACATACTTTTTGCTATGTAGCCGGTTCCTGCCATTTGTATACGGGGAAAACAGCATCAAAAGACAGATCAGACGTGGCTGCAAAGTAGATCACAATTTGGCCACAAGATGGCAATTTGGTGCTGCATCATATTCATTAGGTAATTAGTAGGAAAGCAGCTAGCATCCAACCCTTTTCAAATTAAAAGGTTTAAATTTAAATTTTAAAAGGTCATCATTGGTAATGCGTGGGTACGAATCAGAGGAGCTCCAGCTGAAATCATCAATTTTGTTCAAATTTGCAATCTAACCGTGCCTGGATTTCCATGTCCACTCAGAATATCCATCGCATTTGATTTGAGAATCTAGATTAATTCAGTTTTGGACTTCTGAATCAACGCTGGGGCTGGAGACATGGAAATGGAGGACATCCAGATTATAAGATCCAATTTGGAGACTTCCAATTTGATGATGCCAACAGTCTGGCCGATTTTTTTTTTTAATTTGATTTATATGCCGCCCTTCTCCGGAGACTCAGGGCGGTTTACAATGCGTTAAGCAATAGCCTTCATACTTTTGTATATTTTATACAAAGTCAGCTTATTGCCCCCACCTACCTTAGAAAGGATGGAAGGCTGAGTCAACCTTGAGCCTTGGAGAGATTTGAACCAGCAGAAATTGCAGGCAGCTGTGTTAATAACAGGGTGCGTATACCACTGTACTATCAAGGCTCTTAATATTTGATACAGAAACCTAAATTCCGTTCAAGGAGTCGAGCTTTCAAATTATGCCATCGTGGTAGAGCAAAGAGGTTGAGTCTCTAGAAAGGGTGGAATTAAGTGGAATTAAGAGCGGGACATGGTGGCTCAATGGCTAAGACGCTAAGCTTGTCGATTGAAAGGTCGGCAGTTCAGCGGTTCGAATCCCCAGTGCCGCGTAACGGGGTGAGCTCCCGTTCCTTGTCCCAGCTTCTGCCAACCTAGCAGTTCGAAAGCACGTAAAAAATGCAAGTAGAAAAATAGGGACCACCTTTGATGGGACGGTAACAGCGTTCCGTGCGTCTTTGGCGTTGAGTCATGCCGGCCACATGACCACGGAGACATCTTCGGGCAGCGCTGGCTCTTTGGCTTTGAAACGGAGATGAGCACCGCCCCCTAGAAGACCTATACGTTCCCTTCCAGCTCTGTTCTGGAAATAAATACATAATAAGTACATAAATACATAATTTTAAATTCCGCAGACCACTACTATGATCTGCCTAATGATCGGTTGGGTGGGCATGGCTAGGTGGTCATGTGACTGGGTGGGTGTGGCTAACTCGATGTCACTCAGGTCAAGGGGTGCTTTGCAGGCCTCTACTCGCCCCTCCCCTCCCAGCCACTCCTCGCCTCCCTGCCCAGGCTCCTTAGGCCCCCAACAAGAAGCAGTTGTTGGAGCTAAGTAGCCACCACGAGAAAGAGTTGGCAAAACAGCTCAGTTCAAATTGGATCTGACTGAGAAGGAAGTTCAGCAGAAGCACCTCACTGAGGACTAGGAGCATAGGCTTTCCAAGCAGAGGGAAGACCTGCAGGAGTGCAAGGCCAGATACCGGTGCCAGAAGGCTCAGTGGGTTGAGATGGTCAGCCCGTTCCAGGCCATGATGCAGTCCCATTGGAACCAGGCCCTCTGGCTCTTTGCCACCAGCAGCGCTTCCCTCCAGCCTTCGCCCAAAGCCCCACACCAGGAGGCTAAAGCAGACCCCAAGTCTGAATTTCTGCCCCCCTCCGACCCACACAAAAAGACCCCGAAGGGGGAGACTCTCTTCAGCAACACAAACGTTCATTGCACGTATCTGTCCCAGGAGCCATAGTTTGAGGACCCCCTGATTTGGTGCAATATAAAAAATGCAAATAATTTTTCTGTGGACCCCCAAAATTTTCTTGCGGACCACCAGTGGTCCACAGACCACCAGTTGGTGACTGCTCGTCTAAAGATCTAGTTAGCTATGCAGCCAACAAAAATAATTATTATAATCTCTTCCAAAAAAAAAAAAAAAAAATCCTCTCCCTGGTTTATTTTATGCAACCCATCATCCATTTTAGCACTACCAAAGAGCTTTTTCGGAACTGAATGCACATTAGTCCTCCATTACATCCTTCAAATTGCTAGTTAATTATTAGTATAACCATATTGTTCCCATAATTAAGGGCTACACTTCTTTTAAACAGCGCCAGTCAAGATGTGTTCGTGACTAAGCACATCTGAAGATCACTGTTGGATTTCAGAGGATGAAATACCTTGCTTTGAATGAGATACCATGCTTTAGAACAGGGGTGAAATCCAGCAGGTTCTGACAGGTTCTGGAGAACTGGTAGCGGAAATTATGAGTAGTTTGGAGAACCGGCAAATACCACCTGTGACTGGCCCCAGAGTGGGGTGGGAATGGGGATTTTGCAGTATCCTTCTCCTGGAGTGGGGAGGGAATGGAGATTTTGCAGTATCTTTCCCCTGCCATGCCCACCAAGCCATGCCCACCAAGCCACCCCTACAGAACTGGTAGTAAAAAAATTTGAATTTCACCACTGCATTAGAATATGTTAAATCTGAAATAAGCACAGAAAAACAGCAAAAATACAATGGATTTCTCACAAACCAAAAGATGCCGAAAGTTCAAACTGACCAGCTCAATATCAGAGGTGAGATCACGAATTAGACTCACACCAATGTTCCTTGATCTCCAAGAATCATATCTCACACCCATATTGTGTGTCTTTGGATCCTCAAACGTTGCTCGAATGTGTTCAGTTCAAGTTTAAAGTTGCAGAAGCCAGCTCTTAAATAAAAAGAGGAGACATGGAAGACTCAGTGTTGAGTTTACTGCTAGATTCCACCCTAAACTTGCAGAAATATGAAATGTGTGCAACAGTTTGGCACAAGTATCAACTGTGTCAAGTCAAGTCATTCACCTACCCAGGGATCCACCTCCACGTTGCTTCTGCAAAAATGCATCGTGTAAAATGCTACACAAAAAGCCATTTGAGTGTGTAAAAAGTTAGCACCCACTTTGACCAAGAATGAGAGTTATAGTGGAATGGAATGGAATGGAATGGAATAGAATAGAATAGAATAGAATAGAATAGAATAGAATAGAATAGAATAGAATAGAATAGAATAGAATAGAATAGAATAGAATAGAATAGCAGATTTCAATCCTCTTGCTGTCATTCAAGATTCAGCCGCCTCCTATTGTAATGATTACAATTTTGTTTTCTACTACTGCAGAAAAAACCATGGCTACCAACCTGCCTTCCATTGAGGACCTGTCTACTGCACGAGTCAAAAAGAGGGCTGTGAAAATATTTACAGACCCCTCGCATCCTAGACATAAACTGTTTCAACTCCTACCCTCAAAACGACGCTATAGAGCACTGCACACCAGAACAACTAGACACAAGGACAGTTTTTTCCCCCGAACGCCATCACTCTGCTAAACAAATAATTCCCTCAACACTGTCAAACTAGTTACTAAGTCTGCACTACTATTAGTCTTCTCATTGTTCCTATCATCCATCTCTTCCCACTTATGACTGCATGACTGTAACCTTGTTGCTGGTATCCTTAAGATTTATATTGATTGTTTCCTAGTATGATTTGATTGTTTATTTGTATCCTATGGCTATCATTAAGTGTTGTACCTTATGATTCTTGACGAATGTATCTTGTCTTTTTATGTACGCTGAGAGTATATGCACCAAAGACAAATTCCTTGTGTGTCCAATCACACTTGGCCAATAAAGAATTCTATTCTATTCTATTCTATTCTATTCTATTCTATTCTATTCTATTCTATTCTACTCTACTCTACTCTACTCTACTCTACTCTACTCTACTCTACTCTACTCTATTCCATTCCATTCCATTCCATTCCACTCTACTCTACTCTACTCTACTCTATTCCATTCTATTTTCATAATTGATAGGCACCACTCTTGCTTAGGAAGAAGCACAGATTTCCAGTAGCAAATGGGATGACATCACAGGAGTCACCTTTCTGATATATATGATGCAAATGTTGTCATCGGCTTGACCAACCAAATTACATCCTTTGCATCTCTATTCCGTCTGCATAGTGCAAATGGTGTCATTTTTGCCTCAACAATGCAAAATGAAATCATTCACTTCGGTTCGCGGGGCAGAGTCAGGATGCACATTACGTCCCGTCCTTCCTGGCAAGAGGCCTTTATTTAATTCTTCACTCAATTAATGATACTCTAAATAGTACAAGCAGTTCTGTTTATTAACGGACCGTAGCCAACATAGCATTTCAGGCAGTTAAAAAAAAAGAGAGAGAGCTCGGAGAGCAAATGTCCTCGCAAGAAAACGCTGTTGAACTCCCAGGTCAGTGTGTCCACTTTTCTTCTTCATCAGCAATGCTTCATTAGGTTTCTGAAAACAAAAGTTCTCGTTGCGAGAGACACATGGCTGAAGGCAATACAAATTATACAGCCAATCATCGGGAACACATGTTTTTACAAGCGTGCAGAAGGTTTCTCTTCCTAGAAATACTGCAACGAAATGCAGAGTTCCAAACAGGCCAGGTTTTCTCCAGTGGGGCGGGGGGGGGAAATATCTGAAAAAACAGTATAAAAAAAATATTTGAGGGGCTGCCACAGAGAGGAGAAAGGGGGTCAAGCTATTTTTCCAAAGCACCCAAAGGCCAGACAATTTTCTGACAGTGAGAACCATCAACCCGTGGAACAGAAGTTGCCTCCGGAAGTTGTGGGAGCTTCATCACTGAAGGCTTTCAAAAAGAGGATGGACTGCCATCTGTCAGAAATGGTGTAGGGTCTTCCTGCTTGGGAGGGGGGGTTGGACTAGATGACCTACAAGGCCCCATCCAACTCTGTTAAACTGTATCTCATGAGCTGTGGTGGTACGGTGGTTAGAGTGCAGTACTCCAGGCTACTTCTGGTGACTGCCGGCTGCCTGCAATTTGGCAGTTCAAAACTCACCACCCTCAAGGTTGACTCAGTTTTCCATCTATCCGAGGTGGGTAAAATGAGGACCCAGATTGTTGGGGGCAACAGGCTGACTTTGTTAAACCGCGTAGAGACGGCTGTAAAAGCACTGTAAAGCGGTATATAACTATAAGTGCTATTGCTATCTTCCTTCCTTCCTTCCTTCCTTCCTTCCTTCCTTCCTTCCTTCCCTCCCTCTGCTCACTGGAAGGAGTTCAATGCTGACCAACTCAAGGTTGACTCACCCTTCCATCCCTGGAAGGCTGACTCCGCGGTCAGGAAAATGCTGCCCAGGAACCAAAATGTTTTTTGAAGCCAATTTTTTTTTTCAACCAAATGCAAAAACGGACCCCAGGATGAATTTTGGGATGAAATTCCATGTCTAAAAATGGTGTTGCTTTCACTTTTTAAAAATTGAGCCTTTTTGATGCCTGGGGAAGAAAACGCGTGACTCCGCGGTCAGGAAAATGCTGCCTAGGAAAAAAATGTTTATTGAATCCAATTTTTTTTTTTTCAAACACAATGCAAAAACGGACCCCAGGATGAGTTTCGGGATGAAATTCCATGTCTAAAAATGGTGTTGCTTCCACTTTTTAAAAATTGAGCCTTTTTGGTGCCTGGGGAAGAAAACGCGTGACTCCGCGGTCAGGAAAATGCTGCCCAGGAAGCAAAATGTTTTTTGAAGCCAATTTTTTTTTTTCCAACCAACTCCAAAAATGGACCCCAGGATGAAATTTGGGATGAAAATGGTGTTGCTTCCACTTTTTAAAAATTGAGCCTTTTTGGTGCCTGGGGAAGAAAACGCGTGACTCCGCGGTCAGGAAAATGCTGCCTAGGAAAAAAATGTTTTTTGAAGCCAATTTTTTTTTTCCAACCAACTCCAAAAATGGACCCCAGGATGAAATTTGGGATGAAAATGCTGTTGCTTCCACTTTTTAAAAATTGAGCCTTTTTGGTGCCTGGGGAAGAAAACGCGTGACTCCGTGGCCAGGAAAATGCTGCCCAGGAAGCAAAATGTTTTTTGAAGCCAATTTTTTTCTTTAAAACCAAATGCAAATATGGACCCCAGGATGAGTTTCGAAATGAAATTCCATGTCTAAAAATGGTGTTGCTTCCACTTTTTAAAAATCAAGCCTTTTTGGTGCCTGGGGAAGAAAACGCGTGACTCCGCGGTCAGGAAAATGCTGCCTAGGAAAAAAATGTTTATTGAATCCAATTTTTTTTTCAACCAAATGCAAAAACGGACCACAGGATGAATTTTGGGATGAAATTCCATATCTAAAAATGGTGTTGCTTTCACTTTTTAAAAATCAAGCCTTTTTGGTGACTGGGGAAGAAAACGTGTGACTCCGCATTCAGGAAAATGCTGCCTAGGAAAAAAATGTTTTTTGAAGCCAATTTTTTTTTCAACCAAATGCAAAAACAGACCCCAGGATGAATTTTGGGATGAAATTCCATGTCTAAAAATGGTGTTGCTTCCACTTTTTAAAAATCAAGCCTTTTTGGTGCCTGGGGAAGAAAACGCGTGACTCCGTGGTCAGGAAAATGCTGCCTAGGAAAAACATGTTTTTTGAAGCCAATTTATTTTTTCAACCAAATACAAAAACAGACCCCGGGATGAATTTTGGGATGAAATTGCATGGCTAAAAATGGTGTTGCTTCCACTTTTTAAAAATCAAGCCTTTTTGGTGCCTGGGGAAGAAAACGCGTGACTCCGCGGTCAGGAAAATGCTGCCTAGGAAAAACATGTTTTTTGAAGCCAATTTTTTTTTTCAACCAAATGCAAAAACGGACCCCAGGATGAATTTTGTGATGATATTCCATGTCTAAAAATGGTGTTGCTTCCACTTTTTAAAAATCAAGCCTTTTTGGTGCCTGGGGAAGAAAACCCGTGACTCCGCGGTCAGGAAATTGCTGCCTAGGAAAAACATGTTTTTTGAAGCCAATTTATTTTTTCAACCAAATACAAAAACAGACCCCAGGATGAATTTTGGGATGAAATTCCATGTGTAAAAATGGTGTTGCTTCCACTTTTTAAAGATCAAGCCTTTTTGGTGCCTGGGGAACAAAACGCATGACTCCGCAGTCAGGAAAATGCTGCCTAGGAAAAAAATGTTTTTTGAAGCCAATTTTTTTTTTCAACCAAATGCAAAAACGGACCCCGGGATGAATTTTGGGATGAAATTGCATGTCTAAAAAGGGTGTTGCTTCCACTTTTTAAAAATCAAGCCTTTTTGGTGCCTGGGGAAGAAAACGCGTGACTCCGCGGTCAGGAAAATGCTGCCTAGGAAAAAATTATTTATTGAATCCAATTTTTTTTTTCAACCAAATGCAAAAACGGACCCCACGATGAATTTTGGAATGAAATTCCATGTCGAAAAATGGTGTTGCTTCCACTTTTTAAAGATCAAGCCTTTTTGGTGCCTGGGGAAGAAAACGCATGACTCCGCGGTCAGGAAAATGCTGCCTAGGAAAAAAATGTTTTTTGAAGCCAAATTGTTTTTTTTTTCAACCAAATGCAAAAATGGACCCCAGGATGAATTTTGGGATGAAATTCCATGGCTAAAAATGGTGTTGCTTCCACTTTTTAAAAATCAAGCCTTTTTGGTGCCTGGGGAAGAAAACGCGTGACTCCGCGGTCAGGAAAATGCTGCCCAGGATCCAAAATCTTTTTTTGAAGTCAAATTTTTTTAAAAACCAAATACAAAAACAGACCCCAGGATGAGTTTCGGGATGAAATTCCCTGTCTCAAAATGGTGTTGCTTCCTCTTTTTAAAGATCAAGCCTTTTTGGTGCCTGGGGAAGAAAACGCATGACTCCGCGGTCAGGAAAATGCTGCCTAGGAAAAACATGTTTTTCGAAGCCAATTTTTTTTTTCAACCAAATACAAAAACAGACCCCAGGATGAATTTTGGGATGAAATTGCATGTCTAAAAATGGTGTTGCTTCCACTTTTTAAAAATCAAGCCTTTTTGGTGCCTGGGGAAGAAAACGCGTGACTCCGCGGTCAGGAAAATGCTGCCCAGGATCCAAAATCTTTTTTTGAAGTCAAATTTTTTTAAAAACCAAATACAAAAACAGACCCCAGGATGAATTTTGGGATGAAATTGCATGTCTAAAAAGGGTGTTGCTTCCACTTTTTAAAAATCAAGCCTTTTTGGTGCCTGGGGAAGAAAACGCGTGACTCCGCGGTCAGGAAAATGCTGCCTAGGAAAAACATGTTTTTTGAAGCCAATTTTTTTTTTTAACCAAATGCAAAAACGGACCCCACGATGAATTTTTGGATGAAATTGCATGTCTAAAAATGGTGTTGCTTCCACTTTTTAAAAATCAAGCCTTTTTGGTGCCTGGGGAAGAAAACGCGTGACTCCGCGGTCAGGAAAATGCTGCCTAGGAAAAAATTATTTATTGAATCCAATTTTTTTTTTCAACCAAATGCAAAAACGGACCCCACGATGAATTTTGGAATGAAATTCCATGTCGAAAAATGGTGTTGCTTCCACTTTTTAAAGATCAAGCCTTTTTGGTGCCTGGGGAAGAAAACGCATGACTCCGCGGTCAGGAAAATGCTGCCTAGGAAAAAAATGTTTTTTGAAGCCAAATTGTTTTTTTTTTCAACCAAATGCAAAAATGGACCCCAGGATGAATTTTGGGATGAAATTCCATGGCTAAAAATGGTGTTGCTTCCACTTTTTAAAGATCAAGCCTTTTTGGTGCCTGGGGAAGAAAACGCATGACTCCACGGTCAGGAAAATGCTGCCTAGGAAAAACGTGTTTTTTGAAGCCAATTTATTTTTTCAACCAAATACAAAAACAGACCCCAGGATGAATTTTGGGATGAAATTCCATGTGTAAAAATGGTGTTGCTTCCACTTTTTAAAGATCAAGCCTTTTTGGTGCCTGGGGAAGAAAACGCATGACTCCGCGGTCAGGAAAATGCTGCCTAGGAAAAACATGTTTTTTGAAGCCAATTTTTTTTTTCAACCAAATGCAAAAACGGACCCCAGGATGAATTTTGGGATGAAATTGCATGTCTAAAAAGGGTGTTGCTTCCACTTTTTAAAAATCAAGCCTTTTTGGTGCCTGGGGAAGAAAACGCGTGACTCCGCGGTCAGGAAAATGCTGCCTAGGAAAAACATGTTTTTTGAAGCCAATTTTTTTTTTCAACCAAATGCAATAACGGACCCCGGGATGAATTTTGGGATGAAATTGCATGACCAAAAATGGTGTTGCTTCCACTTTTTAAAAATCAAGCCTTTTTGGTGCCTGGGGAAGAAAACGCGTGACTCCGCGGTCAGGAAAATGCTGCCTAGGAAAAACATGTTTTTTGAAGCCAATTTTTTTTTTCAACCAAATGCAAAAACGGACCCCGGGATGAATTTTGGGATTAAATTGCATGGCTAAAAATGGTGTTGCTTCCACTTTTTAAAAATCAAGCCTTTTTGGAGCCTGGGGAAGAAAACGCATGACTCCGCGGTCAGGAAAATGCTGCCTAGGAAAAAAATGTTTTTTGAAGCCAATTTTTTTTTTCAACCAAATACAAAAACAGACCCCAGGATGAATTTTGGGATGAAATTGCATGTCTAAAAATGGTGTTGCTTCCACTTTTTAAAAATCAAGCCTTTTTGGTGCCTGGGGAAGAAAACGCGTGACTCCGCGGTCAGGAAAATGCTGCCCAGGATCCAAAATCTTTTTTTGAAGTCAAATTTTTTTAAAAACCAAATACAAAAACAGACCCCAGGATGAATTTTGGGATGAAATTGCATGTCTAAAAATGGTGTTGCTTCCACTTTTTAAAAATCAAGCCTTTTTGGTGCCTGGGGAAGAAAACGTGTGACTCCGCGGTCAGGAAAATGCTGCCTAGGAAAAAAATGTTTATTGAATCCAATTTTTTTTTTCAACCAAATGCAAAAACGGACCCCACGATGAATTTTGGGATGAAATTCCATGTCTAAAAATGGTGTTGCTTCCACTTTTTAAAGATCAAGCCTTTTTGGTGCCTGGGGAAGAAAACGCATGACTCCACGGTCAGGAAAATGCTGCCTAGGAAAAACATGTTTTTTGAAGCCAATTTATTTTTTCAACCAAATACAAAAACAGACCCCAGGATGAATTTTGGGATGAAATTCCATGTGTAAAAATGGTGTTGCTTCCACTTTTTAAAGATCAAGCCTTTTTGGTGCCTGGGGAAGAAAACGCATGACTCCGCGGTCAGGAAAATGCTGCCTAGGAAAAACATGTTTTTTGAAGCCAATTTTTTTTTTCAACCAAATGCAAAAACGGACCCCAGGATGAATTTTGGGATGAAATTGCATGTCTAAAAAGGGTGTTGCTTCCACTTTTTAAAAATCAAGCCTTTTTGGTGCCTGGGGAAGAAAACGCGTGACTCCGTGGTCAGGAAAATGCTGCCTAGGAAAAAAATGTTTTTTGAAGCCAATTTTTTTTTTCAACCAAATGCAAAAACGGACCCCGGGATGAATTTTGGGATGAAATTGCATGTCTAAAAAGGGTGTTGCTTCCACTTTTTAAAAATCAAGCCTTTTTGGTGCCTGGGGAAGAAAACGCGTGACTCCGCGGTCAGGAAAATGCTGCCTAGGAAAAACATGTTTTTTGAATCCAATTTTTTTTTTCAACCAAATGCAAAAACGGACCCCACGATGAATTTTGGAATGAAATTCCATGTCGAAAAATGGTGTTGCTTCCACTTTTTAAAGATCAAGCCTTTTTGGTGCCTGGGGAAGAAAACGCATGACTCCGCGGTCAGGAAAATGCTGCCTAGGAAAAAAATGTTTTTTGAAGCCAAATTGTTTTTTTTTTCAACCAAATGCAAAAATGGACCCCAGGATGAATTTTGGGATGAAATTCCATGGCTAAAAATGGTGTTGCTTCCACTTTTTAAAGATCAAGCCTTTTTGGTGCCTGGGGAAGAAAACGCATGACTCCACGGTCAGGAAAATGCTGCCTAGGAAAAACGTGTTTTTTGAAGCCAATTTATTTTTTCAACCAAATACAAAAACAGACCCCAGGATGAATTTTGGGATGAAATTCCATGTGTAAAAATGGTGTTGCTTCCACTTTTTAAAGATCAAGCCTTTTTGGTGCCTGGGGAAGAAAACGCATGACTCCGCGGTCAGGAAAATGCTGCCTAGGAAAAACATGTTTTTTGAAGCCAATTTTTTTTTTCAACCAAATGCAAAAACGGACCCCAGGATGAATTTTGGGATGAAATTGCATGTCTAAAAAGGGTGTTGCTTCCACTTTTTAAAAATCAAGCCTTTTTGGTGCCTGGGGAAGAAAACGCGTGACTCCGCGGTCAGGAAAATGCTGCCTAGGAAAAACATGTTTTTTGAAGCCAATTTTTTTTTTCAACCAAATGCAATAACGGACCCCGGGATGAATTTTGGGATGAAATTGCATGACCAAAAATGGTGTTGCTTCCACTTTTTAAAAATCAAGCCTTTTTGGTGCCTGGGGAAGAAAACGCGTGACTCCGCGGTCAGGAAAATGCTGCCTAGGAAAAACATGTTTTTTGAAGCCAATTTTTTTTTTCAACCAAATGCAAAAACGGACCCCGGGATGAATTTTGGGATTAAATTGCATGGCTAAAAATGGTGTTGCTTCCACTTTTTAAAAATCAAGCCTTTTTGGAGCCTGGGGAAGAAAACGCATGACTCCGCGGTCAGGAAAATGCTGCCTAGGAAAAAAATGTTTTTTGAAGCCAATTTTTTTTTTCAACCAAATACAAAAACAGACCCCAGGATGAATTTTGGGATGAAATTGCATGTCTAAAAATGGTGTTGCTTCCACTTTTTAAAAATCAAGCCTTTTTGGTGCCTGGGGAAGAAAACGCGTGACTCCGCGGTCAGGAAAATGCTGCCCAGGATCCAAAATCTTTTTTTGAAGTCAAATTTTTTTAAAAACCAAATACAAAAACAGACCCCAGGATGAATTTTGGGATGAAATTGCATGTCTAAAAATGGTGTTGCTTCCACTTTTTAAAAATCAAGCCTTTTTGGTGCCTGGGGAAGAAAACGTGTGACTCCGCGGTCAGGAAAATGCTGCCTAGGAAAAAAATGTTTATTGAATCCAATTTTTTTTTTCAACCAAATGCAAAAACGGACCCCACGATGAATTTTGGGATGAAATTCCATGTCTAAAAATGGTGTTGCTTCCACTTTTTAAAGATCAAGCCTTTTTGGTGCCTGGGGAAGAAAACGCATGACTCCACGGTCAGGAAAATGCTGCCTAGGAAAAACATGTTTTTTGAAGCCAATTTATTTTTTCAACCAAATACAAAAACAGACCCCAGGATGAATTTTGGGATGAAATTCCATGTGTAAAAATGGTGTTGCTTCCACTTTTTAAAGATCAAGCCTTTTTGGTGCCTGGGGAAGAAAACGCATGACTCCGCGGTCAGGAAAATGCTGCCTAGGAAAAACATGTTTTTTGAAGCCAATTTTTTTTTTCAACCAAATGCAAAAACGGACCCCAGGATGAATTTTGGGATGAAATTGCATGTCTAAAAAGGGTGTTGCTTCCACTTTTTAAAAATCAAGCCTTTTTGGTGCCTGGGGAAGAAAACGCGTGACTCCGTGGTCAGGAAAATGCTGCCTAGGAAAAACATGTTTTTTGAAGCCAATTTATTTTTTCAACCAAATACAAAAACAGACCCCGGGATGAATTTTGGGATGAAATTGCATGGCTAAAAATGGTGTTGCTTCCACTTTTTAAAAATCAAGCCTTTTTGGTGCCTGGGGAAGAAAACGCGTGACTCCGCGGTCAGGAAAATGCTGCCTAGGAAAAACATGTTTTTTGAAGCCAATTTTTTTTTTCAACCAAATGCAAAAACGGACCCCAGGATGAATTTTGTGATGATATTCCATGTCTAAAAATGGTGTTGCTTCCACTTTTTAAAAATCAAGCCTTTTTGGTGCCTGGGGAAGAAAACCCGTGACTCCGCGGTCAGGAAATTGCTGCCTAGGAAAAACATGTTTTTTGAAGCCAATTTATTTTTTCAACCAAATACAAAAACAGACCCCAGGATGAATTTTGGGATGAAATTCCATGTGTAAAAATGGTGTTGCTTCCACTTTTTAAAGATCAAGCCTTTTTGGTGCCTGGGGAACAAAACGCATGACTCCGCAGTCAGGAAAATGCTGCCTAGGAAAAAAATGTTTTTTGAAGCCAATTTTTTTTTTCAACCAAATGCAAAAACGGACCCCGGGATGAATTTTGGGATGAAATTGCATGTCTAAAAAGGGTGTTGCTTCCACTTTTTAAAAATCAAGCCTTTTTGGTGCCTGGGGAAGAAAACGCGTGACTCCGCGGTCAGGAAAATGCTGCCTAGGAAAAACATGTTTTTTGAAGCCAATTTTTTTTTTTAACCAAATGCAAAAACGGACCCCACGATGAATTTTTGGATGAAATTGCATGTCTAAAAATGGTGTTGCTTCCACTTTTTAAAAATCAAGCCTTTTTGGTGCCTGGGGAAGAAAACGCGTGACTCCGCGGTCAGGAAAATGCTGCCTAGGAAAAAATTATTTATTGAATCCAATTTTTTTTTTCAACCAAATGCAAAAATGGACCCCACGATGAATTTTGGAATGAAATTCCATGTCGAAAAATGGTGTTGCTTCCACTTTTTAAAGATCAAGCCTTTTTGGTGCCTGGGGAAGAAAACGCATGACTCCGCGGTCAGGAAAATGCTGCCTAGGAAAAAAATGTTTTTTGAAGCCAAATTGTTTTTTTTTTCAACCAAATGCAAAAATGGACCCCAGGATGAATTTTGGGATGAAATTCCATGGCTAAAAATGGTGTTGCTTCCACTTTTTAAAAATCAAGCCTTTTTGGTGCCTGGGGAAGAAAACGCGTGACTCCGCGGTCAGGAAAATGCTGCCCAGGATCCAAAATCTTTTTTTGAAGTCAAATTTTTTTAAAAACCAAATACAAAAACAGACCCCAGGATGAGTTTCGGGATGAAATTCCCTGTCTCAAAATGGTGTTGCTTCCTCTTTTTAAAGATCAAGCCTTTTTGGTGCCTGGGGAAGAAAACGCATGACTCCGCGGTCAGGAAAATGCTGCCTAGGAAAAACATGTTTTTCGAAGCCAATTTTTTTTTTCAACCAAATACAAAAACAGACCCCAGGATGAATTTTGGGATGAAATTGCATGTCTAAAAATGGTGTTGCTTCCACTTTTTAAAAATCAAGCCTTTTTGGTGCCTGGGGAAGAAAACGCGTGACTCCGAGGTCAGGAAAATGCTGCCCAGGATCCAAAATCTTTTTTTGAAGTCAAATTTTTTTAAAAACCAAATACAAAAACAGACCCCAGGATGAATTTTGGGATGAAATTGCATGTCTAAAAATGGTGTTGCTTCCACTTTTTAAAAATCAAGCCTTTTTGGTGCCTGGGGAAGAAAACGTGTGACTCCGCGGTCAGGAAAATGCTGCCTAGGAAAAAAATGTTTATTGAATCCAATTTTTTTTTTCAACCAAATGCAAAAACGGACCCCACGATGAATTTTGGGATGAAATTCCATGTCTAAAAATGGTGTTGCTTCCACTTTTTAAAGATCAAGCCTTTTTGGTGCCTGGGGAAGAAAACGCATGACTCCACGGTCAGGAAAATGCTGCCTAGGAAAAACGTGTTTTTTGAAGCCAATTTATTTTTTCAACCAAATACAAAAACAGACCCCAGGATGAATTTTGGGATGAAATTCCATGTGTAAAAATGGTGTTGCTTCCACTTTTTAAAGATCAAGCCTTTTTGGTGCCTGGGGAAGAAAACGCATGACTCCGCGGTCAGGAAAATGCTGCCTAGGAAAAACATGTTTTTTGAAGCCAATTTTTTTTTTCAACCAAATGCAAAAACGGACCCCAGGATGAATTTTGGGATGAAATTGCATGTCTAAAAAGGGTGTTGCTTCCACTTTTTAAAAATCAAGCCTTTTTGGTGCCTAGGGAAGAAAACGCGTGACTCCGCGGTCAGGAAAATGCTGCCTAGGAAAAACATGTTTTTTGAAGCCAATTTTTTTTTTCAACCAAATGCAATAAAAGACCCCGGGATGAATTTTGGGATGAAATTGCATGGCTAAAAATGGTGTTGCTTCCACTTTTTAAAAATCAAGCCTTTTTGGTGCCTGGGGAAGAAAACGCGTGACTCCGCGGTCAGGAAAATGCTGCCTAGGAAAAACATGTTTTTTGAAGCCAATTTTTTTTTTCAACCAAATGCAAAAACGGACCCCGGGATGAATTTTGGGATTAAATTGCATGGCTAAAAATGGTGTTGCTTCCACTTTTTAAAAATCAAGCCTTTTTGGAGCCTGGGGAAGAAAACGCATGACTCCGCGGTCAGGAAAATGCTGCCTAGGAAAAAAATGTTTTTTGAAGCCAATTTTTTTTTTCAACCAAATGCAAAAATGGACCCCAGGATGAATTTTGTGATGATATTCCATGTCTAAAAATGGTGTTGCTTCCACTTTTTAAAAATCAAGCCTTTTTGGTGCCTGGGGAAGAAAACCCGTGACTCCGCGGTCAGGAAAATGCTGCCCAGGATCCAAAATCTTTTTTTGAAGTCAAATTTTTTTAAAAACCAAATACAAAAACAGACCCCAGGATGAGTTTCGGGATGAAATTCCCTGTCTCAAAATGGTGTTGCTTCCTCTTTTTAAAGATCAAGCCTTTTTGGTGCCTGGGGAAGAAAACGCATGACTCCGCGGTCAGGAAAATGCTGCCTAGGAAAAACATGTTTTTCGAAGCCAATTTTTTTTTTCAACCAAATACAAAAACAGACCCCAGGATGAATTTTGGGATGAAATTGCATGTCTAAAAATGGTGTTGCTTCCACTTTTTAAAAATCAAGCCTTTTTGGTGCCTGGGGAAGAAAACGCGTGACTCCGCGGTCAGGAAAATGCTGCCCAGGATCCAAAATCTTTTTTTGAAGTCAAATTTTTTTAAAAACCAAATACAAAAACAGACCCCAGGATGAATTTTGGGATGAAATTGCATGTCTAAAAATGGTGTTGCTTCCACTTTTTAAAAATCAAGCCTTTTTGGTGCCTGGGGAAGAAAACGTGTGACTCCGCGGTCAGGAAAATGCTGCCTAGGAAAAAAATGTTTATTGAATCCAATTTTTTTTTTCAACCAAATGCAAAAACGGACCCCACGATGAATTTTGGGATGAAATTCCATGTCTAAAAATGGTGTTGCTTCCACTTTTTAAAGATCAAGCCTTTTTGGTGCCTGGGGAAGAAAACGCATGACTCCACGGTCAGGAAAATGCTGCCTAGGAAAAACATGTTTTTTGAAGCCAATTTATTTTTTCAACCAAATACAAAAACAGACCCCAGGATGAATTTTGGGATGAAATTCCATGTGTAAAAATGGTGTTGCTTCCACTTTTTAAAGATCAAGCCTTTTTGGTGCCTGGGGAAGAAAACGCATGACTCCGCGGTCAGGAAAATGCTGCCTAGGAAAAACATGTTTTTTGAAGCCAATTTTTTTTTTCAACCAAATGCAATAACGGACCCCGGGATGAATTTTGGGATGAAATTGCATGGCTAAAAATGGTGTTGCTTCCACTTTTTAAAAATCAAGCCTTTTTGGTGCCTGGGGAAGAAAACGCGTGACTCCGCGGTCAGGAAAATGCTGCCTAGGAAAAACATGTTTTTTGAAGCCAATTTTTTTTTTCAACCAAATGCAAAAACGGACCCCGGGATGAATTTTGGGATTAAATTGCATGGCTAAAAATGGTGTTGCTTCCACTTTTTAAAAATCAAGCCTTTTTGGAGCCTGGGGAAGAAAACGCATGACTCCGCGGTCAGGAAAATGCTGCCTAGGAAAAAAATGTTTTTTGAAGCCAATTTTTTTTTTCAACCAAATGCAAAAATGGACCCCAGGATGAATTTTGGGATGAAATTCCATGTGTAAAAATGGTGTTGCTTCCACTTTTTAAAGATCAAGCCTTTTTGGTGCCTGGGGAACAAAACGCATGACTCCGCAGTCAGGAAAATGCTGCCTAGGAAAAAAATGTTTTTTGAAGCCAATTTTTTTTTTCAACCAAATGCAAAAACGGACCCCGGGATGAATTTTGGGATGAAATTGCATGTCTAAAAATGGTGTTGCTTCCACTTTTTAAAAATCAAGCCTTTTTGGTGCCTGGGGAAGAAAACGCGTGACTCCGCGGTCAGGAAAATGCTGCCTAGGAAAAAAATGTTTATTGAATCCAATTTTTTTTTTTTCAAACACAATGCAAAAACGGACCCCAGGATGAGTTTCGGGATGAAATTCCATGTCTAAAAATGGTGTTGCTTCCACTTTTTAAAAATTGAGCCTTTTTGGTGCCTGGGGAAGAAAACGCGTGACTCCGCGGTCAGGAAAATGCTGCCCAGGAAGCAAAATGTTTTTTGAAGCCAATTTTTTTTTTCCAACCAACTCCAAAAATGGACCCCAGGATGAAATTTGGGATGAAAATGGTGTTGCTTCCACTTTTTAAAAATCGAGCCTTTTTGGTGCCTGGGGAAGAAAACGCGTGACTCCGCGGTCAGGAAAATGCTGCCCAAGATCCAAAATGTTTATTGAATCCAATTTTTTTTTCAACCAAATGCAAAAACGGACCACAGGATGAATTTTGGGATGAAATTCCATATCTAAAAATGGTGTTGCTTCCACTTTTTAAAAATCAAGCCTTTTTGGTGCCTGGGGAAGAAAACGCGTGACTCCGCGGTCAGGAAAATGCTGCCTAGGAAAAACATGTTTTTTGAAGCCAATTTATTTTTTCAACCAAATACAAAAACAGACCCCAGGATGAATTTTGGGATGAAATTCCATGTGTAAAAATGGTGTTGCTTCCACTTTTTAAAGATCAAGCCTTTTTGGTGCCTGGGGAAGAAAACGCATGACTCCGCGGTCAGGAAAATGCTGCCTAGGAAAAACATGTTTTTTGAAGCCAA
Organism: Arizona elegans; assembly: GCA_022577455.1. Taxonomy (NCBI): domain Eukaryota; kingdom Metazoa; phylum Chordata; class Lepidosauria; order Squamata; family Colubridae; genus Arizona; species Arizona elegans. The sequence goes on from JAKOOJ010000048.1 coordinate 1,986,694, forward strand.
TTTTTTTTTTCAACCAAATGCAAAAACGGACCCCAGGATGAATTTTGGGATGAAATTGCATGTCTAAAAAGGGTGTTGCTTCCACTTTTTAAAAATCAAGCCTTTTTGGTGCCTGGGGAAGAAAACGCGTGACTCCGCGGTCAGGAAAATGCTGCCTAAGAAAAACATGTTTTTTGAAGCCAATTTTTTTTTTCAACCAAATGCAATAACGGACCCCGGGATGAATTTTGGGATGAAATTGCATGGCTAAAAATGGTGTTGCTTCCACTTTTTAAAAATCAAGCCTTTTTGGTGCCTGGGGAAGAAAACGCGTGACTCCGCGGTCAGGAAAATGCTGCCTAGGAAAAACATGTTTTTTGAAGCCAATTTTTTTTTTCAACCAAATGCAAAAACGGACCCCAGGATGAATTTTGTGATGATATTCCATGTCTGAAAATGGTGTTGCTTCCACTTTTTAAAAATCAAGCCTTTTTGGTGCCTGGGGAAGAAAACCCGTGACTCCGCGGTCAGGAAATTGCTGCCTAGGAAAAACATGTTTTTTGAAGCCAATTTATTTTTTCAACCAAATACAAAAACAGACCCCAGGATGAATTTTGGGATGAAATTCCATGTGTAAAAATGGTGTTGCTTCCACTTTTTAAAGATCAAGCCTTTTTGGTGCCTGGGGAACAAAACGCATGACTCCGCAGTCAGGAAAATGCTGCCTAGGAAAAAAATGTTTTTTGAAGCCAATTTTTTTTTTCAACCAAATGCAAAAACGGACCCCGGGATGAATTTTGGGATGAAATTGCATGTCTAAAAAGGGTGTTGCTTCCACTTTTTAAAAATCAAGCCTTTTTGGTGCCTGGGGAAGAAAACGCGTGACTCCGCGGTCAGGAAAATGCTGCCTAGGAAAAACATGTTTTTTGAAGCCATTTTTTTTTTTAACCAAATGCAAAAACGGACCCCGGGATGAATTTTGGGATGAAATTGCATGGCTAAAAATGGTGTTGCTTCCACTTTTTAAAAATCAAGCCTTTTTGGTGCCTGGGGAAGAAAACGCATGACTCCGCGGTCAGGAAAATGCTGCCTAGGAAAAAAATGTTTTTTGAAGCCAATTTTTTTTTTCAACCAAATGCAAAAACGGACCCCACGATGAATTTTTGGATGAAATTGCATGTCTAAAAATGGTGTTGCTTCCACTTTTTAAAAATCAAGCCTTTTTGGTGCCTGGGGAAGAAAACGCGTGACTCCGCGGTCAGGAAAATGCTGCCTAGGAAAAAATTATTTATTGAATCCAATTTTTTTTTTCAACCAAATGCAAAAACGGACCCCACGATGAATTTTGGAATGAAATTCCATGTCGAAAAATGGTGTTGCTTCCACTTTTTAAAGATCAAGCCTTTTTGGTGCCTGGGGAAGAAAACGCATGACTCCGCGGTCAGGAAAATGCTGCCTAGGAAAAAAATGTTTTTTGAAGCCAAATTGTTTTTTTTTTCAACCAAATGCAAAAATGGACCCCAGGATGAATTTTGGGATGAAATTCCATGGCTAAAAATGGTGTTGCTTCCACTTTTTAAAAATCAAGCCTTTTTGGTGCCTGGGGAAGAAAACGCGTGACTCCGCGGTCAGGAAAATGCTGCCCAGGATCCAAAATCTTTTTTTGAAGTCAAATTTTTTTAAAAACCAAATACAAAAACAGACCCCAGGATGAGTTTCGGGATGAAATTCCCTGTCTCAAAATGGTGTTGCTTCCTCTTTTTAAAGATCAAGCCTTTTTGGTGCCTGGGGAAGAAAACGCATGACTCCGCGGTCAGGAAAATGCTGCCTAGGAAAAACATGTTTTTTGAAGCCAATTTTTTTTTTCAACCAAATGCAAAAACGGACCCCAGGATGAATTTTGGGATGAAATTGCATGTCTAAAAAGGGTGTTGCTTCCACTTTTTAAAAATCAAGCCTTTTTGGTGCCTGGGGAAGAAAACGCATGACTCCGCGGTCAGGAAAATGCTGCCTAGGAAAAACATGTTTTTCGAAGCCAATTTTTTTTTTCAACCAAATGCAAAAACGGACCCCACGATGAATTTTGGGATGAAATTGCATGTCTAAAAATGGTGTTGCTTCCACTTTTTAAAAATCAAGCCTTTTTGGTGCCTGGGGAAGAAAACGTGTGACTCCGCGGTCAGGAAAATGCTGCCTAGGAAAAAAATGTTTATTGAATCCAATTTTTTTTTTCAACCAAATGCAAAAACGGACCCCACGATGAATTTTGGGATGAAATTCCATGTCTAAAAATGGTGTTGCTTCCACTTTTTAAAAATCAAGCCTTTTTGGTGCCTGGGGAAGAAAACGCGTGACTCCGCGGTCAGGAAAATGCTGCCTAGGAAAAAATTGTTTATTGAATCCAATTTTTTTTTTCAAGCAAATGCAAAAACGGACCCCATGATGAATTTTGGGATTAAATTGCATGGCTAAAAATGGTGTTGCTTCAACTTTTTAAAAATCAAGGCTTTTTGGTGCCTGGGGAAGAAAACGCATGACTCCGCGGTCAGGAAAATGCTGCCTAGGAAAAAATTGTTTTTTTTTTTGTTTTTTTTTTTATTGCAAAAGTTTTACAGTTACATTTTCACCCCTTTCCCCCCCCCCCCGCAACCCACCCCAAACTTCCCAGCCTCCCTAACCCACCCTAACCCTCCCCTCCCCCCAGACTTCCTCACAGTATACTCATGTCAAATAAAAGGAAAAACCCTCCTTTGTATATAAAACTTGAACCCCTCCCTCCCCCTTACAAATTTTCATCTTCATTACATTAACCTATTTCAATCTTAATATAACATTTTCAAATAAATTTTCATCCTGATTACCTTAAAAATATTTCTATCTTGATATAACATTTTCTAACAAATTTTCATCCTCAACCTTAAAATATTTCTATCTTAATATAACGTTTTCAAATAAAAGCTATTTGATACTTCCTAGTTTGATATTTATTCTGAACATAATCTATCCATTTCTTCCATTCCCATTCATAAGTCTCTTGAGAACAATCTTTTAAATATGCTGAAATCTTCGCCATCTCTGCAAAACTGGCCATCTTCAAAGTCCATTCCTCAATCGTAGGCAGCACTTCATTTTTCCAATATTTACCTATCAACAATCTTGCTGCTGTTATCATGTACAATATCAATTTTGTTTCACCCAATGTAAAACCCTTAACTATACCCAATAAAAACAGTTATGGAGAAAATTGAATTTTTTTCTTCAAAACATTCTGCATGACCCACCAGATTTTTATCCAAAAAGCTTTAACTTTCTTACAGGTCCACCAAACATGATAATATGTAGCGTCTAGACAATCACATCTCCAACATTTAGGCTGCACATTAGGGTACATACACGACAATTTTTTGGGGTCTAAATGCCATCTATAAAACATTTTATAGAAATTTTCCCTCAGATTCTGCGACTGTGTAAATTTAACATTCTGAACCCAAATTTTTTCCCATGTTTCCAACATCACTGGTTCCTCAAAATTTTGTGCCCACTTAATCATGCAGTCTTTAACTAATTCAGTTTCTGAATCCCTTTCTAACAAAACATTATAAAGTCTTTTAATATGCATTGGCCCTTTCTCTTTTATATGTCTAACTAATTCTTCCTCATACATCATTATACCAGTTTTTTGGTCCTCTTTCCATCTCAATTGCAATTGATTATATTGTAACCAAGTTAAATTAATCCCTTCAGCCAACAATGTCTGTAATGTCTTCAGCTGCCATCTGCCCGCATCTGTAAAAAGAACCTCTTTATATAAAAACCCCCCGAGTGACATTATATTTGTATTCCACAAGGTATGACCAAGATCCAGCCATAGCGGTATTTTATAATTCCAGTTGTTTCGGTGCTTCTTCCAAACTCTCAGCAAAGAATCTCTAAGTATATGGCTTTTAAATACTTTATCCACTTTACTGTCATAAAATAAGTAAGCGTGCCATCCAAATTCCAGATCAAAACTTTCTGCATTCAATATTCCAGTCTTTTTTCCTCCAAACCAATCACTTACTAAAGTCAAAGCTGTTGCATCATAATATAATTGTAGGTTTGGAAGTTTGAGACCTCCCCTTTCTGGAATGTCTTGCATAATTTTCATTTTTACTCTTGGTTTTTTCTCGTTCCAGACAAATTTGTTGACACCAGTTTGCCATGCTTTTAGTTGTTTATCATTTTTGAGCACCGGAATCATTTGAAACAAAAAAAGAAATCTTGGCAAAATGTTCATCTTAACTGCTGCTATTCTTCCAAGTAAAGACAGCTGCAGTTTTTTCCAAATCTCCATATCTTTTTGCACCTCTCGCCACAACGCCTGATAGTTATTTTGAAACAATTTCATATTTGATTCTGCAACCTGAACTCCTAGATATTTTACCTTTGGTACAATCTCAAAACCTGCCCTCCTTTCTAACTCCAGTTTACGATCTTGTGTCATATTTTTAACTACCATCTTAGTTTTTCTCTGATTCAATCTGAAACCTGAAACTTTACCAAAGTCTTGTATAATGTCCTTCATCTGGATTATCGATTCCATTGGCTGTGTTAGGGTAACAACCAGATCGTCTGCAAATGCCTTTATTCTGTAATCCTCTTGCCTTATCATTATACCTTTCAATGTGTTAGAATCCCTTATTGTATTTAACAAGACTTCTAGTGTTAAAATGAACAACAATGGGGACAGTGGACATCCCTGTCTTGTACCTTTTTCAATTTTAAACTCTGTTGTCAAACTTCCATTGATAATGATCTGTGCCTTTTGCTCTTGATAAATTGCTGAGACCGCCTGTATATATTGGTCCCCAAAGTCCATCTTTTTTAATGTCTTTAATAGAAAATTCCAATCCACTCTATCAAAGGCCTTCTCTGCATCCAGAAAGACCAGCACTGCAGAGATCTGTTTATTCTTCTCAAGATATTCCAATAAATCTATTACTTGCCTTACATTGTCCTTCATGTGCCTACCCTCAATAAATCCCGCTTGGTCATCATGAATCACCTTTTGAATTACTGGCATCAGTCTGTTGGCTAATACTTTTGCGTAAATTTTATAATCCGTATTCAAAAGAGATATTGGTCTGTAATTCTCCGGTTTTTTAGGACCTGCTTGCTCTTTTGGTATCAAAGAAATATAAGCTGTAGTCCACGATGGAGGTACTTTTCCCCCTTGTTGTATGTTGCAAAATAAGTCTCTGAGTTGTTCCACCATTTCTGCCTGTAAAGTTTTATAATACACTGCTGTCAGGCCATCCGTTCCAGGAGCTTTGGCTGTTTTTAATTGTTTTATTGCTGCTATTATCTCCTCCTCTGTTATGGGATAATCCATTCTTTCCTTTTGTTGCTCAGTGATTTTTGTAACTCTTTTATTGTCCAAATATTTTTCTATAAGTCCATTCTGCACCTCCTCTCTGGCATATAGTTTAGTGTAATATTGAAGAAAAGCTTCTTTTATTAAATTCTGTTGAAAAACTTCTTTCCCCCCAATATCAACACTATCAATAGTCCGTATGCTTTGTTTCTTCCTTAATGTGTAAGCCAACCACCTGCCTGGTTTATTAACATTGCAGAATGTATTATGCTTCGCATATTGTAAGTTTGTTGCAACTTGTTCCGCTATAAGCATTTGGAATTGGTCTTTCAGAAGTTTTATAACACTAAGTATTCTCTCATCTGTTGGATTTTTAATAAGTAACTGTTCTTTGTCCTTTATTTCTGCTTCCAATTCAAGTCTTTTCTTTTGTCGAATCCGCTTATATTTAGAGTTCATATATATAAGCACCCCTCTCATATAAGCTTTGCTTGCGTCCCACACAATTTCCATTGGGGTGCCTTTATTCAAGTTCATTTCAAAAAACTCTTTCAAATGCTTTTTAAGTTCTATTATATTTTTCTCATATCTAAACAAGTTTTCATTTAATCTCCAAGAGCGTCTCTCATTCTTACATGTCTCGATTTCTATCCAGACTGGGCTATGATCAGTCAAAGTTCTTGGCAGAATCTTTGTTCTTTTTGTCCTAACAAGTAAGTCATCAGACAACAAAATAAAATCAATCCTGGAAAAGGATCTATGTCTGTCAGAAAAGAAAGTATAGTCCAATTCTTTTGGGTTATGTATTCTCCAAATATCTTTTAATTCCAGGTCTTCTTTCATATCAAAAAAAGTCTGTGGTAATCTAATTCTTGATTTTGCCAAAGTCTTTTTATCTAATTTAGAGTCAATTACTCCATTCCAGTCTCCCATAATTAAAATAGATCTATAATCCCATTGAAGTATTTTAGTATGCAGCATTTTATAAAAATAGTCCTGTTGTTGATTAGGAGCATAAATTCCTATCAAAAGAATTTGACTATTAGCAGAAAGTAATTCAATTGCTACAAACCTACCATCTTGATCAGCTTCTATAAGTTTGGCTGTTAATTTTTTGTTTACATAAATAACCACACCATTCTTTTTTTGGTTAGTTGAGGATATAAAATGTGTTCCTAATTTGGAATTTTTCAAATAGTTTTGATCTTGAACTTTAATATGCGTTTCTTGTAAACAAATTATATCATTATTATGTTGTTTTAAATATGCAAATACTTTCTTCCTTTTTTGTGTTACATTCAACCCATTCACATTCCAAGATAAACATTTAATCATCCTTATTCTCCTTCTGGACCGAAGCGCAGAACCTTAGGATGTCATCTGAGATCCTCTGTCCTGCCTTTCCCACAGCCCCAGCCTTGTCTTGACTCTCCTGCTGTAACTTTTCTTTAAGTTCCTTAGCTTTTGCTCGAGTTATACGCTGATCCTTAACTTCAGCCGCCCAAGCCAGCTCCGAGATTGGAGAAGGTTCCAGCAAAGGCTCATCCAAAAAGCCTCCTTCAGCACCCTTCAACTCTGCTAATTCCTGCTTAGATTGTTGTTCTTTAATCTCCAAAACTGTAGATGTGCGTGGGGATGGAGTTCTTTCTTTAAAGATGTCATTATAAAATTGCTCCGCCTTCTCCACAGTATTCAGACGGTGTTTCTCTCCCTTATATCTCAAAATTATGCCAGTTGGGGCGTCCCAACGAAATGGGATTTGATTACTCTGCAGTTCTTTAACAAGAAAACCATACTCTTTTCTAGATTTCAACATCTTAGGTGGGAGCTCCTTGTAGACTGTAATCTTGGATCCACTCACTTGCACAGAAGTGAGAAAAGATTTTTGCAAAATGTCATTTCTTATTGCTCTATCTGTAAAATATATGACCACATCTCTAGGCAGTTGTCTTTGTCTGGCCACCCACGAGTTAACTCTATAGATTTTATCTATTTTACAAAAAACCATCTCAGGTTCAACTTTTAAAATCACAGCTAGGGCTTCAGCACAGATCTGTCTCAAATCTTGTCTCTCCTCTTCTCTAATTCCTCGAAGCCTTATAGCAAATTCCATTGCACGAAATTGCATCATAACAATATCATTCTCAACTCTCTGCATCTTGTCATCAACATCAAGAAATTTATGATCATTATTTTTCATCTTAGCATTAACTTCTAATTTAAATTCATCCACTTTTATCTCAACTTTCATAATAAATCCTGCCAGACCAGAGGCCACATCCGTTATTTTTTTGGTCACCATCTTTTGGCTCTGCTGCATTTCCTGCATAATTTCCTGTTGTGACTTTTGAATTTTTTCATCTATTTTATTTATTTTGTCATCCATGTCTTGAAATTTCTCATCCAAAATATTTGAGATGAATGCTTTTAATTCTCCCATATCCAAATCTTTTTTTTGAGCTTGTGACTGCGTATCCTGCTTACGTGGGGGGGATCCCCCCCCTGTTTTGCCTTCCTGCTTTTTTGAAGCCATCCTGCCACGTAAGCTGGCTTTCTTAAAAAGGGAGGGTCCGCCTCTTCTGCCACCTCCACAATACCTTCTAAAAAAGTCCCCCAGAATTACTCAAAACAAAGCTATAATGCAGCAAAGACAAGTAAAAGGGAGAGATTTTCCTCTTATTTCTGTTGCAGCCGGAGCAACTCTGTAACAACTTTTTAACTTTGTAGCAAGACAAGATAACTTCACCAATCCACACCCACTAATTCATTTGCTGAGCGCCATATTTTTTCAATCACTTTCACTCATTCCGAGACTTTCACTTCAGTAAAAAAGTTCAGCAAAGGACTAATACTTGCAGTTCAAAATTTCAGGGTTCAAGTGGATTGCGGATGTTTATTTGAGTTATTTCCTCGCTCTTTAAAGGTTTCCTGAGGTCGGCTTGTTCCGCACAGGCAGAAGACGTCCCACGCCGCCCGGAGTTTCAGCAGGTTGTAAGGGAGCCGCTCCTGCTTCCTCCCCAGAAACAGTTCCCTGGGGGGGTTGCAGGGGCTCTACCTGTGCCCTGCTGCCTCTTCTTCTTCAATCCTGAGGATTTCGAAGATTTCGAGCCGCTTCGCAGTCAGGAAGCGGCTCTACAAGCGGCGGGGGGTGGCGGTGCCAAAAGAAAGCACCGTCGCCGCCGAAGACGAGGAAACCGGAAGTCCTAGGACTTGTTTATTGAATCCAATTTTTTTTTCAACCAAATGCAAAAACGGACCCCACGATGAATTTTGGGATGAAATTCCATGTCTAAAAATGGTGTTGCTTCCACTTTTTAAAAATCAAGCCTTTTTGGTGCCTGGGGAAGAAAACGCGTGACTCCGCGGTCAGGAAAATGCTGCCTAGGAAAAAAATGTTTATTGAATCCAATTTTTTTTTTCAACCAAATGCAAAAACGGACCCCACGATGAATTTTGGGATGAAATTGCATGTCTAAAAATGGTGTTGCTTCCACTTTTTAAAAATCAAGCCTTTTTGGTGCCTGGGGAAGGAAACGCGTGACTCCGCGGTCAGGAAAATGCTGCCTAGGAAAAACATGTTTTTTGAAGCCAATTTTTTTTTTCAACCAAATGCAAAAACGGACCCCGGGATGAATTTTGGGATTAAATTGCATGGCTAAAAATGGTGTTGCTTCCACTTTTTAAAAATCAAGCCTTTTTGGTGCCTGGGGAAGAAAACGCATGACTCCGCGGTCAGGAAAATGCTGCCTAGGAAAAAAATGTTTTTTGAAGCCAATTTTTTTTTTTCAACCAAATGCAAAAACGGACTCCAGGATGAATTTTGTGATGATATTCCATGTCTAAAAATGGTGTTGCTTCCACTTTTTAAAAATCAAGCCTTTTTGGTGCCTGGGGAAGAAAATGCATGACTCCGCGGTCAGGAAAATGGTGCCCAGGATCCAAAATCTTTTTTTGAAGTCAAATTTTTTTAAAAACCAAATACAAATACGGACACCAGGATGAGTTTTGGGATGAAATTCCATGTCTCAAAATGGTGTTGCTTCCACTTTTTAAAAATCAAGCCTTTTTGGTGCCTGGGGAAGAAAACGCGTGACTCCGCGGTCAGGAAAATGCTGCCTAGGAAAAACATGTTTTTTGAAGCCAATTTTTTTTTTCAACCAAATGCAAAAACGGACCCCGGGATGAATTTTGGGATTAAATTGCATGGCTAAAAATGGTGTTGCTTCCACTTTTTAAAAATCAAGCCTTCTTGGTGCCTGGGGAAGAAAACGCATGACTCCGCGGTCAGGAAAATGGTGCCCAGGATCCAAAATCTTTTTTTGAAGTCAAATTTTTTTAAAAACCAAATACAAATACGGACACCAGGATGAGTTTTGGGATGAAATTCCATGTCTCAAAATGGTGTTGCTTCCACTTTTTAAAGATCAAGCCTGTTTGGTGCCTGGGGAAGAAAACGCGTGACTCCGCGGTCAGGAAAATGCTGCCTAGGAAAAAAATGTTTTTTGAAGCCAAATTGTTTTTTTTTCAACCAAATGCAAAAATTGACCCCAGGATGAATTTTGGGATGAAATTCCATGTCTAAAAATGGTGTTGCTTCCACTTTTTAAAAATCAAGCCTTTTTGGTGCCTGGGGAAGAAAACGCGTGACTCCGCAGTCAGGAAAATGCTGCCTAGGAAAAAAATGTTTTTTGAAGCCAAATTGTTTTTTTTCAACCAAATGCAAAAACGGACCCCACGATGAATTTTGGGATGAAATTGCATGTCTAAAAATGGTGTTGCTTCCACTTTTTAAAAATCAAGCCTTTTTGGTGCCTGGGGAAGAAAACGCGTGACTCCGCGGTAAGGAAAATGCTGCCTAGGAAAAACATGTTTTTTGAAGCCAATTTATTTTTTCAACCAAATACAAAAACAGACCCCAGGATGAATTTTGGGATGAAATTCCATGTGTAAAAATGGTGTTGCTTCCACTTTTTAAAAATCAAGCCTTTTTGGTGCCTGGGGAAGAAAACGCGTGAATCCGCGGTCAGGAAAATGCTGCCTAGGAAAAAATTGTTTATTGAATCCAATTTTTTTTTTCAACCAAATGCAAAAACGGACCCCACGATGAATTTTGGGATTAAATTGCATGGCTAAAAATGGTGTTGCTTCCACTTTTTAAAAATCAAGCCTTTTTCGTGCCTGGGGAAGAAAACGCGTGACTCCGCGGTCAGGAAAATGCTGCCTAGGAAAAAATTGTTTATTGAATCCAATTTTTTTTTTCAACCAAATGCAAAAACGGACCCCACGATGAATTTTGGGATTAAATTGCATGGCTAAAAATGGTGTTGCTTCCACTTTTTAAAAATCAAGGCTTTTTGGTGCCTGGGGAAGAAAACGCGTGACTCCGTGGTCAGGAAAATGCTGCCTAGGAAAAAATTGTTTATTGAATCCAATTTTTTTTTTCAACCAAATGCAAAAACGGACCCCACGATGAATTTTGGGATGAAATTCCATGTCTAAAAATGGTGTTCCTTCCACTTTTTAAAGATCAAGCCTTTTTGGTGCCTGGGGAAGAAAACGCGTGACTCCGCGGTCAGGAAAATGCTGCCTAGGAAAAAATTATTTATTGAATCCAATTTTTTTTTTCAACCAAATGGAAAAACGGACCCCACGATGAATTTTGGGATGAAATTCCATGTCTAAAAATGGTGTTGCTTCCACTTTTTAAAGATCAAGCCTTTTTGGTGCCTGGGGAAGAAAACGCATGACTCCGCAGTCAGGAAAATGCTGCCTAGGAAAAAATGTTTTTTGAAGCCAATTTTTTTTTTCAACCAAATGCAAAAACGGACCCCACGATGAATTTTGGGATGAAATTGCATGTCTAAAAATGGTGTTGCTTCCACTTTTTAAAAATCAAGCCTTTTTGGTGCCTGGGGCAGAAAACGCATGACTCCGCGGTCAGGAAAATGCTGCCTAGGAAAAACATGTTTTTTGAAGCCAATTTTTTTTTCAACCAAATGCAAAAACGCACCCCGGGATGAATTTTGGGATGAAATTGCATGTCTAAAAATGGTGTTGCTTCCACTTTTTAAAAATCAAGCCTTTTTGGTGCCTGGGGAAGAAAACGCATGACTCCACAGTCAGGAAAATGCTGCCTAGGAAAAACATGTTTTTTGAAGCCAATTTTTTTTTCAACCAAATGCAAAAACGCACCCCGGGATGAATTTTGGGATGAAATTGCATGGCTAAAAATGGTGTTGCTTCCACTTTTTAAAAATCAAGGCTTTTTGGTGCCTGGGGAAGAAAACGCATGACTCCACAGTCAGGAAAATGCTGCCTAGGAAAAAAATGTTTTTTGAAGCCAAATTGTTTTTTTTCAACCAAATGCAAAAACGGACCCCACGATGAATTTTGGGATGAAATTGCATGTCTAAAAATGGTGTTGCTTCCACTTTTTAAAAATCAAGCCTTTTTGGTGCCTGGGGAAGAAAACGCGTGACTCCGCGGTCAGGAAAATGCTGCCTAGGAAAAAAATGTTTATTGAATCCAATTTTTTTTTTCAACCAAATGCAAAAACGGACCCCACGATGAATTTTGGGATGAAATTGCATGTCTAAAAATGGTGTTGCTTCCACTTTTTAAAAATCAAGCCTTTTTGGTGCCTGGGGAAGAAAACGCATGACTCCGCGGTCAGGAAAATGCTGCCTAGGAAAAAAATGTTTTTTGAAGCCAATTTTTTTTTTCAACCAAATGCAAAAACGGACCCCACGATGAATTTTGGGATGAAATTGCATGTCTAAAAATGGTGTTGCTTCCACTTTTTAAAAATCAAGCCTTCTTGGTGCCTGGGGAAGAAAACGCATGACTCCACAGTCAGGAAAATGCTGCCTAGGAAAAACATGTTTTTTGAAGCCAATTTTTTTTTCAACCAAATGCAAAAACGGACCCCGGGATGAATTTTGGGATGAAATTGCATGTCTAAAAATGGTGTTGCTTCCACTTTTTAAAAATCAAGCCTTTTTGGTGCCTGGGGAAGAAAACGCGTGACTCCGCGGTAAGGAAAATGCTGCCTAGGAAAAACATGTTTTTTGAAGCCAATTTATTTTTTCAACCAAATACAAAAACAGACCCCAGGATGAATTTTGGGATGAAATTCCATGTGTAAAAATGGTGTTGCTTCCACTTTTTAAAAATCAAGCCTTTTTGGTGCCTGGGGAAGAAAACGCGTGAATCCGCGGTCAGGAAAATGCTGCCTAGGAAAAAATTGTTTATTGAATCCAATTTTTTTTTTCAACCAAATGCAAAAACGGACCCCACGATGAATTTTGGGATTAAATTGCATGTCTAAAAATGGTGTTGCTTCCACTTTTTAAAAATCAAGCCTTTTTCGTGCCTGGGGAAGAAAACGCGTGACTCCGCGGTCAGGAAAATGCTGCCTAGGAAAAAATTGTTTATTGAATCCAATTTTTTTTTTCAACCAAATGCAAAAACGGACCCCACGATGAATTTTGGGATTAAATTGCATGGCTAAAAATGGTGTTGCTTCCACTTTTTAAAAATCAAGGCTTTTTGGTGCCTGGGGAAGAAAACGCGTGACTCCGTGGTCAGGAAAATGCTGCCTAGGAAAAAATTGTTTATTGAATCCAATTTTTTTTTTCAACCAAATGCAAAAACGGACCCCACGATGAATTTTGGGATGAAATTCCATGTCTAAAAATGGTGTTCCTTCCACTTTTTAAAGATCAAGCCTTTTTGGTGCCTGGGGAAGAAAACGCGTGACTCCGCGGTCAGGAAAATGCTGCCTAGGAAAAAATTATTTATTGAATCCAATTTTTTTTTTCAACCAAATGGAAAAACGGACCCCACGATGAATTTTGGGATGAAATTCCATGTCTAAAAATGGTGTTGCTTCCACTTTTTAAAGATCAAGCCTTTTTGGTGCCTGGGGAAGAAAACGCATGACTCCGCAGTCAGGAAAATGCTGCCTAGGAAAAAATGTTTTTTGAAGCCAATTTTTTTTTTCAACCAAATGCAAAAACGGACCCCACGATGAATTTTGGGATGAAATTGCATGTCTAAAAATGGTGTTGCTTCCACTTTTTAAAAATCAAGCCTTTTTGGTGCCTGGGGAAGAAAACGCGTGACTCCGCGGTCACGAAAATGCTGCCTAGGAAAAAAATGTTTATTGAATCCAATTTATTTTTTCAACCAAATACAAAAACGGACCCCACGATGAATTTTGGGATGAAATTCCATGTCTAAAAATGGTGTTGCTTCCACTTTTTAAAGATCAAGCCTTTTTGGTGCCTGGGGAAGAAAACGCATGACTCCGCGGTCAGGAAAATGCTGCCTAGGAAAAAAATGTTTATTGAATCCAATTTTTTTTTTCAACCAAATGCAAAAACGGACTCCAGGATGAATTTTGGGATGAAATTCCATGTCTAAAAATGGTGTTGCTTCCACTTTTTAAAAATCAAGCCATTTTGGTTCCTGGGGTAGAAAACGCATGACTCCACAGTCAGGAAAATGCTGCCTAGGAAAAAATTGTTTATTGAATCCAATTTTTTTTCTCAACCAAATGCAAAAACGGACCCCACGATGAATTTTGGGATGAAATTCCATGTCTAAAAATGGTGTTGCTTCCACTTTTTAAAGATCAAGCCTTTTTGGTGCCTGGGGAAGAAAACGCATGACTCCGCGGTCAGGAAAATGCTGCCTAGGAAAAAAATGTTTTTTGAAGCCAATTTTTTTTTTCAACCAAATGCAAAAACGGACCCCACGATGAATTTTGGGATGAAATTGCATGTCTAAAAATGGTGTTGCTTCCACTTTTTAAAAATCAAGGCTTTTTGGTGCCTGGGGAAGAAAACGCGTGACTCCGCGGTCAGGAAAATGCTGCCTAGGAAAAAAATGTTTATTGAATCCAATTTTTTTTTCCAACCAAATGCAAAAACGGACCCCACGATGAATTTTGGGATGAAATTGCATGGCTAAAAATGGTGTTGCTTCCACTTTTTAAAAATCAAGCCTTTTTGGTGCCTGGGGAAGAAAACGCGTGACTCCGCGGTCAGGAAAATGCTGCCTAGGAAAAAATTATTTATTGAATCCAAATTTTTTTTTCAACCAAATGGAAAAACGGACCCCACGATGAATTTTGGGATGAAATTCCATGTCTAAAAATGGTGTTGCTTCCACTTTTTAAAGATCAAGCCTTTTTGGTGCCTGGGGAAGAAAATGCATGACTCCGCGGTCAGGAAAATGCTGCCTAGGAAAAAAATGTTTTTTGAAGCCAATTTTTTTTTTCAACCAAATGCAAAAACGGACCCCACGATGAATTTTGGGATGAAATTGCATGTCTAAAAATGGTGTTGCTTCCACTTTTTAAAAATCAAGCCTTTTTGGTGCCTGGGGAAGAAAACGCGTGACTCCACAGTCAGGAAAATGCTGCCTAGGAAAAAAATGTTTATTGAATCCAATTTTTTTTTTCAACCAAATGCAAAAACGGACCCCAGGATGAATTTTGGGATGAAATTCCATATCTAAAAATGGTGTTGCTTCCACTTTTTAAAAATCAAGCCTTTTTGGTTCCTGGGGTAGAAAACGCATGACTCCACAGTCAGGAAAATGCTGCCTAGGAAAAACATGTTTTTTGAAGCCAATTTTTTTTTTCAACCAAATGCAAAAACGGACCCTGGGATGAATTTTGGGATGAAATTGCATGGCTAAAAATGGTGTTGCTTCCACTTTTTAAAAATCAAGGCTTTTTGGTGCCTGGGGAAGAAAACGCATGACTCCACGGTCAGGAAAATGCTGCCTAGGAAAAACATGTTTTTTGAAGCCAATTTATTTTTTCAACCAAATACAAAAACAGACCCCAGGATGAATTTTGGGATGAAATTCCATGTCTAAAAATGGTGTTGCTTCCACTTTTTAAAAATCAAGCCTTTTTGGTGCCTGGGGAAGAAAACGCGTGACTCCGCAGTCAGGAAAATGCTGCCTAGGAAAAAATTGTTTATTGAATCCAATTTTTTTTTTCAACCAAATGCAAAAACGGACCCCACGATGAATTTTGGGATTAAATTGCATGGCTAAAAATGGTGTTGCTTCCACTTTTTAAAAATCAAGGCTTTTTGGTGCCTGGGGAAGAAAACGCGTGACTCCGTGGTCAGGAAAATGCTGCCTAGGAAAAGATTGTTTATTGAATCCAATTTTTTTTTTCAACCAAATGCAAAAACGGACCCCACGATGAATTTTGGGATGAAATTCCATGTCTAAAAATGGTGTTGCTTCCACTTTTTAAAAATCAAGCCTTCTTGGTGCCTGGGGAAGAAAACGCATGACTCCACAGTCAGGAAAATGCTGCCTAGGAAAAACATGTTTTTTGAAGCCAATTTTTTTTTCAACCAAATGCAAAAACGGATCCCGGGATGAATTTTGGGATGAAATTGCATGTCTAAAAATGGTGTTGCTTCCACTTTTTAAAAATCAAGCCTTTTTGGTGCCTGGGGAAGAAAACGCATGACTCCGCGGTCAGGAAAATGCTGCCTAGGAAAAAAATGTTTATTGAATCCAATTTTTTTTTTCAACCAAATGCAAAAACGGACCCCACGATGAATTTTGGGATGAAATTGCATGTCTAAAAATGGTGTTGCTTCCACTTTTTAAAAATCAAGCCTTTTTGGTGCCTGGGGCAGAAAACGCATGACTCCGCGGTCAGGAAAATGCTGCCTAGGAAAAACATGTTTTTTGAAGCCAATTTTTTTTTCAACCAGATGCAAAAACGCACCCCGGGATGAATTTTGGGATGAAATTGCATGTCTAAAAATGGTGTTGCTTCCACTTTTTAAAAATCAAGCCTTTTTGGTGCCTGGGGAAGAAAACGCATGACTCCACAGTCAGGAAAATGCTGCCTAGGAAAAACATGTTTTTTGAAGCCAATTTTTTTTTCAACCAAATGCAAAAACGCACCCCGGGATGAATTTTGGGATGAAATTGCATGGCTAAAAATGGTGTTGCTTCCACTTTTTAAAAATCAAGGCTTTTTGGTGCCTGGGGAAGAAAACGCATGACTCCACAGTCAGGAAAATGCTGCCTAGGAAAAAAATGTTTTTTGAAGCCAAATTGTTTTTTTTCAACCAAATGCAAAAACGGACCCCACGATGAATTTTGGGATGAAATTGCATGTCTAAAAATGGTGTTGCTTCCACTTTTTAAAAATCAAGCCTTTTTGGTGCCTGGGGAAGAAAACGCGTGACTCCGCGGTCAGGAAAATGCTGCCTAGGAAAAAAATGTTTATTGAATCCAATTTTTTTTTTCAACCAAATGCAAAAACGGACCCCACGATGAATTTTGGGATGAAATTGCATGTCTAAAAATGGTGTTGCTTCCACTTTTTAAAAATCAAGCCTTTTTGGTGCCTGGGGAAGAAAACGCATGACTCCGCGGTCAGGAAAATGCTGCCTAGGAAAAAAATGTTTTTTGAAGCCAATTTTTTTTTTCAACCAAATGCAAAAACGGACCCCACGATGAATTTTGGGATGAAATTGCATGTCTAAAAATGGTGTTGCTTCCACTTTTTAAAAATCAAGCCTTCTTGGTGCCTGGGGAAGAAAACGCATGACTCCACAGTCAGGAAAATGCTGCCTAGGAAAAACATGTTTTTTGAAGCCAATTTTTTTTTCAACCAAATGCAAAAACGGACCCCGGGATGAATTTTGGGATGAAATTGCATGTCTAAAAATGGTGTTGCTTCCACTTTTTAAAAATCAAGCCTTTTTGGTGCCTGGGGAAGAAAACGCGTGACTCCGCGGTAAGGAAAATGCTGCCTAGGAAAAACATGTTTTTTGAAGCCAATTTATTTTTTCAACCAAATACAAAAACAGACCCCAGGATGAATTTTGGGATGAAATTCCATGTGTAAAAATGGTGTTGCTTCCACTTTTTAAAAATCAAGCCTTTTTGGTGCCTGGGGAAGAAAACGCGTGAATCCGCGGTCAGGAAAATGCTGCCTAGGAAAAAATTGTTTATTGAATCCAATTTTTTTTTTCAACCAAATGCAAAAACGGACCCCACGATGAATTTTGGGATTAAATTGCATGTCTAAAAATGGTGTTGCTTCCACTTTTTAAAAATCAAGCCTTTTTCGTGCCTGGGGAAGAAAACGCGTGACTCCGCGGTCAGGAAAATGCTGCCTAGGAAAAAATTGTTTATTGAATCCAATTTTTTTTTTCAACCAAATGCAAAAACGGACCCCACGATGAATTTTGGGATTAAATTGCATGGCTAAAAATGGTGTTGCTTCCACTTTTTAAAAATCAAGGCTTTTTGGTGCCTGGGGAAGAAAACGCGTGACTCCGTGGTCAGGAAAATGCTGCCTAGGAAAAAATTGTTTATTGAATCCAATTTTTTTTTTCAACCAAATGCAAAAACGGACCCCACGATGAATTTTGGGATGAAATTCCATGTCTAAAAATGGTGTTCCTTCCACTTTTTAAAGATCAAGCCTTTTTGGTGCCTGGGGAAGAAAACGCGTGACTCCGCGGTCAGGAAAATGCTGCCTAGGAAAAAATTATTTATTGAATCCAATTTTTTTTTTCAACCAAATGGAAAAACGGACCCCACGATGAATTTTGGGATGAAATTCCATGTCTAAAAATGGTGTTGCTTCCACTTTTTAAAGATCAAGCCTTTTTGGTGCCTGGGGAAGAAAACGCATGACTCCGCGGTCAGGAAAATGCTGCCTAGGAAAAAATGTTTTTTGAAGCCAATTTTTTTTTTCAACCAAATGCAAAAACGGACCCCACGATGAATTTTGGGATGAAATTGCATGTCTAAAAATGGTGTTGCTTCCACTTTTTAAAAATCAAGCCTTTTTGGTGCCTGGGGAAGAAAACGCGTGACTCCGCGGTCACGAAAATGCTGCCTAGGAAAAAAATGTTTATTGAATCCAATTTATTTTTTCAACCAAATACAAAAACGGACCCCACGATGAATTTTGGGATGAAATTCCATGTCTAAAAATGGTGTTGCTTCCACTTTTTAAAGATCAAGCCTTTTTGGTGCCTGGGGAAGAAAACGCATGACTCCGCGGTCAGGAAAATGCTGCCTAGGAAAAATATGTTTATTGAATCCAATTTTTTTTTTCAACCAAATGCAAAAACGGACTCCAGGATGAATTTTGGGATGAAATTCCATGTCTAAAAATGGTGTTGCTTCCACTTTTTAAAAATCAAGCCATTTTGGTTCCTGGGGTAGAAAACGCATGACTCCACAGTCAGGAAAATGCTGCCTAGGAAAAAATTGTTTATTGAATCCAATTTTTTTTTTCAACCAAATGCAAAAACGGACCCCACGATGAATTTTGGGATGAAATTCCATGTCTAAAAATGGTGTTGCTTCCACTTTTTAAAGATCAAGCCTTTTTGGTGCCTGGGGAAGAAAATGCATGACTCCGCGGTCAGGAAAATGCTGCCTAGGAAAAAAATGTTTTTTGAAGCCAATTTTTTTTTTCAACCAAATGCAAAAACGGACCCCACGATGAATTTTGGGATGAAATTGCATGTCTAAAAATGGTGTTGCTTCCACTTTTTAAAAATCAAGGCTTTTTGGTGCCTGGGGAAGAAAACGCGTGACTCCGCGGTCAGGAAAATGCTGCCTAGGAAAAAAATGTTTATTGAATCCAATTTTTTTTTCCAACCAAATGCAAAAACGGACCCCACGATGAATTTTGGGATGAAATTGCATGGCTAAAAATGGTGTTGCTTCCACTTTTTAAAAATCAAGCCTTTTTGGTGCCTGGGGAAGAAAACGCGTGACTCCACAGTCAGGAAAATGCTGCCTAGGAAAAAAATGTTTATTGAATCCAATTTTTTTTTTCAACCAAATGCAAAAACGGACCCCAGGATGAATTTTGGGATGAAATTCCATATCTAAAAATGGTGTTGCTTCCACTTTTTAAAAATCAAGCCTTTTTGGTTCCTGGGGTAGAAAACGCATGACTCCACAGTCAGGAAAATGCTGCCTAGGAAAAAAATGTTTTTTGAAGCCAATTTTTTTTTTCAACCAAATGCAAAAACGGACCCCGGGATGAATTTTGGGATGAAATTGCATGGCTAAAAATGGTGTTGCTTCCACTTTTTAAAAATCAAGGCTTTTTGGTGCCTGGGGAAGAAAACGCATGACTCCACGGTCAGGAAAATGCTGCCTAGGAAAAACATGTTTTTTGAAGCCAATTTATTTTTTCAACCAAATACAAAAACAGACCCCAGGATGAATTTTGGGATGAAATTCCATGTCTAAAAATGGTGTTGCTTCCACTTTTTAAAAATCAAGCCTTTTTGGTGCCTGGGGAAGAAAACGCGTGACACCGCGGTCAGGAAAATGCTGCCTAGGAAAAAATTGTTTATTGAATCCAATTTTTTTTTTCAACCAAATGCAAAAACGGACCCCACGATGAATTTTGGGATTAAATTGCATGGCTAAAAATGGTGTTGCTTCCACTTTTTAAAAATCAAGGCTTTTTGGTGCCTGGGGAAGAAAACGCATGACTCTGCGGTCAGGAAAATGCTGCCTAGGAAAAAACTGTTTATTGAATCCAATTTTTTTTTTCAACCAAATGCAAAAACGGACCCCACGATGAATTTTGGGATGAAATTCCATGTCTAAAAATGGTGTTGCTTCCACTTTTTAAAGATCAAGCCTTTTTGGTGCCTGGGGAAGAAAACGCATGACTCCGCGGTCAGGAAAATGCTGCCTAGGAAAAAAATGTTTTTTGAAGCCAATTTTTTTTTTCAACCAAATGGAAAAACGGACCCCACGATGAATTTTAGGATGAAATTCCATGTCTAAAAATGGTGTTGCTTCCACTTTTTAAAGATCAAGCCTTTTTGGTGCCTGGGGAAGAAAACGCATGACTCCGCGGTCAGGAAAATGCTGCCTAGGAAAAACATGTTTTTTGAAGCCAATTTTTTTTTTCAACCAAATGCAAAAACGGACCCCACGATGAATTTTGGGATGAAATTGCATGTCTAAAAATGGTGTTGCTTCCACTTTTTAAAAATCAAGCCTTTTTGGTGCCTGGGGAAGAAAACGCGTGACTCCGCGGTCACGAAAATGCTGCCTAGGAAAAAAATGTTTATTGAATCCAATTTTTTTTTTCAACCAAATGCAAAAACGGACCCCAGGATGAATTTTGGGATGAAATTCCATATCTAAAAATGGTGTTGCTTCCACTTTTTAAAGATCAAGCCTTTTTGGTGCCTGGGGAAGAAAACGCGTGACTCCACAGTCAGGAAAATGCTGCCTAGGAAAAACATGTTTTTTGAAGCCAATTTTTTTTTTCAACCAAATGCAAAAACGGACCCCAGGATGAATTTTGGGATGAAATTCCATATCTAAAAATGGTGTTGCTTCCACTTTTTAAAAATCAAGCCTTTTTGGTGCCTGGGGAAGAAAACGCGTGACTCCGCGGTCAGGAAAATGCTGCCTAGGAAAAACATGTTTTTCGAAGCCAATTTTTTTTTTCAACCAAATATAAAAACAGACCCCAGGATGAATTTTGGGATGAAATTCCATGTCTAAAAATGGTGTTGCTTCCACTTTTTAAAAATCAAGCCTTCTTGGTGCCTGGGGAAGAAAACGCATGACTCCGCGGTCAGGAAAATGGTGCCCAGGATCCAAAATCTTTTTTTGAAGTCAAATTTTTTTAAAAACCAAATACAAATACGGACACCAGGATGAGTTTTGGGATGAAATTCCATGTCTCAAAATGGTGTTGCTTCCACTTTTTAAAGATCAAGCCTTTTTGGTGCCTGGGGAAGAAAACGCGTGACTCCGCGGTCAGGAAAATGCTGCCTAGGAAAAAAATGTTTTTTGAAGCCAAATTGTTTTTTTTTCAACCAAATGCAAAAACGGACCCCACGATGAATTTTGGGATTAAATTGCATGGCTAAAAATGGTGTTGCTTCCACTTTTTAAAAATCAAGGCTTTTTGGTGCCTGGGGAAGAAAACGCGTGACTCCGCGGTCAGGAAAATGCTGCCTAGGAAAAAAATGTTTATTGAATCCAATTTTTTTTTCCAACCAAATGCAAAAACGGACCCCACGATGAATTTTGGGATGAAATTGCATGGCTAAAAATGGTGTTGCTTCCACTTTTTAAAAATCAAGCCTTTTTGGTGCCTGGGGAAGAAAACGCGTGACTCCACGGTCAGGAAAATGCTGCCTAGGAAAAACATGTTTTTTGAAGCCAATTTATTTTTTCAACCAAATACAAAAACAGACCCCAGGATGAATTTTGGGATGAAATTCCATGTCTAAAAATGGTGTTGCTTCCACTTTTTAAAAATCAAGCCTTTTTGGTGCCTGGGGAAGAAAACGCGTGACTCCGCGGTCAGGAAAATGCTGCCTAGGAAAAAATTGTTTATTGAATCCAATTTTTTTTTTCAACCAAATGCAAAAACGGACCCCACGATGAATTTTGGGATTAAATTGCATGGCTAAAAATGGTGTTGCTTCCACTTTTTAAAAATCAAGGCTTTTTGGTGCCTGGGGAAGAAAACGCATGACTCTGCGGTCAGGAAAATGCTGCCTAGGAAAAAACTGTTTATTGAATCCAATTTTTTTTTTCAACCAAATGCAAAAACGGACCCCACGATGAATTTTAGGATGAAATCCCATGTCTAAAAATGGTGTTGCTTCCACTTTTTAAAGATCAAGCCTTTTTGGTGCCTGGGGAAGAAAACGCATGACTCCGCGGTCAGGAAAATGCTGCCTAGGAAAAACATGTTTTTTGAAGCCAATTTTTTTTTTCAACCAAATGCAAAAACGGACCCCAGGATGAATTTTGGGATGAAATTCCATATCTAAAAATGGTGTTGCTTCCACTTTTTAAAAATCAAGCCTTTTTGGTGCCTGGGGAAGAAAACGCGTGACTCCGCGGTCAGGAAAATGCTGCCTAGGAAAAACATGTTTTTCGAAGCCAATTTTTTTTTTCAACCAAATATAAAAACAGACCCCAGGATGAATTTTGGGATGAAATTCCATGTCTAAAAATGGTGTTGCTTCCACTTTTTAAAAATCAAGCCTTCTTGGTGCCTGGGGAAGAAAACGCATGACTCCGCGGTCAGGAAAATGGTGCCCAGGATCCAAAATCTTTTTTTGAAGTCAAATTTTTTTAAAAACCAAATACAAATACGGACACCAGGATGAGTTTTGGGATGAAATTCCATGTCTCAAAATGGTGTTGCTTCCACTTTTTAAAGATCAAGCCTTTTTGGTGCCTGGGGAAGAAAACGTGTGACTCCGCGGTCAGGAAAATGCTGCCTAGGAAAAAAATGTTTTTTGAAGCCAAATTGTTTTTTTTTCAACCAAATGCAAAAATGGACCCCAGGATGAATTTTGGGATGAAATTCCATGTCTAAAAATGGTGTTGCTTCCACTTTTTAAAGATCAAGCCTTTTTGGTGCCTGGGGAAGAAAACGCGTGACTCCGCGGTCAGGAAAATGCTGCCCAGGACCCAAAATCTTTTTTTGAAGTCAAATTTTTTAAAAAACCAAATACAAATACGGACCCCAGGATGAGTTTCGGGATGAAATTCCATGTCTCAAAATGGTGTTGCTTCCACTTTTTAAAGATCAAGCCTTTTTGGTGCCTGGGGAAGAAAACGCGTGACTCCGCGGTCAGGAAAATGCTGCCTAGGAAAAAAATGTTTTTTGAAGCCAAATTGTTTTTTTTTAACCAAATGCAAAAACGGACCCCAGGATGAATTTTGAGATAAAATTCCATATCTAAAAATGATGTTGCTTCCACTTTTTAAATATCAAGCCTTCTTGGTGCCTGGGGAAGAAAACGTGTGACTCCGCGGTCAGGAAAATGCTGCCCAGGACCCAAAATCTTTTTTTGAAGTCAAATTTTTTAAAAAACCAAATACAAATACGGACCCCAGGATGAGTTTCGGGATGAAATTCCATGTCTCAAAATGGTGTTGCTTCCACTTTTTAAAGATCAAGCCTTTTTGGTGCCTGGGGAAGAAAACGCGTGACTCCGCGGTCAGGAAAATGCTGCCTAGGAAAAAAATGTTTTTTGAAGCCAATTTTTTTTTTCAACCAAATGCAAAAACGGACCCCACGATGAATTTTGGGATTAAATTGCATGGCTAAAAATGGTGTTGCTTCCACTTTTTAAAAATCAAGGCTTTTTGGTGCCTGGGGAAGAAAACTCATGACTCCGCGGTCAGGAAAATGCTGCCTAGGAAAAAAATGTTTTTTGAAGCCAATTTTTTTTTTCAACCAAATGCAAAAACGGACCCCAGGATGAATTTTGTGATGATATTCCATGTCTAAAAATGGTTTTGCTTCCACTTTTTAAAAATCAAGCCTTTTTGGTGCCTGGGGAAGAAAACGCATGACTCCGCGGTCCGGAAAATGCTGCCCAAGAAGCAAAATGTTTTTTGAAGCCAAATTTGTTTTTTTAAACCGAGGTGGGTAAAATGAGGACCCAGATTGTTGTGGGCAATAGGCTTACTCTGTAAAGAGAGGGCTGTAAAAGCATTGTGAAGCGATATATAAGTATGGACTTATGACCATTCATTTCATGACCATTCAAAGTTACAATGGCGCTGAACAGAATAACTTATGACCATTTTTCACGCTTTATGACCATTGCAGCATCCCCATGGTCAGGTGATCTAAATTAGGACACTTGGCAACTGACTCGTAATTATGATTGTTGCCATGTCCCAGGGTGTCGTGAGCCCCTTCTCGTGACCCCAGTCAATTGGGAAGGCAGATTCACTTAACAACCGTGTGACTCACTTAACAACTGTGGCAAGGAAGGCCGTAAAATGGGACTTAAGAAATGTCTCACTTAGCAACAGAAATGTTAAGCTCAATTGTGGTCGTAAATCGTGGATTGCCTGTATCACAGTCTGTTGTTTACAGTTTTTATATATTTTTCTTGACAGTTATTAGCATAGATTTTGTTTGCCTATGGTTTTTAAATGTTTGTTGTTGCTGAAGACGTTGGAGGCATTTTTTTAACCTTATCATTTCTACTTGGCTTCATATAAACGAAAGCAAAATAAGGGGAAAAAAACCTTCTAACACTAATCTCTAATTATTTTTTAGAGCTTTGGCTGACATGTAAAACACAGAAACTATCACTGCCTTTTATCGATTTTGTACTGAATCCCGGCATTCATTTTATCAACTGACTTGATTTATATTTCTAATCTGGAAAGCACTCCAAGATGGCTAACAAAAATTATAATATTTTATGTGCCGGAAAGTGAACTATAAACTATGGGATGACTATATTTTATTCCTGAGTTATGAACTCATTATTACTGTGTTACATGACACCCCGTGCCCGAACAATTAAACTATTTTATTTTTCAGATTATAAAATGCACTTTTTTGTCTCCCAAAAGAGGGTGAAAATGTCTGTGTGTCTTATAGATCAAATATTGCTGAAGCCCTGCCCACCCGCCAGCCATTTTTTGGCGTCTGCACGTCCTGTTTTCGGGCCTTTTTTCGGCCTTTTTCAGGCCTTTTTTTCGGCCTGTTTTCGGCCCTTTTTTCGGCCTGTTTTTAAGGCTTTTTGGGACCCATTTTTGAGGCTTTTTTCAGCCTGTTTTCAGGGCTTTTTTCAGTCTGTTTTTGAGGCTTTTTTTTGCCCGTTTTCAGGGCTTTTTTCAGTTTGTTTTTGAGGCTTTTTTCCGCCCATTTTCAGGGCTTTTTTCAGTTTGTTTTTGAGGCTTTTTTCTGCCCGCTTTCAGGGCTTTTTTCAGTCTGTTTTTGAGGCTTTTTTCTGCCCATTTTCAGGGCTTTTTCAGTTTTTTTTTTTTTTTGAGGCTTTTTTCTGCCCATTTTCAGGGCTTTTTTTCAGTCTGTTTTTGAGGCTTTTTTCTGCCCGTTTTCAGGGTTTTTTTCAGTCTGTTTTTGAGGCTTTTTTCAGCCCTTTTCAGGGCTTTTTCAGTCTGTTTTTGCGGCTTTTTTCAGCCCATTTTCAGGGCTTTTTTGGCCCATATTTTAGGCTTTTTTCAGCCCTTTTTTCTATTCTATTCTATTCTATTCTATTCTATTCTATTCTATTCTATTCTATTTCTTCTTCATCGTCACTGCCAGAAACTCACAGTCAAAGTACATTTCCTACTTAGTTTAGAGCCTTTCGAATAAATTTAAACCGAACCTTGTCACAGATTTCAGGTTTCTTTCCAGCGAGATAAATAGGAAGCATCTCCTTAATGAATGGGGGTTGTGACCCCATTTGCACCCTAGATGGAAAACGCTGAACTCTGAAGGAGGAAATACAGTTCCACCTTCTCTACAGCTGCCATTCTTCTTACGAAGTGACAAAACCAGCGTGGAGAGGAAAATTTGCTGAGGGAAAATTTTCCCTCAGCAAAATGTGGTGGTATCTCTTGTCGAGTCGCAAGAGGGAAGGGATCTTTCCCAAGCACAGGTAGTCCTCGACTTACAACAGTTCATTTAGTGACCGTTTGGAGCAGTGGTGGGTTGCTCCCAGTTCGCACCGGTTCACAAGAACCGGTAATAAAAATTTATAGTAGTTCAGAGAACTGGTAATAACATTGGCTGGCCATGCCCCCAAACTGGTCCCCGGCCCGGTCACCACTCGCTTACCCCGCTGACCTCGTTAGCGGCTTTTTTTTTTAACTTTTAAAAGCATTTTTTCTACAATCTCTTTGGCCAAAAAAATACTTTTAAAAGTAAAACAAAAAGCCTCTGATGATCCCGCAGCTCAGCTGGAATCTTCAGAGTCTTTTCAAAGCATTTTTTCTACAACCTCTTCAGCCGAAGAGGTGGTAAAAAAAAAAAAGCTTTGAAAAGCCTCTGACAATCCCAGCTGAGTTGCCTGATTGGCAGAGGCTTTTCAAAGCATTGTTTTCTACAACCTCTTAAGGTTGTAGAAAAAATGCTTTTAAAAGTTAAAAAAAAAAGTTAGCCACACCCACCCAGTCACATTGCCCTCCAGCAAGCCACACCCACAAAATAAGCCATGCCCACAGAACCGGTAGTAAAAAAATTTAGAACCCATCCCTGGTTTGGAGTTACAACAACACTTGAAAAAAGTGACTTTTGACTCTCTCTTTTTTTCCAACCCTTAGAAACGCGGAAGTATCCCTGTAATCATGTGATCAAAATCCAGCTTGGCAACTGGTTCATATTTATGACGGTTGCAGAGTCCGGGGGTCAGGTGATCCACTTCGGCGACCTCCTGACAAGCAAAGTCAGTGGGGAAGGCCGATTCACTTAACAACCCTATTGCTAACGTAACAGTTACAGTTTTTATCGCGTTTATAATTTATAATGTTATCATATTTTATTTATCCATATATTAAATTACTGTAGCTTATCCCAATCTCATTTTAAATTGTATTTTATTCCAATTTCATTTTAAAGTGTGTATTTATTCCAATTCCATTTTAAATTGTTTTCATTGGATTTTATTGCACTTTGATATGGCCCATGGGCCAGCATCCCTACTGGCCGGATCTATCCGCCTCGTGTGAACCGGTAGGGCCAGCAGCGGGAGGCTCCGCCTACCTGCCGGGACATCATTACATCCCGTTTTTGACCCTCTGCACATGCGCAGAAGGTTCTGTGCATGTGCAGAAGAGAAGTGCGTGCTCACATTTGTGAACCGGTAGTGAAGGTAAGTGCATTTCACCACTCCCGTGGGCTAATCAATAAAGTAAGCTAACTAACTAACTAGTAACTGTAGTGATTCACTTAACACGTGTGTCATAAAATGAGGCAAACTTCGCTTAACAAATGTTTTGCTTAGCAACAGAAAGTTTGGGCTCAATTGTGGTTGTAAGCCAAGGACTACAAGAGACAAATCAGCCTTGTATAGAGAAAGAGACTCAGAAGGGCTCCTCCCTATATCGTCACGGGATATATCTAATAATTATTCAGAGTGTGCTTTAGTCTGGCAAGATTCCTGTCTATGGGTGAGCGACAATAAAGAAACCACTGTGAGAAATTCTTTGTGCTGATCTTGGTTTCTCGCGCCTGACAGCACCGGATTAATACCCCCATTCAGAAAACGGCCCTTTGATTGACTTTGAAAAACAATCCAAACTTATATTTCTCTGCTGATTTTTCCAGGTACCCGAGATTAGCGGTCGAGCTTTCAGCTTCCTCCCCGTTCCGTCTTAACTTAATTTGACAATGATGGCATTTCAGAACAAGGCCTCCTTTGATGGTTACTGGTCTCCGATAATGAAAATGTCAGGGAAATGGCACGGCATAATTGGGCAGCTTGTTTTCTCCTGCCTCGAACGCACTCCGCTGGTACATCCACACAATTGATTGTGCTGTGTGTGTAACAACAAGAGGCTGCTTGAAGCACCCTCGAGCAGAACAGCTGAGCAAAAAACATGTGCTGGTATTTCCACCAAACAAAGCAGCATTTTGGAGCTTTGATTATTCGCTCGCAAAGGTGTCATTTTTTTTTTTTTTTTGGCAAGGGATGGCTTTTCCAAATGGTTAGTTTCCAGCCAATTATAACTAAGCATCTCTTTCCCCGCCCTGCCCCAAATTTGGCACACCAACTAGCTTTGCTATTGTGCTTGTCATTGTTATTGTTGTTAGTTGCAAAGTCATGTCCGACCCATCGTGACCCCATGGACAACATTCCTCCAAGTCTTCCTGTTCTCTGGAGTCCATTTAAGCTCACGCCGACTGCTTCAGTGACTCCATCCAGCCACCTCCTTCTCTGCCATCCCCTTCTTCTTTTGCCCTCCATCGTTCCCAACATTAGGCTCTTCTCCAGTGAGTTCTTCCTTCTCCTTAGGTGGCCAAAGTACTTGAGTTTCATCTTCAAGATCTTGCCTTCTAAACAGCAGTCAGGGTTGATCTCCTCTAGGACTGACTGGTTGGATCGCCTTGCAGTCCAAGGGACTCGCAGGAGTCTTCTCCAGCACCAGAGTTCAAAGGCCTCCATTCTTTGGCACTCATCCTTCCTTGTGGTCCAACTTTCACAGCCATCCATTGCAACTGGGAACACCATAGCCTTGACTATATGCACTGGAAGTTTTTAAGAAGATGTTGGATAACCATTTGTCTGAAGTGGTGTAGGGTTTCCTGCCTAAGCAGGAGGTTGGACTAGAAGACCTCCAAGGTCCCTTCCAACTCTGTTATCCTTATTCATGACTTTGGATGGCTAACATACTAAAATATTACCGAATTAAAAAATAACAGAAATAACATAACAGTCAAGTATTGTTATCTTAGCCTCTTCTTCCAAAAGGAATAAAATTTCGACTACACTTTGAGTTCTACTTGGGAACCTATGGAATTAATTCAAGCAATGTCATGCAATATGTGTTGCTATGCAAAGCCACAGTTCATACAGCTAAAATTTTAGACCTTCTACAAAACAAAACATCCTTAATCTATCTTCTATTGCATTTGATGGACCGGCCATTACTATTAATATCTATGATTATTTCCCTTTCAGGGCCCTAAGAAGCCCCACTCACTCCCCCCACCCCTTTTAATCTTAGTATTAAGACTTTCTAAGCAATATTTTAGCTTTTTAATATTATAGTATTAGGTTAGCCATTTTCAGTTATTATTTTTTTTATCCCTTAAAAGCTTTATGCTATTACTGAAATGGCTGCTATTATTTTTGATTACAACTTAGACTGGCCCATGACTGAAATAAAAATTTGTCCTGTCTGTGAAAATGACATTTTGAAGATCTTTTCCCATAATCTACCACTCTTAGTTCTGATATCTAATGGAAAGGAAAGGAAAGGAAAGGAAAGGAAAGGAAAGGAAAGGAAAGGAAAGGAAAGGAAAGGAAAGGAAAGGAAAGAATAGAATAGAATAGAATAGAATAGAATAGAATAGAATAGAATAGAATAGAATAGAATAGAATAGAATAGAATAGAATAGACAGAGTTGGAAGGGACCTTGGAGGTCTTCTAGTCCAACCTCCTGCTTAGGCAGGAAACCCTACACCACTTCAGACAAATGGTTATCCAACATCTTCTTAAAAACTCCCAGTGTTGGAGCATTCACAACTTCTGGAGGCAAGTTGTTCCACTGATTAATTGTTCTAATGGTCAGGAAATTTCTCCTTAGTTCCAAGTTGCTTCTCTCCTTGATTCATTTCCACCCATTACTTCTTGTCCTGCCCTCAGGTGCTTTGGAGAAGAGCTTGACTCCCTCTTCTTTGGGGCAGCCCCTGAGATATCGGAACACTGCTATCATGTCTCCCCTAGTCCTTCTTTTCATTATACTAGACATACCCAGTTCCTGCAACCGTTCTTCATATGTTTTAGCCTCCAGTCCCCTAATCATCACTACAAATCAAGTAGTTTCGTTTACAAAATTCCAGAGGTTTACACTCATTTCACATATTTTCAAACAATTCTAAGTCCAAATGTCTATGAAGATTCTCAGTCATCCAGGTCATTGTTGTCTCAAAGGTGCTTTTTTAAAAGGCCCCTGGACTTGTCTGTCCAGTTTCAAAAGTCAAGTCCGGTGGCCTGGTGAAAAAGCACCTTGGGGACAACTCTATATCCACCTCTGTGAGTGAGAATCAAACATCTTTTTTTATGATCAATCCAAGCTATTTGTAAGTTGATTTTTTTTTTCTCACTGGGAGTTTTTTTTTAAATATTATTTTATCTCTCAGCAACCGATGTTTTGTTCCTTGTTAATTTCAGCAGTTAACTTTTTGTTTTGGCGAATATAATGAATTCTTGAATAAGTAACTTGAAATTGGATTTACTAATATATCAGCAGCGTGAACAATCTTGGCACGCTGCTAATTGGTCCTCCCATCGCTTGCAATAATACCCTTTTCTCCATCTTTTATTATTAAAAGAGTTTTACTCGTTGCCATGCATTCTTCAACTTTCCCGGTTTGCAATATTTCGTTAATTTGAGCAGCTAATCTTCCATGGAAAGTTGTCAGATGTTTAAGCTAAAATCCAAGCATTTCATTTTTATTTTATTATTTTTTTCTGGTACACTCCAGTTCTTAATCTTCTTTGCTCGTTTCTTAATCATATCTAATTAAAAGAGCATAGCAGGGTTGCTTAAATTTCTTTCAGGGATCTTCCCCCCCCTAATTTGTGGGTTCTCCTACTTGCTCTTCAGCTAACCTCCCTATATCTGTATCTATCTATTCAATTGTTGCTAACTTACTAGACAACTTCAGTGTCCTTTCACCCTTTACCAATCAATAATTTCAACTGTAAACATTTAGACTTGTGGTTTAAAGGAGTGAGAACCTCACCATTATTTCTCAGCAGGTTCTAGGCATGGTTTTGTGAGAAACCCAGGAATCTTTTCTGACTCTTTTAGTGATCTTTAAAATATTGCGGTGGTACTGACAGGTCTCATTCCAACCTATCTTTTACAGCACAATTTGTACAGCACAAATACAGCACAAATGAGACCTGACGCCAAAGCTCCCTCAAAGGTTGGGACAAGATATGAAAAATATTAAGTTCATGACAAAATAACATTTTGCTTTTGTCCTAGCTTTTCCTTGGCTTCCTCCAGATCTTGGAGTCTGCTCCTGACCTTATAGGAACATCATGTTCTGCTCTTAGTCAAACCCAACTGAGAATTTCTAGCGGCATGAACATCGGAAGAAAACATTTGCACTCGAACGGTGCCATGCGCGTCCATCGGCCATCCTGTACGGCAAATATAAAAGGATAACCATAACTCTGTCCCTGTGGCTCAGGATAGAAGGTCACATGCTCCTTAGATGTTCCTTTTATACGGAGATTAGGAAAAAAACATACTCTGCCAATAACTGCTAGGTATCCTGGCCATTCCGATACTACCTATCTTCAGTGGCTGCTTAAGTGGCTTCCGGCACTCCATGGTTTAGGGCCAGGATATTTACGGGATCGCCTTCTGCCACCGAGAGCCTCCCACCAGCCAGAGAGGGGCTCCTCTGGGTGCCATCGGCCAAACAATGCCAACTGGCGGCCACCAGGGGGAGAGCTTTCTCTGTGGGAGCACCTGCCCTCTGGAACGAACTCCCCCCAGAGATACGGACAATTCCGGACTTATGTACTTTCTGTCAGGCCCTCAAAACTTTTTTATTTCATCAATCGTGCTGGCCTAAACTCTCTAATTGTGTATTTTAATTTGGATTTTAATGGGGGATTTTAACTGTCAGGCCAAATTGTTTAATTCATTTTTAATTTTTTTTTAAATTAGATTTATATGCCGCCCTTCTCCAGAGACTCAGGGCGGCTTACAATGCGTTAAGCAATAGCCTTCATACTTTTGTATATTTTTATACAAAGTCAGCTTATTGCCCCCACAAACTGGGTCCTCAATTTACCTACTTTAGAAAGGATGGAAGGCTGAGTCAACCTTGAGCCTGGGGAGATTAGAACTTGCAATAATTGCAGACAGCTGAATGTTAATAACAGGCTTTTAGTCTGTTGAGCTATCCAGGCTCTTTTTATATTTTGTATTTGAGTTTGTATTTTGTATTTGATGTTTTTTACTTCTGGCTGTTCACCGCCCTGAGTCCTTTGGGAGAAGGGCGGTATATAAATTTAAAAATTAAATTAAATTAAATTAAATTAAATTAAATTAAATTAAGGATGAACAGTCCATAACTGCAGCGCAGGTGGCTAGATTCTACGCAGCGGCGCTGGGGATTCGTCAAAAACATGTGTCTTCTCAACCAGAGCTATGTTATATAACAATTTGTGGTAAACCCTTTGCACTGCTTAGTCATTTCCCTTTTAGCACTGAACCTACAACGGGCCACACAGTTTACGGATTGCAGCTATCGTATAGTCAGACCATGTATAATTGACACTGGATTTTATTATAGATTTTAGTTGTTATTTATTATTTTATACTAGAATTTTTAGGGGTATATATATAAAAGAGCCTTGGTAGTACAGGGGTTTAAGGCACTCTGTTATTAAGCTGGTTATTAAGACCAGCTGCCTGCAATTACTGCAGGGTTCGAATCTCGCCAAGGCTAAAGGTTGACTCAGCCTTCCATCCTTTCTAAGGTAGGTGAAATGAGGACCCAGTTTGTGGGGCAATAAGCTGACTTTGTATAAATATACAAAAGGATGAAGGCTATTGCTGAGCACATTGTAAGCCGCCCTGAGTCTTCGGAGAAGGGCGGCATATAAATCAAATTTAAATAAATAAATAAATAAATAAATAAATAAATAAATAAATAAATAAATAAAGGTAAAGGTTCCCCTTGCACATGTGTGCTAGCCGTTCCCGACTCTAGGGGGCGGTGCTCATCTCCATTTCAAAACCGAAGAGCCAGTGCTGTCCGAAGACGTCTCCGTGGTCATGTGGCCGGCATGACTCAACGCCAAAGGTGCACGGAACACTCTTACCTTCCCACCAAAGGTGGTCCCTATTTTTCTACTTGCATTTTTTACGTGCTTTCGAACTGCTAGGTTGACAGAAGCTGGGACCAGTAACGGGAGCTCACCCCATTACGTGACACTAGGGATTCAAACCGCTGAACTGCCGACCTTTCTATCGACAAGCTCAGAGTTTTAACCACTGAGCCACGGTGACTCTAAGTGTATACAGTATATACTGAGTGATTTTATTTGTTCTAGTCTAAGACTGTAATAATAAATTGTTGTTGCTGAATCTCAAGAAGAGAAGAGATATACCTAGGAGTGGACTCTCTTGGATATAAATGTCAAAACAGGCTGGATAACCAGCTCTTGTAGATGCTGTAGTAGTGGGTTGTTGCAATGGGCAGAGGGGTGAACTAGATGATCTCCAAGACCTCTTCCAGCTACTTCAGCTAACTGCTAGTTCAGCAGTTCAGCGGATGAAATTTCACCAGCTCAAGGTTGACTCAGCCTTCCATCCTTCCGAGGTGGGTAAAATGAGGACCCGGATTGTTGGGGGGCAATATGCTATTTAGTATACTGTCTTTGGTGTAAGCCGCCCAGAGTCCTCGGAGAGTGGATGACATAGAAATATGACTAATAAATAAATAAATTTATGAATCAAATTAACACCCATATTCTATTTCTACTACTTCTGTCCTAAGAAGGCAATATTCAAGTGGCAAAAAGGAGAGGAACTATTATCTACTAGCAAGTAATAAAGATAAGCAAGTAGTAGTAGTAACAGCAGTGGTAAGGTAATGCCTTCAGCCACATCTATTGGTGGGCACCAGTGATTTTTTTTGAAAGGTGCCCTTTGGTGAATGATCATTGCATTTGGAAATGTGGATTTACAGGCAGCTGTTACGTATAAGTTGGGTTGACAAAATCAGAAATGAGGAGGGGATAAGCCGCCTGGGGAAGCCAAGGGAAATCATCAAAACCATCAAAAAGCAAAAGAATATTTCGGACATGCGATGCGACACCCAGAAAAATATGGCGTACTTGCCTCCAGAAGTTGTGAAAGTTCCAACACTGGAAGTTTTTAAGAAGACGTCGGATAACCATTTGTCTGAAGCGGTGTAGGGTTTCCTACTCCCTAAGCAGGGGGTTGGACTAGAAGACCTCCAAAGTCCCTTCCAACTCTGTTATTCTATTCTACTTCACTTAATCCTCCAGGGAAACATTGAAGGCAAACAAGGTCCAAGCAGAAGAAGAGCATCATGGCTTCAAAATCTAAGGGACTGGTTTGGACAAAACTTAGCAGCACTTTTAACAGATTAACAGATTAACAGATTAGAGTTGGAAGGGATCTTGCAGGTCATCGAGTCCAACCCCCTGCCTAAGCAGGAGACCCTACATCAGTGGTGGGTTTCAAAATTTTATATTGCCGGTTCTGTGGGTGTGGCTTGGTGGGCGTGGCATGGCTTGGTGGGGGTGGCAGGGGAAGGATACTGTAAAATCTCCATTCCCTCCCCATTCCAGGGGAAGGATACAGTAAAATCCCCATTTCCTCCCGGTCAGCTGGGACTCGGGAGGCAGAGAATAGATGGGGACTGGGCCGGTCAGAGGTGGTATTTATCAGTTCTCTGAACTACTCAAAATTTCTGCTACCGGTTCTCCGAACTACGCAAAATTTCCGCTACAGGTTCTGCAGAACTGGTCAGAACCTGCTGAAACCTACATCTGCCTCAACCTAGGATTGAACTCACAACCTCCTGATTGTGAGGCAAGAGCTCCACCTCTTTTTCTTTTCTCTTTTCACTTTCCACGCACTTCTTCGGATCGCCAAGGTCCGAGGATGGATATGGCCCAAGAAAAAGAAGAAGTAGAATGATCATTACCCAGAATTCATTGCAATGAATTCAGGCTGAGGAATTCTGGGAGTCTACTCAGAGGTTGGGAAAAAAGGGAGCCTGGATAGCTCAACAGACAGAGCACTGTAATTTAACACCAGTTGTCTGCAATTAAAGTAAGATCGAATCTCACCAGGCTCAAGGTTGACTCAGCCTTCCATCCTTTCTAAGGTAGGTAAATTGAGGACCCAGTTTGTGGGGGCAATAAGCTGACTTTGTATAAATATACAAAAGGATGAAGGCTATTGCTTAACGCATTGTAAGCCACCCTGAGTCTCCGGAGAAGGGCGGCATATAATATAAATCAAATTTTAAAAAAAGAGAGAGAAAGAGAGGAAATTAACTCGTTTATGTGCAGTCCGTTTTCCTGGCAATTATCTCACTTGAGAAATGCAGCTTTTTTTTCTCTGGCAGGGATTATTTGCTCCAAATAATGATAGGATCAGTTTTCTATGAAAACATAAGAACAGGCAGGAAATCATTTAATGTAAAAACTCTTCTTCCCACGCTGCAGCCATAATTTGAAGTCCCGCGGAGGAATGTTGTAAAACAAGACAAAGCAAGTCATAACAAAACCGAATAAAATAAGAAGCCAAATGCGTTAGGGAATTAGGTGGCCCCACTTTAAATCATTTAAAACCTCAAAAAAAAACCCCATAATATTTGTTATTTCTTAATCTACAGGCATTTATAGGGCTGGAAAGCAATATTACTCCATCTGCATCTCACAAGCAAAGAACCATAAAATGCCATGCTGAAAAAATAAACATGAACCATTAAAAAAATCTCAGACCGATTGCAGTGTCAAAATGATTGCCAGCAAAATATCAAAGCATCATAAGAGGCAATTTCACATAAACAGCAGTTTCCTAGCCTCCCCCAGCCTGTGACCAGTGGTGAAATTCAAATTTTTTTTAATTACTGGTTCTGTGGGCATGGCTTGGTGGGCATGGCTTGGTGGGCGTGGCAGCGGAAGGATACTCCAAAATCTCCATTCCCTCCACACTCCTGGGGGAAGGATAATGCAAAATCTCCATTCCTGGGGGAAGAATATTGCAAAATCTCCATTCCCTCCCCACTCCAGGAGAAGGATATTACAAAATCTCCATTCCCTCCCCACTCCAGGGGAAGAATACTACAAAATCTCCATTCCCAACCCACTCCGGGGGAAGGATATTGCAAAATCCCCATTACCAGCCCACTCCAGGGGAAGGATACTGCAAAATCCCTAATCCCTCCCCACTCCTGGGGGAAGGATACTACAAAATCTTCATTCCCTCCCCACTCCAGGGGAAGGATACTGCAAAATTCCCATTCCCACCCTACTCCAGGGGAAGGATACTGTAAAATCCTCATTCCCAACTCACTCCAGGGGAAGGATACTGTAAAATCCCCATTCCCAACCCACTCCAGGGGAAGGATACTGCAAAATCTCCATTCCCACCCCACCCTGGGGCCAGCCAGAGGTGGTATTTGCTGGTTCTCCGAACTGCCCAAAATTCCCGCTACCGGTTCTCCAGAACCTGTTGGATTTCACCCATGCTGGTGACCCACAGGGATGTTTTGGGATTACAAGTCCCACTCCCAATTCCTTCAGGGCTTCCTGCTTTGAACCTCTGGGCCAGTTAAATAACATTTGGGCTTTTATCAGCAGAAAAAAGATATTCATTTTAGCCAGGGACATTAAAGGAATCAAAAGAAAAAAGTCAATATGGCAAACACAACCACATTTTCAGCATTTTCTCTGAACCTGTAGGAGGATTGTCAGAACCTGGGGGGTGGAGTCAAAAGAGGAATCAGTCTAGAATCCTTACATAGTCACAAGTGAAGTAAGCTCAACCTCCCTTGAAGTCCGTTGACCCTTAACTAACTCTAACCGGGTGCTTAACATTAGTTGAGAATGTTCTTGTGCATAGGATTGTGGTAGTATATCTGCTTAATCCGGGTGTCAGCAACCTGCGGCTCTGGAGCCGCATGTGGCTCTTTGGGCCCTCTGCTATAGCTCTCTGTCAGGTGATCCCACCACTGGCTGGCCTCGCCCTCCCCTCCCAAACACTCCTCGCCTGACCTAAGAAGGTAAGGGCAACGGCGGGGGATGGAGAAGTGGCCAGGGTAGAGACAGAGAGATACAGAGAGAGGGGGAGAGAGAGAGAGAGAGATAGAGGGATACAATGAGAGAGGGAGAGAGGGGGAGAGAGAGGGAGGGAGGGGAGAGAGAGAGATGTCAAAAGGGTTTTGTGGTTCCCGGTGTTTCTTAACAACCAGTTCTCTGCCCTAATGACCGGATGGGTAGGCGTGGCTAGGGGATCATGTGACTGGTGGAAGTGATTGACATCGAGTTGGCCACGCCCACCCAGGTTTTGTGGCTCCCGGTGTTTTCTTTTCTGTGGAAAATGGGTCCAAATGGCTCGTTGAGTGTTTAAAGTTGCAGACCCCTGGCTTAATCAAACCTTCATGTGTGGACCCTGGTCTTCCACACCTTCCACAGAATAACAGTAACAGAGTTGGAAGGGTCACTTGGAGGTCATCTAGTCCAACCCCCTGCTCACACAGGAGATCTGTACTAGGGATTCAAACCGCCGAACTGCCAACCTTTCTGACTGACAAGCTCAGCGTCTTAGGCCACTGAGCCACCTAGTCAGAAAGCTCAGATTCTTCTGTTTTGCCAGTTCTACAAGGGAGATTTTGCCACCAATTGATCATACCGCTTTTAATTAAATTTCCAAGGTACAGTGATAGCTTTTATCTGCACCACTTGTTACACCATCAAGATAAATTTATTTCTCAAGAAAGAGCAGAATTTTGCTTCTTTATGTGTGAGCTTCCCCCAACCCCCTCAAATGATTGCTAATTGTTCTTGTTAGGGGATAGCTTTGCCTTGTTTGTTTTATTGATTGTACTTTTATTGGTCAATGACCAAAATAAAATTATTTGTCTTGGTGCATAAACTCTCAGTGTACATAAAAAGAAAAGATACATTCGTCAAGAATCATAAGTTATTCGGGTTTTCTCCCACGTAAAAATGGAAGTGTCTTGGCGATGTTTCGACGAAGTCTCATTCGTCATCTTCAGGCTGGTGTTTTCGGCTTCGTGCTTCTAGGAGCAATGTGAGATCGCAGCTGTTTCTTCCTTTTAACTGCTAGTGGGGGTGTGAACTGATTAGGTGGGAGCTTGGCTGTGTTCTGATTGGGTGGAGGTGTGTCCTGATTGGTTGGGGGTTTGGCTGTGCTCTGATTGGATGGGGGTGTGTTCTGTTTAGGTGGGGGCTTGGTTGTGCTCGTGTTAGTCTGAGTTGCAGGGGGATTTGAGCTACTGAGCTGCATTGCTGTTGTATAACCAAATAACCGAATAATCAAAGACCTACATACAAATACCCGCGAAAACCTCAGAAAACACACACACACACACATATATATAGTAATATTTTAAAGTTTTCGCTTTCCTTTTCCTTTTTTGAGGGGGAAGAATAGAGTAATTCTACAAAGTTAGAGAACAGGATTCTGGGAACTGAACCAGCTTCGACTGAGATAATTGAACCTGAATTATTGGTTCAGTTCCATGCCTTCAAACAATTTGATTTCTGCCCTTAAAAAAATAAATAAAAACCTCTAATATCATGGAGAAATAATAGCCACCATCAATACTGGCCTGGATATTTGGAAAGTTGGAGGCTTTATATAGCTGGGGAGCATTACACTGGGAAGAGTTAAAAGCTCTTTCAATTATCTACCTATAAACAGGTGCCTTTTTCATCCAGGCAGTCCATTCCTTTGTTAAAATGTCATTTCTGAGCTTTTCGGCAACTATTTAGGAGATCAGCCTAAGAAGCCCAGCACAGTGAGCCCTTAAAAGAAAAATTGCATAATCCCAAGGTGACTCTGTTTAATGATGAAGCCGTCTTGACAGGCAAGCGATGAGAAAGCCTTTTGCAAGGCCGTTTCTAATGAGTCTATTTCTGTGACCTGCTCTGAGAACATCTATTTTTCCCCCCCACGGTGATCAGTCATTTCTCTTTTAAGCAGCTGTTGATTTAGGATAATAAATGAAAGAGTCATTGTACAAGGCTAAAAGTTCTTGCAAAATTATATCTCCGGAACAATGAAAGGCAAACTGAAAACAGCGTGTGTGGTTTTTCTCTGAGGCGGATGGAAGGAAGAGAGGGAGGGAGGGAGGGAGGGAGGAAGGAAGGAAGGAAGGAAGGAAGGAAGGAAGGAAGGAAGAAAGAAAGAAAGAAAGAAAGAAAGAAAGAGGGATCAAGGGAAAGGAAGGAAGGAAGGAAGGAAGAGGGAGGGAGGGAGGAAGGAAGGGGGATCAAGGGGAAGGAAGGAAGGAAGGAAGGAAGGAAGGAAGGGAAGAAAGAGGGAGGGAGGGAGGGAGGAAGGAAGGAGGATCAAGGGAAAGGAAGAAAGAAAGAGGGGTCAAGGAAAAGAAAGAAAGAAAGAAAGAAAGAAAGAAAGAAAGAAAGAAAGAGGGAGGGAGGAAGGAAGAAAGAAAAGAAAAGAAAAGAAAAGAAAAGAAAAGAAAGAGGGAGGGAGAGAGGGAGGGAGGATGGATTTCTTGTATCAATAGTACAAACTCACAAAATAAAAGAAATAAAAAACAAAGTAAGGAAAGAAAAAGTTCTTGTGCAAGGAAAATAGCATCCAAGAACCAGTTTGCTGCAGCAATTAAAGGTATCAGGCTAGAAAATTTGAGTTTCGCCCTTCCTTCGGCACCACGCCAGTCACGGCCTCTGAGTTCTAAGGAAGAAGAAATGACCTTTCTGAAAATGATGTCAAGAAACCTCCATAGACTTGTCCCTAGAGTCACCAGAAAACAATCCAGACTTAAACACACATACACACACACACACAATCCAGGAATTTGCCCCTGAGCAAATTAAATGAGGAATTAAGGAATCTTGCTTTCCTAGCACTCTTCCTCAGGACCCAGATCAGGTGCTCTCAAACCCTCCTTGAGCTGGCACAAAAATATATTGGCATAACATTTGCCCATTCCTATCCTGCCCTGGTAAGAAAGCCAGCAAATATTGTAGTGTTTATAAGGCCTTGGTGAGGCCACCCTTGGAATCCTGCATCCAGTTTTGGTCGCCACGATGTAAAAAAGATGTGGAGACTCTAGAAAGAGTGCAGAGAAGAGCAACAAAGAGGATTAGGGGACTGGAGGCTAAAACATAGGAAGAACGGTTGCAGGAACTGGGTATGTCTAGTTTGATGAAAAGAAGGACTCGTGGCCCGTTTTTGGTCCCAGGAGGCTTCAGGAAGGCCTGCTAGGCCCAAAATGGGGTGGGGGGGTTGGTGCCCTGATTAAAACCAGGAAGTAATGACAACCGGATGGGAGGAGCCTCACGTTACGATCGCTATTAATTCTCCGAACCACCCGCCACGATCGCTACCGGATCAGGAGATCCGGTCCGAACTGGGAGCATTTCACTCCTGGTAATTCGCCTGTTTAGTATAATTTCAGCCATTCCTATGGCACCTGTGCTCACAGTAGAAGGAAGTGGGCCCTGTACACCAAGGAGAATCTTACTGAGCATATTGGAGAGAGACTGACCGAGCCAGGAGGAAGGAGTCAAACAGGGAATTAGACTGGAATCCCTACATGGGTGCAAGAGGCAAAGTCTGATGTTCCTTGAAGGCTGTTGAATCTTATCTAGTCTCACCTAGGTGCAAACTGTCGGTCTAAGAAGATGCCTCTGTAGCAATAAAACAGCTCATTGAATTCTTTATGTGTGGATTTGGTTGTTTGTGCCAGACAGGACATGGTGGATTCCATAAAGAGGGATAGAAAATGCAACTCTCCCAAGAGAGTTATCCAGTAGGGGGCGATAGCTGCTGAACCCTTGGGTGAATTAGTGGTATTAAAATTGCGAATAAGTTAACGTAATTTTTAAAAAACCACAGTAAAAACATGCAAAGCCCATTGAAAGAAGCATAGAAAACCTGTAATGCAGCTAATGGTGACAGAAGTAGCAACAGAGCAACTAAGACGATCAAAGGCCTGGAGACTAAACCATGTGAAGAATGCCTGCAGTAATGAAGGAGAGAAGCAACCTGGAATTAAGGAGAAACTTCCTAACAGTGAAGGCAATTAGTCAGCGGAACAGCCTGCCACCAGAAGTTGTGGGTGCTTCATCACTGGAAGTTTTTTAAGAAGGGACTAGACAATCACTTATCTGAAATGGTATAGGTCAGTGATGACTAACCTTTTCCAGACTGAGTGTGTGTACAAACCCCCAAAATGCAATGTGCGAATGGCCTGTGCATGGGCCACGGCCCCACGAATGCACATGTGCCCCCGCATGCGCCCTCCCCCTCACATGTGCACACGGCCCCCCGCATGTGCACGCCCAAAGACCAGCTGGCCTGCGAGAGGCGCGCAGGTATGCGCGGTGGAGCCTAGCTATGGCATGCACGGTGGAGCCTAGCTATGGCATGCGCGGTGGAGCCTAGCTATGGCATGCGCGGTGGAGCCTAGCTATGGCATGCGCGGTGGAGCCTAGCTATGGCATGCGCGGTGGAGCCTAGCTATCTTCGAGACTGCCTGCCGCTACCGACAACCTCCCATCAACCTGTGCGCTCTCACAGAGAGGGCCTCCTCAGGGTGCCATCAGCCAATCAATGCAGGCTGGTGACCCCCAGGGGGAGGGCCTTCTCTGTGGGGGCTCCTACCCTCTGGAATCAGCTGCCCCCAGAGATAAGGAGAATCCAAGACCTTAGCGCCTTCCGCCGTGCCCTTAAAACCCACTTTTTCCAGCAAGCCGGGCTGGTTTAAGAAGAAATTTTAAATGTTTTAATTGGTTTGTATTTTTAATTTTGGGCCAAATTTATATATATTTTAATTGTTTTTAATATTTGTATTTCGTGTTTTTTAATTCTGGCTGTACACCGCCCTGAGTCCTTAGGGAGAAGGGTGGTATATAAATTTAAAATAAAATAAAATAAAATAAATCTGGGGCGACGGCTCGTGTGTGCACAGAGAGGGCGCTGCATGACACCTCTGGCACGCATACCATAGGTTCGCCATCACGGGTATAGGTTCTCCTGCTTGAGCA
The DNA here is from genome assembly GCA_022577455.1 of Arizona elegans. Lineage (NCBI taxonomy): Eukaryota > Metazoa > Chordata > Lepidosauria > Squamata > Colubridae > Arizona > Arizona elegans. Next base: position 2,028,305 of record JAKOOJ010000048.1, read on the forward strand.
GGGTGCTGGACTGGACCCCCTCCAAAGTCCCTTCCAGTTCTTCTATTCTATTCTATTCTATTCTATTCTATTCTATTCTATTCTATTCTATTCTATTCTACTCTACTCTACTCTACTCTACTCTACTCTACTCTACTCTACTCTACTTTATTCTATTCTATTCTATTCTATTCTATTCTACTCTACTCTACTCTACTCTATTCTCTATTCTCTATTCTCTATTCTATTCTATTCTACTCTACTCTACTCTACTCTACTCTACTCTACTCTACTCCACTCCCTCTATTCTATTCTATTCTATTCTATTCTATTCTATTCTATTCTATTCTACTCTACTCTACTCTACTCTACTCTATTCTCTATTCTCTATTCTCTATTCTCTATTCTCTATTCTATTCTATTCTATTCTACTCTACTCTATTCTACTCCCTCTATTCTATTCTATTCTATTCTATTCTCTTCTATTCTATTCTACTCTACTCTATTCTACTCTACTCTACTCTCTCTATTGTATTCTATTCTATTCTATTCTATTCTATTCTACTCTACTCTACTCTATTCTCTATTCTACTCTACTCTACTCTACTCCTTCTATTCTATTCTATTCTATTCTATTCTATTCTATTCTATTCTACTCTATTCTACTCTACTCTACTCTACTCTACTCTACTCCCTCTATTCTATTCTATTCTATTCTATTCTATTCTACTCTACTCTACTTTCTCTATTCTACTCTACTCTACTCTACTCTACTCTACTCTACTCTACTCTACTCCCTCTATTCTATTCTATTCTATTCTATTCTACTCTACTCTACTCTACTCTACTCTATTCTACTCTACTCTACTTTCTCTATTCTATTCTATTCTACTCTACTCTACTCTACTCTATTCTATTCTATTTTCTATTCTATTCTACTCTACTCTACTCTACTCTACTCTCTATTCTATTCTATTCTATTCTATTCTATTCTATTCTATTCTATTCTATTCTATTCTATTCTATTCCTCCTATTCAGTGGTGGGATTCAGCCAATTGGCACCACTTCGGGAGAAATGGTTGTTAACTTTCTGAACAGTTTGGTGAACTGGTTGTTAGAAGAAATCAATAGGGCAGAGAACTGGTTGTTAAATTATTTGAATCCCAGCACTACTCCTATTCTACTCTACTCTACTCTACTCTACTCTATTCTACTCTACTCTTTCTATACTTCATTCCAATATTCTATTCTATTCTATTCTATTCTATTCTATTCTATTCTATTCTATTCTATTCTATTCTATTCTAGATAACTGGCAGAACACAGTTTAAATCGGCCTTCAGTTCTGCACAGGAAAAGAGCACGAAACCCACCTTTTAAAAAGCAAGTCTACCATTCTTTGAAAAGAGTTCTAAACCCTCTATTATTGTGGTTATGGTTGATCTCATACTCATCCAGATGTTTAGACTGGATTTGTTCAATGATTGAGTCCTTCCCAAGGACCTGGGATAGGCAGGCGCTGTTGTTCTTTCAATTCTGTTTTTAGCTTTGTTCTTATTTATGCTTTTATATTATGACATGTTCTTATTCTAAGCCGCCCAACATTTAGGATTGAGATGGGCGTTATAGAAATATGATGAATGAATAAATAAAATAAATAACCTTAAAGGTATCATTACAGGATAGATCAGGGGTGAAATCCAGCAGGTGCTAACAGGTTCTGGAGAACCGGTAGCGGAAATTTTGAGTAGTTCGGACAACCGGCAAATACCACCTTTGGCTGGCCCCAGAATGGGATGGGAATGGAGATTTTGCAATATCCTTCACCCAAGGAGTGGGGAGGGAATGGGGATTTTGCTGTATCCTTCCCCCACCAAGCCACACCCACAGAACCGGTAGGGGGAAAATTGGATTTCACCCCTGGGACAGATGCTTTTGTATATTTGGGATGGATATGCAATTTGTCCTCTATAGCTGCAGTTGTTGACCCTGGTTGCTCAGCCAACAGCCCTGAGTTTATAGATTTACAGATTAACAGAGTTGGGACCTTGTAGGTCATCTAATCCAACCCCCTACCCAAGCAGGAGACCCTACACCATTTCTGACAGATGGCAGTCCAGTCTCTTCTTGAAGGCTTCCAATGATGAAGCTCCCACAACGTCCGAAGGCAACTTCTATTCCATGGGTTGATTGTTCTCACTGTCAGGAAATTCCTCCTTATTTCCAGGTTGAATCTCTCCTTGGTCAGTTTCCATCCATTGTTTTGCCGGGGTTCTGGCGCTCCTAATAAAGGAATCTTTGTGTTAACTTCAGAGGGTATGTCATGTTTGGGGAGCTGGGTCATAACACAATGTTTCTCAACCTTGGGAACATCAAGACGGATGGATTTCAACTCCCAGAATTCCCCAGCCAGCATGTCAATGTTATCCCCAGATATTTTGATACAGCTTCATTAACTCACACGATAGAGCCAAAATTAGAAGGGGGAAAAAAAAAAACCCACATGACTTTGGGTACCTATCTGGCCTCCAATTTTCTGCTTCCGGATGAATTTATTTCATCAAATTATATACACTGTACAAAAGAGCTCTGGTGGCTCAGCAGACTAAAGCACTGTTATTAACATCCACTTACATCTGCTGCCTGCAATTACTGCAAGTTCAAATCTCACCAGGCTCAAGGTCGACTCAGCCTTCCATCCTTTCTAAGGTAGGTAAAGTGAGGACCCAGATTATGGGGGCAATAAGCTGACTTTGTATAAATATACCAAAGTATAAAGGCTATTGCTTAATGCATTGTAAGCCGCCCTGAGTCTCCGGAGAAGGGCGGCATATAAATCAATTTAAAAAAAAAAAAAAATGGTCCGCCCCAGTGTCAAAATTCAATTCAATTCAATTTCAATTTCAATTTAATTCAATTTATATGCCGTCCCTCTCCGAAGACTCAGGGAGGCTCACAATACATTTAAAATCCTAATAAAAAAACATTTAAAAATTAAAAACATTAAAAACATTAAAACTCTTTCATACCATTCAGGGCCGGATCTCACCGGATCGTAAGAGCGAGATCAATGGCCCCAGGCCTGCCGGAAAAGCCAGGTCTTCACCGCTTTTCGGAAGGCCAATAGGGTGGGGATGGTCCAGACTTCAGGAGGTAACTGGTTCCAGAGAGCTGGGGCCGCCACAGAGAAGACCCTCCCCCGTGGGCCCGCCAGCCGGCATTGTTTAGCTGACGGGACCCGGAGGAGACCAACTCTGTGGGATCTTACCGCTCGCTGGGAGCTATGCAGTAGAAAATATTGGAGACCACTAAAACTAGGTGGTTAAAAAAACCCCAAAACAACCGCAACCCCAAGACAATTTAATTTGGTGTACTCAGAGCAGAAATTAATTATGCTTAGATGACACACATGTGTTAGCGTGCTAGCTGGCGTATCCTTGATTAACTGAACATGGTTTATTCAATTAGCCCAATTGTTCCAGTTTGTACGACATGCTGAATCTTAAAGACGATGACACAGGCTCAATTTGCCCAGAGGGTCAGGCAAACCTAGCCTCTGGCTAACCTAGCCCCTCATCCACGAGACTTCCCATGCTCCACTCCCAGGAGGAACTTATTTGGAAGGCTTCCATGAGTCTTGCAGAGTGAGAAATCTCTGTCTTAAGGAAAAGGTAACGTGTCTTCGAATCGTTTTAAGAATAATCTGGCTAATCGATTGAGCTAAGTCTCGGTTGGCACGCAACCAAGGATATTATCGTGCAAAAAAAAAGGCATGTCAAGTTAAGTTTTGGTCTTTGTTTTTAGAGAGATCTGCTTGCCCAGATAAATATCCCCTCTATTACAACCGATTACTCATCCGGCATTATGGAATCATGCGATAAACAATGCTGAGGACATTTCTAAGAGCGCAGCAAAAACTCAGGGACCTTTCCCTCTGACTCAAAGCTCAGCCTGGGTGTGACAAACTGGTCTAAGCCGCTTTTTGGCGGTTCTCAACCGCAACTGGAGCCTGCAGAGAAAGGCTCCAGTAAACACAGCGGATCCCTCCTCCACCCCCAGCTCTGATGAAAGACGAGGGTGGAGGAGGTTACGAAGCAGAACTAAAGCTATTGCAGCATTCAAGCGAAGAGAAACAGCAGCTCGGGGAGAAGTTTTAGGTGGCCAGGAAACCCCCGAGGAGCAGGGACATCTCCTGCAGATCAGCTCCATCAAAAGAAAGGACGTTAGGACAACCGCAGAGGAAATGCTATGGAAACAATTCCCCCAAAGTGTCAGGATTGTGTTGTGAATTTGGACATCTATGGCTAAAACACTAGGGACACGGTGGCTCAGTGGCTAAGACGTTGAGCTTGTTGATCGAAAGGTCGGCAGTTCAGCGGTTCGAATCCCTAGTGCCACGTAACAGGGTGAGCTCCCGTGACTTGTCCCAGCTTCTGCCAACCTAGCAGTTCAAAAGCACGTAAAAAATGCAAGGAGAAAAATAGGGACCACCTTTGGGGGGGAAAGTAACAGCGTTCCGTGCGCCTTTGGTGTTTAGTCATGCTGGCCACATGACCACGGAGATGTCTTCGGACAGCGCTGGCTCTTCAGCTTTGAAACGGAGATGAGCACCGCCCCCTAGAGTCAGGAACGACTAGCATATCTGTGAGGGGGGATCCTTCACCTTCATGGCTAAAACATATGAAGAACGGTTGCAGGAACTGGGTATGTCTAGTTTAATGAAAAGAAGGATTGGGGAGACATGATAGCAGTCTTCCAATATCTCAGGGGCTGCCCCAAAGAAGAGGGAGTCAAGCTATTCTCCAAAGCACTTGAGGGTAGAACAAGAAGCAATGGGTGGAAACTCATCAAGGAGAGAAGCAACTTAGAACTAAGGAGAAATTTCCTGACAGTGAGAACAATTAATCAGTGGAACAACTTTGCCTCCAGAAGTTGTGAATGCTCCAACACTGGAAGTTTTTAAGAAGATGTCAGATAATCAAAGATCTGAATGAGAACAATCAATGACAAAATTCAGGTTTCACTCTTGGCACAGGACCAACATGACTGACTTCTCTGGAGTTACAGACAGGAACATCTTTCCTTTCAATCTGGAGATGTCTGGGACGAACGCCAGAGCTTTTGACATGCGGAATGGGCGCTCGGTGAGCGATGGGCCCCCAAATTCCCTTGATCTCATCCCTCACGCTTCACTTTTACTCCTAGAAGAAGGACGTGATTAACGGAGCTTGTCCCTTTCTATCAATAACAAGCACTTACCTGAGAAAGCCTGGAAGGTCCATGTTATAAATCCTGTAATTAAATATTACGTTACAGCTTAATCTATTTACTTGCGGGAGAGAAGTCTATGGGGGGTGTTCCGTGAAGTGATATAAGGGTATAAGGATGTATCATTTAGTCAGGGCAAGGGAATCAAAGCCCAGCTATCTTCACAAAATCTTCTCCTAGAGTAGAAACTACACCACTACAGACAAATGGTTATCTAACATCTTCTTTAAAACTTCCAGTGTTGGAGCATTCACAACTTCTGGAGGCAAGTTGTTCCACTGATTAATTGTTCTAACTCTCAGGAAATTTCTCCTTAGTTCTAGGTTGCTTCTCTCCTTGATTAATTTCCACCCATTGCTTCTTGTCCTGCCCTCAAGTGCTTTGGAGAATAGCTTGACTCCCTCTTCTTTGTGGCAGCCCTTGAGATATTGGAAGACTGCTATCATGTCTCCCCTGGTCCTTCTTTTCATTAAACTAGACATACCCAGTTCCAGCAACCGTTCTTCGTATATTTTAGCCTCCAGTCCCCTAATCCTCTTTGTTGCTCTTCTCTGCACTCTTTCTAGAGTCTCCACATCTTTTTTACATCCTGGCGACCAAAACTGGATGCAGAATTCCAAGTGTGGCCTTTCCAAGGCCTTATAAAGTGATGTTAACACTTCACGTGATCTTGATTCTATCCCTCTGTTTATGCAGCCTAGAACTGTGTTGGCTTTTTTGGCTGGCTCATATTTAAATGGTTGTCCACTAGGACTCCATGATCCCTCTCACATTTGACATGGATTTTTTTTTTTTTTTTTTTTTTTTTTTGCATGCAATGGAAAATGGAAAATAAACCCATGGAGTAGATGCATCTTTCCCAAATAAACAGTTCTTTGCAGTTTTGGGATGCTGTTGGTTGGAGTCTGTCTGGGCTGTGAGTTAGGGTTACCAGAAGGAGAGTCACAAAAGGAGGCAATTTTCTCCTTTCTTTTCTAATATCCTCCGCAGGGCAAGCGTGGTCTTAAAAATCAGACATTGCCTGCCCTTTGGAGTTGTCTACCAGCTGTCTCTCCCTGAGCATCTTTTCTCCACGTGCAAAGCTCCCTTAATAAGTCCTCACCACAAGTTAATAAGATCAACTCTGACCTTGGCTTGCCTCCCAAGGTTTCTGCTAGGCTCCTGTGTGAAATGGACCAGACCTTAATCTTGCTCACGCTGAAGGCTTTTGCTCTGCTGTTGAAAAGCCAGATTTTCTCGTAGTCAAAAAAAAAAAAAAAGGATTTTCATATATATGTAGGCCTAAGTACCCTCCTTTCTTTCTTTCTTTCTTTCTTTCTTTCTTTCTTTCTTTCTTTCTTTCTCTTTCTTTCTTTCTTTCTTTCTTTTCCTTCCTTCCTCTCTTTCTTAGGGTCTCTCTTTTTCTTTCTTTCTTTCTTCCTTCCTTCCTTCCTTTCTTTTTCTTTTTCTTTTCCTTCCTTCCTTCCTTCCTTCCTTCCTTCCTTCCTTCCTCTCTTTCTTGATCTATCTTTCTTTCTTTTCCTTCCTTCCACTCTTGGTGTTTATCTCTCTTTCTTTCTTAATTTTTCTTTCTTTCTCTCTCTCTCTCTCTATTTCTTTCCTTTCCGTCCTTCCTCTCTTTCTTGGTGTCTCACTCTTTCTTTCTTTCTTTCTTTCTTTCTTTCTTTCTTTCTTTTCCTTCCTTCCTTCCTCTCTTTCTTGGTGTCTCTCTTTTCTTTCTTTCTTTCTTTCTTTCTTCCTTCCTTCCTTTCCTTTTTCTTTTCCTTCCTTCCTTCCTTCCTCTCTTTCTTGATCTTTCTTTCTTTCTTTTCCTTCCTTCCACTCTTGGTGTTTATCTCTCTTTCTTTCTTAATTTTTCTTTCTCTCTCTCTCTCTCTTTCTTTCTTTCCTTTCCTTCCTTCCTCTCTTTCTTGGTGTCTCACTTTTTCTTTCTTTCTTTCTTTCTCTTTCTCTCTCTCTTTCTTTCTTTTCCTTCCTTCCTTCCTCTCTTTCTTGGTGTCTCTCTTTTTCCCTCCTTTCTTTCTTTCTTTCTTTCTTTCTTTCTTTCTTTCTCTCTCTCTCTTTCTCTCTTTCTCTCACTCTCTTTTTCTTCCTTCCTTCCTTCCCTCTCTTTCTTGGTGTCTCTTTTTCTTTCTTTCTTTCTTTCTTTCTTTCTTTCTTTCTTTCTTTCTTTCTCTCTCTCTCTCTTTCTTTCTTTCTTTTCCTTCCTTCCTTCCTCTCTTTCTTGGTTTCTCTCTTTTTTTCCTTCCTTCCTTCCTTCCTTCCTCCCTCTCTCTCTCTCTCTCTCTCTCTCTCTCTCTCTGTCACTAATTTTGTTGTGGGTGCCACGAAAGTGAAACCATCCCCTTGTTCTCCTTCTCTCCCCCTTCCCCCTTTGTCCTCCTTTCCAAAAGTCCATGTCCTGCTCAGATATCTGATAACCTTCACTGCAACAAATTTCATAGATCCATAAAAGGGCCATTTTTCAATCTGGGTGGAGAAACTCTGAGCCTGGCCTGTTTGAATAGAAGGAGAGGAAAAAACTGTCTAGCTGTCAAATGTTCTTCCAAGAGTAATGAACTGCTATTGGTACGAACGGAAGTGAATTATAGGCTGCTGTTGTCCTTCAACCTACTTGTCTTTGCTCTTTTGTAGCTCGTGGCTGTTTTCCAGTAACAGGTTTCCCCCTAAATAGCTGATTATCACTGTTCTCAAAAGAACTGAGTCAGGGCTGTTATTTATAGTAAGGAGGAGTTTCTCAACAGATTAGCCAACCAGGCCTATCTAAATGGCAGGCAAGGATTTTACAACCTAATTATGTGCTATTGTATTTGGTAAAGCAGAGCCAAGCAACCAGCTATGACTTGTCCCCTTGTTTCCAAATGCCCCTTTAGTACTGTAATATCTGTGCTGCATTTTCTCAAGAACTCTTTGTCAAGGGAGCAGGCTTTCCTATTCCTTTCTGGATGGGGTTTAAATCCATCCGGAAATATCTACCCATTTAGGTTTCGCTTGCAGAAAAAAACTGTGCAGGGATTTTTGGGAGGTTCCTTTTGTTCTTTTAAAGGACTCGCTTCCTTTCTTTTTTTTTTCCAAATGTTTTTTTATTTTATACACAAACAAACACACAATACATAATCAGTCGTTCAGTGTGTTATCTAGGTGTTTCCTCAGTGGCTTATTCTTATTCTTATTACACCTCCTATCTTCATCCTTTCTTGATATTTTCCATTCCTCTGTTACAACCTTCTCCCCACAATTCAATTATTATATCATTCTCTTGTTTACTATTAATATATTTATCTATATCTCTTCTCTAACCAATGTTAAAATTGTCTCCATATCTTAAAATATTCCGTATCCTCTCTTTCTTTAAATTATCAAAGTCAAATTTATTCATTTCTGCACAGTCTAAAATTTTCTTGATTGCTTCCCCTTCTGAAGGGGACTCGTTTTCCTCGGACGAACAAAAGAAAATGGAACTTTTAATTCTTCGTTTCCATTGTTAGCCGAGAATGGCTGGCAGAATCGTTTTAAAAATTCATGCACGGTGCAGAAAATGAGGCCAAAGGAAAAATCTCTTCTTCGTTCACAATGGGGAATGCGGTTCTCGGAGCGAAATGCAGCAGGTTGCAAGGCAGTTATAAGGAGGGGCTTTGTCTCTTCACCCCACTCTGATTCTCTTATAGTTTGAGGAGAGATGATTGGCTTTCCCCCATTTCTTTTAAAAACAAGAATTGCAGTAAAATTCCTACGGATATAATATTCACCTCTCCCTTAGTGCGGGATGTCCTGTTTTTGCATTGGATTATTACCTATCTAATGGGATGCGGTGGCTCACTGGCTAAGAAGCTGAGCTTGTCAATCAGAAGGTCAGCAGTTCAGCGGTTCGAATCCCTAGCACTGCGTAATGGGGTGAGCTCCCGTGACTTGTCCCAGCTTCTGCCAACCTAGCAGTTCAAAAGCACGTTAAAAAATGCAAATAGAAAAATAGGGACCGCCTTTGGTGGGAAGAGAACAGTGTTCCATGTGTCTTTGGCGTTGAGTCATGCTGGCCACATGACCACGGAGACGTCTTCGGACAGCGCTGGCTCTTTGGCTTTGAAACGGAGTGCCATTCCCTCCCCACTCCAGGGGAAGGGTACTGCAAAATCTCCATTCCCGCCCCACTCCTGGGGGAAGGATGTTGCAAAATCCCCATTCCCACCGCACTCCTGGGGAAGGGTACTGCAAAATCTCCATTCCCGCCCCACTCCTGGGGGACGGATATTGCAAAATCTCCATTCCCACCCCACTTTGGGGCCAGCCAGAGGGTGGTATTTGCCGGTTCTCTGAACTACTCAAAATTTCCGCTACCGGTTCTGCAGAAGCTGTCAGAACCTGCTGGATTTCACCCCTGGTGTCCTTATATTATACTGAATAAATCAATTGCTTTACAAATGTTTTGAGTTACTGCAGCCAGAAAAGTAAGTGGGGTATTAACTTGATTCCTTGGGCTTTTAATGCCAAACTCTCTGTTTCTAAGCATTGCCTCAGTCAGATCTTGGAATATGCATCATTTCTACCATTAAGGCAGCAAAATTACGCATTCTGGACTTCAGCCCCAGGTTAAGCTCATTCAAAGCAGGATCAGATCACTTTATACCCATAGAACATGCCCAGTTTAGGAAAAACATAGGTATGGTCTGTCTGATTGGAATTTGCATTGCAAAGGCACCAGAGGGAGAGGAAATGATTTGGCTGATTTTCTTCCCTTCAAAAAGCAGCTTGTTTTGCTGCTTATATCTTTGTCAAAAAAAAAACGTGCTAGCATCAGAAGTCCAGTTGTCTGCCATTCTCTCCTTTTTAATGTGAATTTAAAAATCAGGGCATTGTCCCTATTTGACGGTGGAATCGGAGTGGATTATGGAGCACAAATAGGTGACCTGCCTTTAGATGTTTTGGATTCCAACTTCCATCAGGCAGATACAGATTAACAGAGTGGGAAGGGACCTTGTAGGTCATCTAGTCCAACCCCCCACCCAAGCAGGGGACCCTACACCATTTCTGACAGATGGCAGTCCAGTCTCTTCTTGGAAGCCTCCAGTGATGAAGCTCCCACAACTTCTGAAGGCAACTTCTGTTCCATGGGTTGATTGCTCTCACTGTCAGAAAATGTCTCCTTATTTCCAGGTTGAATCTCTCCTTGATCAGTTTCCATTATTCCTTCTCTGGCCTTCAGGTGCTTTGGAGAATAGCTTGACCCCTTCCTCTCTTTGGCAGCTCCTCAAATATTGGAAGACTGCTCTCTTGTCTGCCCTGGTCCTTCTCTTCACTAGACTAGACATACCCAATTCCTGCAACCGTTCTTCATATGTTTTAGCCTCCAGTCCCCTAATCATCTTGGTTGCTCTCCTCTTCACAGCCAATAGTAAGAGACTGTGGGAGATTGACATGCAAAGATACATGTTTTACTTTAAAAAGAAAATTCTATAGTTGCATTACAACTGCAAGAACATGGTAACTTCAATCACAGAAAGCAAGAAGAAATTCAGGGAGTGTCTAGTTCTTGGAGTATCTCTGCTACAAACTGCTTAAATATATATATATATATTCAATATATATATATTGATGCCTGTATATACACATATGCTGATTAAGCAGAATCAGAGTTAATATGAACAATTCCTACAGATCTCAAGAGTAAGCTTTTATGGATGAATTGGACAAGTTTGATTCACACATGACTATCTCTAGATCAGGGGTCTCCAGCCTTGGCAACTTGTGGACTTCAACTCCCAGAATTCCTCAGCCAGCTTTGCTGGCTGAGGAATTCTGGGAGCTGAAGTCCACAAGTCTTAAAGTTGCCAAGGTTGGAGACCCCTGCTGTGGATAACCTCAGAACCGATTCTGTTCTTCCAAATATCCTGTGGCTCAGCCCTATTCATCCTGCAGGAAGATGTGACTTTTTGGAGCTGAAGAAGTTCTAGATTTATCACCAAAGTAACTTCTGGATCTATTAGGACCATTAGTTTTTTCAGAATTCCAGCTGACAATTCCAGGGGTTCAGATCACAAAACATCTGGTGGCTACCAGATTGGGCAAGAATAAAGTCCTGGAAAGTTCTCCTCCTCCTTCTATGATGAATGGGGAAAGGGTGAGTCAAATTTTAAACCAATTAAGCCATTTTTTCCAATTCCAGAGATAACCAGACAGGAAATGAATACAGATTAGCAGTGTATATATACTGTTTATTCTCTAAACAGAATAAAGCAAGGAGTTGCATCAAAACTCTGGATTTCAGGCTGAACTAAAAACCTCTTTCCATGACGTCGAGTGACAAGGAACTGAGTCACAGGAACGGTCACCAAATCAGTTTTCTGGAAGAGAAGAGAAGAGAAGAGAAGAGAAGAGAAGAGAAGAGAAGAGAAGAGAAGAGAAGAGAAGAGAAGCAGTGGAACAACTTGCCACCAGAAGTTGTGAATGCTCCAACACTGGAGGTTTTTAAGAAAAGGTTGATAACCATTTGTCTGAAATGTAGGGGTTGGACTAGAAGACCTCCAAGGTCCCTTCCAACTCTGTTATTCTAAACGAATTTCTAAAACTTCCCTCGGAAGAAATAAATTACTGCAAATTCGGCTCAGAGAGGACTTGGAAAATACTAACAGTAATTTATTGTAAGCAGATCCCAGAAAATGTTGTCCATGGCTAGCAGAGAAAGAGCTACAAATAATACAACCTCAAGTCTGTTTTTGTGGTCTTTTTACAAAAGGTTTATAAAAGTATATAGGCAGCAGAATTATTGTACACTATGCACCTTTGTAAGCATGAATAGAAGGCATTGTTCTCCTCCGCGGAGCTGATTTAATGTTTGCTTGTCAGACTGGGTGACCAGAACTGTCCGTATCTCATTGTTAACTGGCCATTATCTCCAAGTAATAAGGTGCACAGAAATGCTGCCAAAGTAATTGAAATGTAAGGGTGGGTGCAGAAAGGAAGAAAAAGTCCATTGTTTACTTCTCTTCTGGGCTGGGTGTAAGGCAAGGTTGAAAATTCATTTTTCACTGCAGTGTCTCAAAGCCCAACCATAACTTTGCAATCAGTAAGAGAAAAGGTGTCCTTTTTCCTTTCCTTTCCTTTCCTTTCCTTTCCTTTCCTTCCTCTTTTCTTCTTTTCCTTTCCTCCCTGTGTTTTTCCTTTCCTTCCTCTTTTCTTCCTTTCCTTCCTTTTCTTTTCCTTTCCGCCCTCTTTTCTTCCTCTCCTTTCCTTTCCTTCCTCTTTTCTTCCTTTCTTTTCATTTCCTTTCCTTCCTCTTTCCTTCCTCTTTCCTTCCTTTCCTTTCCTTTCCTTCCTCTTTTCTTCCTTTCCTCCCTCTTTTCTTCCTTTCCTTTCCTTTCCTTCCTCTTTTCTTCCTTTCTTTTCCTTTCCTTTCCTTCCTCTTTCCTTCCTCTTTCCTTCCTTTCCTTTCCTTTCCTTTCCTTCCTCTTTTCTTCCTTTCCTCCCTCTTTTCTTCCTTTCCTTTCCTTCCTCTTTTCTTCTTTTCCTTTCCTGCCTGTGTTCTTCCTTTCCTTCCTCTTTTCTTCCTTTCCTTTCCTTCCTTTTCTTTTCCTTTCCTCCCTCTTTTCTTCCTTTCCTTCCTCTCCTTTCCTTTCCTTCCCTTTCTTCTTTCCTATTGGAACTTAATTTAACCTTACTTCCATTTGATTTATCCTTACTTCCACTCCTGATTTAAAAATTTTCCAAAGGGCTTCATGGATTGCAATAATCCTTGAGAACACCACAACTCCCATAGCCCACTGCACCTTCCTCTGCAGTCTGCTTCCAGGAAGTACCACAGGATAACAGAGGCAGGGAGACATGTCCAAGTGCTTGCAAAATGAAGGGGAGAGATTATGCTCCCAAAAGTGAAAAGATTTGAAAAGAATTCAGCATTAAGAACACAGGACTGGTTTGTACAGCTGGTTCTGTATCCAATGGTGTGGTTCATGCAGTGTTCTAACCATGATTTACTTAAGCATAGTTTATTGGATAAGCCATAGTGGGACAAATTTGTAGAAAACACTATGCCTTAAACCACGGTTTGTACTATAACACATTTGCTGGGATTACACAACATGCTACTGTAAACCAAAGCCAAAGAACTCACACAGTGGGTTAGGAAGGGACACGGTGGCTCAGTGGCTAAGGCACTGAGCTTGTTGATCAAAAGGTCGGCAGTTCAGCGGTTCGAATCCCCAGTGCCGCATAACTGGGTGAGCTCCCATTCCTTGTCCCAGCTTCTGCCAACCTAGCAGTTTGAAAGCACGTAAAAAATGCAAGTAGAAAAATAGGGACCACCTTTGGTGGGAAAGTAACAGCGTTCCGTGCACCTTTGGCGTTGAGTCATGCCGGCCACATGACCATGGAGACGTCTTCGGACAGCGCTGGCTATTTGGCTTTGAAACGGAGATGAGCACCGGCCCCTAGAGTTGGGAACGACTAGCACATATGTGCGAAGGGAACCTTTACCTTTACCTAGAAAGCAGATAAGCCAACCATTTCTTCCCATTATTGGGAAATGCAAGCTCATTTTGATCCGTGATGAATTCCTGGCTAATCATGAACTTTTAATTCTTAGTCATGTTACTTCTGTTCTGGGACAACAGTTCAATTCACTTGCCAGGAAACCCTCAAACCCACTTTAAGTAGAGTTTAACTCATTAATCCTTGGAATCTGAGGCCATGTTCATCCACTCCACTTCCGGCCTGAAAACCACCTGCCCCGGCCCTCTGTGTGAGTGAGAGAGAGAGACAAAGAGGGAGAGAGAGACAGAGACACAGAGAGAGAGAGAGAGAGAGAGGGAGAGAGAGACAGAGAGACACAGAGAGAGAGAGACAGACAGATACAGACAGAGACAGACACAGAGAAACACACAGAGGACCAGAGATAGAGAGACAGAGAAAAAGAGAGACACAGAGATACACAGAGAGAGAGAGGCAGAGAGAGAGAGAGAGAGAGAGAGAGAGAGAGAAAGAGAGACACAGAGATACACAGAGAGAGAGAGACAGAGAGAGGCAGAAAGAGAGACAGAGAGAGAGACACAGAGAGAGAGACACAGAGAGACACAGAGAGAGAGAGAGAGACAGAGAGAGACAGAGAGAGACAGAGAGAGACAGAGACACAGAGACACAGAGAGAGAGAGAGAGGCAGAAAGAGAGACAGAGAGACAGAGAGAGAGAGAGACAGAGAGAGACAGAGACACAGAGACACACAGAGAGAGAGAGAGACAGAGAGAGAGACACGCAGAGAGAGAAAGAGACAGAGAGAGAGAGAGACTGAGTGTTGGCACTAGGACACTCTGGGCAATAAAACTGGGCTTTTCTGTACGTCACAGAGTTGCCTTCAGACATGAGAACTCTGCCATGAACCCCATAAAACCAAGCTGTAAACTTCAATAGGACTTCTATTTTATTTTTAAGATGGACTAAATTGATGCATGCAAAACATTGTTGACTTGGAAACGGTGCCTCGCTTTGATTCTAGATTGGTTTGTTTTTGTTGCCCTTCATCCAGCTTCCTTCTTCAAGGATCCTGAGTCCTTCGGGTGAATTTATTGATGGAATGACATCTAGGGAGGTTGAATTAGTTGTAGCCAGCATCCATTAATCTCACATAGCCTTCCCAAAAGTGGGGCAATCCATAGCTTAGAAGAAGCACCTGACACTTCCAAGCTAGCAATGTTTGTGGCTTAGAGTAGTTCAATGACAGTGATGGGTATTAGAAAGCTGCTTTAGACGAATATCCCTGTAATCTTGCTATCTCAAGCGAGCGTATAAGGAATAAGGGCATCCCATTGATCTGTCTAAATGAAGACTATGATCTCTATGGACACTCAACATCCTTGAACCTATTTATCAACTGTTTGCATGCCATTCAATAAACAAATGAGATATTAGACCAAATATGTACTACTGATTTTGACACAAGAGCTTTGTCCTCTTTTTTGAAGTCCTTGTGCAAGGCAACTTTCCACATAGAGTTGTTGTTAGTTGCGAAGTCGTGTCCGACCCATCGCGACCCCATGGACAATGTTCCTCCAGGCCTTCCTGTCCTCTACCATCCCCTGGAGTCCATTTAACCTTACGCTGACTGCTTCAGTGACTCCATCCAGCCACCTCGTTCTCTGCCGTCCCCTTCTTCTTTTGCCCTCCATCGTTCCCAGCATTAAGCTCTTCTCCAGTGAGTCCTTCCTTCTCATTAGGTGGCCAAAGGATTTGAGTTTCATCTCCAGGATCTGGCCTTTTAAAGAGTAGTCAGGATTGATCTCCTCTAGGACTGACCGGTTGGATCGCCTTGCAATCCAAGGGACTCCCAGGAGTCTTCTCCAGCACCATAGTTCAAAGGCCTCCATTCTTTGGTGCTCAGCCTTCCTTATGGTCCAACTTTCACAGCCATCCATTGCAACTGGGAAAACCATAGTAGAGTCAGGTAACAAAGGCAATCATTGGGTCACAATTGTTGCCACCATAATGTGGTTAAAATTCAGCCAGATAATTTTATCCCTTCAAAAATAAGGATGGAAATGGGAAGGATAAGCCATTTAATTTCTGCACTTCATACCTATACCAAACCCCCACAAAGTGGATCCAGACTGTGCTGTTGAATTGTTTACTATCACATTATGGAAACTTGATCATTGCCCCCCCCCTAAAGTTTGAGGAGGAGGTTAGGTTGGGTTTATGGGTAGGAATTAGACCAGTCTACCAACTTTCATTTCTACCCGTAAAACCCTAAAGCTCTGGAGAAACAGGAATCTCCTCTTCTTGGAACATCAGAAAGGTCGCCACACTTCTCTTGATGTCATTTCCAAGTCCATTAGATCAACCTTTTGGACCTCAGGGACCACTAAATTCATAATTTTAAATCCCGTGGGCCACTAATATGATCTGCCTAATGACTGGCTGGGTGGGCGTGGCTAGGTGGTCATGTGACTGAGTGGGCATGGCCAACTTGATGTCACTCATGTCGAGGGGCGCCTCGCCAGCCTCTACTTGCCCCTCCCCTCCTAGCCACTCCTCACCTGCTCACCTGGGCTCCTTAGGGCCCCAACAGGAAGCCGTTGTTGGAGCTAAGCAGCCACCACGAGAAAGAGTTGGCAAAACAGCTCAGTTCAAATTGGATCTGGCTGAGAAGGAGGCTCAGCAGAAGCACCTCACTGAGGACTAGGAGCATAGGCTTTCCAAGCAGAGGGAAGACCTGCGGGAGTTCAAGGCCAGGTACCGGCGCCTGGAAGCTCAGCGGGCTGAGATCGTCAGCCAGTTCCAAGCCATGATGCTGTCCCACTGGAACGAGGCCCTCTGGCTCTTCACCTGCTTGGATGGGGGGTTGGACTAGATGACCTACAAGGTCCCTTCCCACTCTGTTAATCTGTTAAAGACGTTGTGTTCATAGTTGTCTAGCAACTCAGGCTTAGGGCATCTGACAAGCTACATTTCCACACCATTTTTTTTTCCAGAACACATTAATAACGTTGGCTGGAATTGCAGGATATTCTGGCACAACCATCTCCATTCTTTCCGTGTCATAAGGTCCTTTCTAGCTTCAGGGCCTTCTCACAAAAACAGCTAAGCCCTTCTTCATCTCAGCTGTTGTCTTCCTTTCCGTGCAATGCTTCGGAACGAAAGAACAGGGCCGTGTGAGCCCAATAAAACAATAGCCCAAAGTCTCACTGCTTTGTTTTTTTAGGGCCGGCTGGTAAGTCTGAAAGCGATAATTTTGGGCTTGTTTATTAGCGTTGATCCTTTCTGAGAGCAGGAGACTGGCGGATCTGCAGCGCTCAGAGCTGAATGCCTTTGGGGGGGGGGGGCCATTAACGTTCAATCATTCCAAGGTGAGAAAACCAGCAATCCAACCTACTCCGTTTCTCTCCAGAAGTGGCAATAAACAGTGGCATTTTTCACACTGTAAGGATTCAGCACATCTTCTGTTTACCGTGGTTTTTTTTTTTAAAAAAAAAAAGCATTTATGGTACTCTTTGGACTGTTTGAGTTAATAACTGCTCACAGCTTGGCTTGGCATTTGCAGGGGAAGTGAACTTCTGGCTCAATGCCCTTAAAGCATCTGAGATACTATGGATCTCCGGCTGGCCTCTGACCTGATGTTCTGGGTCTGCATCACTGGGCCAGAAATTTGTGAGAGCAGCCCGGAAAAAGATGTCACCAATTTGCAGATACGATGGCATTTTTTCCCCCCCAGCTGGATGCAGCGTTAGTCATTATAAAGGTGGACTTGCAACCGCAGTTGGGACTAGAATTGTCATCGCCAAGCAATGCAATCATTCAGTGAGTCACACTCGATTTTATGACCTTTTCACTTTCGTTTGTTAAATGAATCCAGTTTCCTCCTTTGACTTTGTTTGTTGGAAGCTACCTGGGAAAGCTGGGGGTGGCAATCAGGTCATCTAGTCCAACCCACCCACCCAAGCAGGAGATCCTACACCATTTCTGACAGATGACAGTCCAGTCTCTTCTTGAAAGACTCCAGGGATGACACTCTCACAATCTCCGAAGGCAACTTCTGTTCTATGGGTTGATTTGCATTGCAAAGGCACCAGAGGGAGAGGAAATGATTTGGCTGATTTTTTCCCCCCTGTTTCCTTTGAAAAAGCAGCTTGTTTTGCTGCTTATATCTTTTTGTCAAAAAAACGTCCTAGCATCAGAAGTCCAGTTGTTTCCCAGTCTCTCTCGTTTAATGTGAATTTAAAAATCAGGGCATTGTCCCTATTTGATGATGGAATCAGAGTGGATTATGGAGCACAAATAGGTGACCTGCCTTTAGATGTTTTGGATTCCAACTTCCATCAGGCAGATACAGATTAACAGAGTGGGAAGGGACCTTGTAGGTCACCTAGTCCAACCCCCCACCCAAGCAGAGGACCCTACACCATTTCTGACAGATGGCAGTCCAGTCTCTTCTTGAAAGCCTCCAGTGATGAAGCTCCCACAACTTCTGAAGGCAACTTCTGTTCCATGGGTTGATTGTTCTCACTGTCAGAAAATGTCTCCTTATTTCCAGGTTGAATCTCTCCTTGATCAGTTTCCATCCATTATTCCTTGTCTGGCCTTCGGATGCCTTGGAAAATAGCTTGACTCCCTCCTCTCTGTGGCAGCCCCTCAAATATTGGAAGATTGCTATCATGTCTCTCCAGGTCCTTCTCTTCACTAGACCAGCCATGCCCAGTCCCTGCAACCGTTCATCGTATGTTTTAGCCTCCAGTCCCCTAATCATCCTCGTTGCTCTTCTCTGCACTCTTTCTAGCGTCTCAACATCTTTTTTATAGCGTGGAAAATAGCTTGACCCCCTTCTCTCTGGGGCAGCCCCTCCAATATTGGAAGACTGCTATCATGTTTGTTTCACGAGTTCCCTTCTTCTCTCTTTTATCTTCATCTGAATTAAGAATCCACTTGTCTTAGGCATTTGATATCTACACTCAATCTTTGTATGGGTTTAAGCCACGTTTATCTGTCCGTTGCTTTGGCAAGAAATCTCTCCATCAAGGCCACTCTCTATATTCTTTACAGCGGCGTAGAAAGACTATTGCCACATTGCTCTCCCCTGATAATCCAAGGACGCAAAGCCATGCTCACTTTTGCTGTCGCATCTTAGACAGAGCAGGATAAATTTAGCTGCCTAAATCAGACTTCTTCTGTGTCTCGGGCAGAAGAATTAATGGAAGCACACAGCATCTCCCAGCCGGAAATCTCTTGCATGGATCTCTTCCTTGTTTTGTTACATGACGCGTCCTTACAATGGGCTTTGCATTGTTCCGGAAGGCTTTGTGCCCTGCCTGAACGCTACTCCCTGCTCATCCTGACAGACATTGAGTCTGCATTTGCAAGGACTCAGGAAGAGGTCAATACAATGCATGCAATCTGCCCTTACGCACAGGCCACCCGTTGAATTCCAAAAATTGGGGCGGTGGGGAGAGAAAACCAAGGTGTAGATCTACTTAAGTTCTTTAAGATTTGTAGGCGAGAATGGCTACCTGTATGATTTATTTATTTAGCGTATGGCTGGTCGCACACAGCATTAAAACACTTCATTTTTACAGGTTAAATACAATTAAAACAATAAAAAAGCAGTAAGGAAACCTAAAAGGAAAACAGAAATAACATTTCAAAGTTTAATGTCTTGAGTTTGGAGATCCAGTCAGTAACTGTCGTTGTTATGCAGAGGAGCTCCCTAGAATCTCCTGGATACCTTCTGTTAGGGCATTCCCTCACTATGTGCTGGATAGTCTGTCGAGGGGCCCCGCAATCACATTGTGCTGAAGGTGCCTTTCCCCATGTATACAGGGAGTCAGCACACACCCCATGAGTTGTTCTAATTCTATTATATGTCACCCATATGTGTCGGGGTAGGCTAAATCCTGGAGGTATACTACTAGGACTGATATGATCGGAGACATCTTGGGGGGAACAGCTATTCCACGCCTCCATCCACTTTTGTGTGGTGTTCTGATGATCGGCCATCAACTTACGTGCTGTCAAGATTGGTGGATTTCTTGACTTTAATCGGCATCTTAAGAGATCAGGAATGTATCCATGTATGGGTAGAGAGGAATTTAACAGGATCTTACTATACTCCCGAATGAGAGCTTCTTGTATGAAACATTGCGTGAGTCCTGATGCTGAGGACGATTTATATAAATATCCCCACAACCTATTGAGGCCTATTTGATAGATTTCTTTCAGGATAAAGAAGAAGAAGAGTGCTTTTTTTTTTTTTTGTAAAAAGTTTTTTTATTGTTTTATACATAAACACATAATATATCAGTCATTCCGTGTGTCATCTCGGTGTTTCTTCAGTAACAAGAAGAAGCATCTTTTGACTTTGGGGTTTGAAGAAAAAAGCCAACACACTTTTAGGCTGCATAAACAGAGGGATAGAATCAAGAGCCTGTAGTACAGTGGACTAAAGCACTGTTATTAACAAATTAACATCTGGATCCACTCACTTGCACAGAAGTGAGAAAAGATTTGACATGAGTATATTGTGAGGAAGTCTGGGGGGAGGGGTGGGTTAGGGGGGGTTAGGGAGGTTGGGAAGTTTGGGGCGGGTTGAGGGGGGGGAAAAAAGGGGTGAAAATGTAATTGTAAAACTTTTGCAATAAAAAAAAAAAAAAACAAATTAACATCTGCTGCTTGCAATTACTGCAAGTTCAAATCTCACCAGGCTCAAGGTTGACTCAGCCTTCCATCCTTTCAAAGGTAGGTGAAATGAGGACCCAGATTGTGGGGGCAATAAACTGACTTTGTATAAATATACAAAAAGATGAAGGCTATTGCTTAACGCATTGTAAGCCGCCCTGAGTCTCCGGAGAAGGGCGGTATATAAATTAAAAAAAGCAAGCAAAGCAAGATCCTGTGAAGAGTTAGTACCACTTTATAATGCCTTGGTAAGGCCACACTTGGAATACGGCCTCCAGTTTTGGTCACCACGATGTAAAAAAAAATGTGGAGACTCTAGAAAGAGTGCAGAGAAGACCAACAAAGAGGATTAGGGGACTGGAGGCTAAAAACATGAAGCACTGTTGCAGGAATTAGGCATGTCTAAGTTTAATGAAAAGAAGGACTAGGAGTGACATAATACTGATCTTACACCATTTCTGACAAATAGCAGTCCAGTCTCTTCCTTGAAAGCCTCCAGTGATGAAGCTCCCACAATTTCCGATGGCAACTTCTGTTCCATGGGTTGATTGTTCTCACTGTCAGAAAATCCCTCCTTATTTCCAGGTTGAATCTCTCCTTGATCAGTTTCCATCCATTATTCCTTGTCTAGCCTTCAGGAGCTTTGGAAAATAGCTTGACCCTCCCCCCTCCTCTCTGGGGCAGCCCCTCAAATATTGGAAGATGCTCTCATGTCTCCCCTGGTCCTTCTCTTCACTGGACCAGCCATGCCCGGTTCCTGCAACCGTTCTTCATATGTTTTAGTCTCCAGTCCCCTAATCATCCTGGTTGCTCTCCTCTGCACTTTTTCTAGAGTCTCAACATCTTTTTTTATAGTGTGGTGACCAAAACTGGATGCAGGATTCTAGGTGTGGTCTTACCAAGGCTTTATAGAGTGGTATTAGTACCTCACTTGATCTTGATTGTATCCCTCTGTTAATGCAATTTAGGATTAATTAAGATTAATTAGGATTAGTTAAGACGTTGTAGCAGACAATTTTGTGTACTGTGCTTAGATCGGACCGCAGGCGGCGAAGATCCAGATTGTCCAAGCCCAGAATTTCAAGCCTGGTGGCATAAGGTATTCTGTTGTGAGTAGAGGAGTGGAGTGCTCTTCTCGTGAAATACTTCTGGATCCGCTCGATCGTTTTAATGTCCGATATACAGTGTGGATTCCTTGTCAGGAAATTTCTCCTTACTTCTAGGTTGGATCTCGCTTTAACAATCTTCCATCTATTATTATTATTATTATTATTATTATTATTATTATTATTATTATTATTTAATCTTTAGTGAGATTCACAGCCTTTGAGGCTGGTTAATAGCTCAGCAGCTCGAGTCCTAACCAAGGACCTAGGAACTGTTAAGGTATCGTCGGAGGATGTAAGCTGTTCTGAGTAAGGTGGTTTTTTGTAGAGTCAAAATGTTCAAGTCCGGCAAATTTAGAATTTCTAAATAGCGGGGTAGCCCTTTGGGTATTGCTCCAAGGGCTCCAATTACAATCGGGACAACACACGATTTCTTTTTCCACAGTCGCTCAACTTCAATTTGCAAATCTCGGTACTTTGTGATTTTTTCTTGCTGCTTATCTTCAATCCGTGCATCACCAGGTATTGCAATGTCAATGAACCATCCTTTTTTCTTTGCAACTATTGTTATGTCAGGTGTGTTGTGGACCAAGTGCCTGTCAGTCTGAATCCTAAAGTCCCACAAGATCTTGAGTTTCTCATTCTCTAAAACTTTCTCAACCTGATGTTCCCAGTGGTTTTTGCTGTACTCAAATCCAAACGTCTGGCACAATTTCCAGTGAATGATCTTAGCAACGCGGTCATGGCATTGTAGGTAGTCAGTTTGTGAAATTTTGCTGCACCCACTGATCAGGTGGTCGACTGTCTCCTCTTTCTCATTGCAGAGGCGGCATTTGCTGTTGGTGGTAACATGTTGAATTTTTGCCTTCATGCAGTTTGTGGCTAGGGCTTGTTCTTGAGCTGCCAAAATAAAGCTTTCTGTTTCTTTTTTCAGTATTATTATTATTATTATTATTATTATTATTATTATTATTATTATTATTATTATCCTGCCCTCAGGAGCTTTGGAGAATATGTTGATTCCCCTTCTTCTTTGTGACAGTCTATCAAGTCCTGGAAAACTTGGGATTGGAGATGGCTAGTCTAGAGAAACGAAGAATTAGGGGTGACATGATAGCAGTGTTCCAGTATTTGAGGGGCTGCCCCAAAGAAGAGGGGATCAAATTATTCTCCCAAGCCTGAGAAGGCAGGACAAGAAACAATGGTTGGAAACTAACTGAAGAGAGGAGCAACCTGGAATTAAAGAGAAACTTCTTAACAGTGAGGACAATTAACCAGTGGAACAGCTTGCCACCAGAAATCATGGGCGCTCCGTCGCCTGAGGTTTTTAAGAAGAGACTGGACAGCCA
Source organism: Arizona elegans (assembly GCA_022577455.1). Taxonomy (NCBI): domain Eukaryota; kingdom Metazoa; phylum Chordata; class Lepidosauria; order Squamata; family Colubridae; genus Arizona; species Arizona elegans. Next base: position 2,051,155 of record JAKOOJ010000048.1, read on the forward strand.
TGTGTCTGAAATGGTATAGGTTCTCCTGCTTGAGTAGGGGGCTGGACAAGAAGACCTCCAAGGTCCCTTCCAAGCTTCTATTCTGTTCTAAATTCTAAATCACCCCTAATTCTCCTCTTCAATGAACCTGAACTCTCCCCTTAAAAAGACACAGCACGATACCACAAACATGAACACCGGAGGAGGAGAACTGATTTTGATTCAAAGAGAGGTCATAGAACTCAACATTTCCTTAGATATGCGCTTCCTGCGCAGATTTAAGGACATGGCATTTGCACAGGAAACAGTCGTATCTATGGACCTTCACCTGAAAGCGCAGATTGGATAAGATTTCGCACTTTCTATAATCCTCCCCGTTTAAGAGGAGAAAGGTTCTCCTCGTTCTGTGGTTGTGGTTTTGCTTTTTAATTGGGCCTTTGGGGCATCCTTATCCCAGTTGTGATCTCTATTTAATTAACTTAAGTGCACTTTATCAAAGTCCAGCCCACTCACCTTTGTAAGCCAAGAACAGGAAATTATTTTTGTGGCTGATGGCCAAATTCAATACATTTTGAGCAGAGCCTTCTGCGCATGTGCAGAGGGTCAAAAACGGGACATAATGACGAACTGGTGCATGGGTGGAGCCTCCCAGGACTACCGGTTCGCACGAACCGGATTGATCCAGCTGGATTTCACCACTGATTTTGAGGGTCCTAATGATGAGCAAATAACCCGAAGGGGGCTGCATTTTATGACTGTTGCTTTTCTCTAGGTTAAGAATAGGTAGTCTTCAACTTACAATGACTGTTTAGTGACTGTTCATAGTTACGATGACACTGGAAAATGTGAGTTATGAGACCGTTTTTCAGACGTACGACCTTCGCACCATCCCCGTGACCATGGGATCAACCTTCAAATGCTTGGCAACCGGTTCGTATTTATGACCATTGCTGTGTCCCAGGGTCACGTGATTCCCTTTAGCGACCCTCTGACAGGCAAAGTCAATGGGGGAGCCCAGATTCACTTAACGATGGGGTTACTTAATGAATCAACTGCAGTGATTCACTTAACCACTATGGCAAGAAAGGCTGTAAAATGGGGCAAAACTCACTTAACAAGGATCTCACTTAACAACAGACATTTTGGGTCCCACTGTGGTCGTAAGTCAAGGACTACCTGTATTCAGGGCCATTTACTTCAATGGGCAGAGAAGAAAGTGTCGTGAGATGCACACAGATTAACCTAGGGGGTGATGTTTGGCAGGAAGGGGGAGGTTGAAACTGAAAAAAATCTTTTTCTAAAGTTTTCTATTCTTTTCTGTAGTAACAGAATAACAGAGTTGAAAGGGACCTGGTAGGTCATCTAGTCCAGCCCCCCGCCAGAGCAGGAGACCCTACACCATTTCTGACAAATGGCAGCCCAGTCTCTTCTTGAAAGCCTCCAGTGATGAAGCTCCCACAAATTTCCGAAGGCAACTTCTGTTCCATGGGTTGATTGTTCTCACTGTCAGAAAATTTCTACTTCTTGGTTGACTCTATCCTTGTTCAGTTTCTATCCATTGTTCCTTGTCTGGCCTTTAGTGTTTTGGAGAATAGCTTGACTCCCTCCTCTCTGTGGCAGCCCCTCAAATATTGGAAGACTGCTCTCATGTCTCCCCTGGTCCTTCTCTTCACTAGACCAGCCATGCCCAGTTCCTGCAACCGTTCATCGTATGTTTTAGCCTCCAGTCCCCTAATCCTCCTGGTTGCTCTTCTCTGCACTTTTTCTAGGGTCTCACCATCTTTTTTTATAGTGTGGTGACCAAAGCTGGATGCAGGACTCTAGGTGTGTTCTTACTAGGGTTTTATAGAGTGGTATTAGTACCACATGTGATTTTGATTGAATCCTTCTGTTAATCCCTCTGTTAGGATTGCATTGGCTTTTTTGGCTGCTGCCGCACACTTTTGGCTCATATTTGATTGGTTGTCCATAAACTAAAAGGAACTTAACTTTTTTTTTCCCCCTTGGCTATTGTGTACTTTGATATTAGAAGCAGTGTCAAGCACAAAGAATCAGGGCCACCGGTTAGGTGGCAGCATAGAAGATTTATTCACACCTATGCGCCTCGGTGATGAGCCTTGGTGGTGCAGCGGGCTAAATGCTGTTAAGCGCTAGCACTTAGCTGCCAGCTGCCTGCAATTAGTGCGAGTTCGAATCTCACCAGGCTCAAGGTTGACTCAGCCTTCCATCCTTTCGAGGTAGGTAAATTGAGGACCCGGATTGTGGGGGCAATAAGCCAGCTTTGTATAGAACAACACCGCTTGGGGGGGGGCAAAAGCCCGAATAAGCAGGTATATACAAAAAAAAGTATGCAGGCTATTGCTATAATGCATTGTAAGCCGCCCTGAGTCTACGGAGAAGGGCGGCATATAAATTGGACTGATAAATAAATAAATAAATAATATGCACAAGAATCCAGCCCATTAAAATTCAACATTAAATTGGTGCCAGATAGGGTTAATGGAATTCTGGAGGGCTTGGACGCAATGACTCTAAAATTATGACATGTTTGCCCTCTCAATTCTGCCTGCCTTACTCCTACGAGGAGTAAACTCATCTCCAAAATCTAAACAGAGTCAGATCTGCTCAGTATTTGGATGACGTTTTCAGTTACATTAAAGTGCGTATTTCATCCTTACCAGGAATTGTGTGACATAGGTAACCAAATACCTTACTGGGAACTGTATTCAGGGAAGATTGGGTTTTAGACATTTAGCAATAGCAATGGCACTTAAATTTATATACAGCTTCACGGTGCTTTTACAGTGCTCTCTAAGTGGTTTACAGAGTCAGCCTATTGCCCCCAACAATCTGGGTCCTCATTTTACTGACCTCGGAAGGATGGAAGGCTGAGTCAACCTTGAGCTAGTTGGTCAGGATCGAACTGCTGGCAGTGGGCAGAGTTAGCCTGCAATGCTGCATTCTAACCACAGGGAGGGAGGGAGGGAGGGAGGGAGGGAGGGAGGGAGGGAGGGAAGGAAGGAAGGAAGGAAGGAAGGAAGGAAGGAAGGAAGGAAGGAAGGAAAACAGCAATACTACTTCTATACTGTTTCATAGTGCTTTCCAGCCCCTCTCTAAGCGGTTTACAGAGTCAGCCTATTGCCCTCAACAATCTGGGTCCTCATTTTACTGACCTCGGAAGGATAGAAAGCTGAGTCAAAGCTTGAACCAATTGGTCAGGATCGAACTGCTGGCAGTGGGCAGAGTTAGCCTGCAATACTACATTCTAACCACAGGGAGGGAGGGAAGGAAGGAAGGAAGGAAGGAAGGAAGGAAGGAAGGAAGGAAGGAAGGAAGGAAGGAAGGAAGGAAAAAAGGAAGATAGCAATAGCCCTTAGACTTATACAGTATACCGCTTCACAGTGCTTTTACAGCCCTCTCTAACCAGTTTTACAGAATCAGCCTATTGCCCTCAACAATCTGGGTCCTCATTTTACCCCCCTCGGAAGGATGGAAGTCAACCTTGAGCCTGGTGATTTAAATGTAGTGCATTAGCTTTAGGAGCTGTCCTGATCCTTATGCTCAGGGGCATTGTAAGAGGGGATATATTAACGCTCTCTGAATGGTATAATATACTGTTTTTAGTCCACCTTCCCTTAAGCTCTCGGAGCAGAGAGATACAGAGGTGACATTATGTCAGGCTTCCGTGCGGGAGTTTTTACCCAACTTCTGGCCTCTCTCGGATATACGCTTCTAAAAATAGAAAAATGCTCTCCCTCCCCCCCTCTAAAAGCCAGCACATGGGAGCATGACCTAAAGCCAAATCTGTATCTCTCTTTTATAAGAACCTAAGGAAAATATACTCCATAAACCAGAGATTCTCCAAGCCTAATGATTCTGAGTTGTATAAACTTCAACTCCCAGAATTCCATGCTGGCTGGGGGATTCTGGGAGTTGAAGTCCACCCATCGTAGAGTTGCTAAGGTTGAGAAACCATTCTGATAAGAACTTGGTTGTGGAGGAAGTGGGCAGAGAAGTGTCATAAGTATACAGTAATCTAGACTGGGACATTTTTAAAAGTTCCAGAAGAAAGCCTCTGAGTAAATCATTTACGAATTATAGCCAAGAGATCTTTGCGGATCTGAATATGTTAGATCAACTTAAGGGAGACTTTAATTTTGTTGGCTATTATAGGAAAAAAGCTGGTGTGGTGTTTTTTTTTTTAATGATAAATAGAATGCACATGAGTCAGAGGGCAAAGCATCTGTAGATTAGAAAGACTCAAGAAAGGGACTCGTGGAAACATAAAATCATAGGGCTAAAAGAGATCATGGAAGTCTTCTAATTCAAATCCCTGCCCAAGGGCAGGAGATTCTTATATATGTGCCAGGAGAACTCTTGGGTAATGAGTTTAGGGTGGCTGGTTCATACAGGCTAAACCCTAAATCTGGGTTAAGCAAGTACCATTGCTGGGTTGAAATGCCAGGGAGAAACCCCATCTTGGCTTAAGTGCAGGAATGGCTTAACATGCTAAGGATACCATGGTTGAACTTCAACCATATTTTAACTTTGCTTAGTGTGTTATGCAATGCAATAAGCATATATATATAAGGAGGACAGATATATATATATATATATATATATATATATATATATATATATATATATATATATATATATATATGCGGGCCTATCAAATATGATCTGCTATGGACAAGAAATTGGGAGGGAGGGTTATAAGGTAAAGGTAAAGATTCCCCTTGCACATATGTGCTAGTCGTTCCCGACTCCAGGGGGCAGTGCTCATCTCCGTTTCAAAGCCAAAGAGCCAGCGCTGTCCGAAGACGTCTCCGTGGTCATGTGGCCGGCATGACTCAATGCCAAAGGCGCACGGAACGCTGTTCCCTTCCCACCAAAGGGGGTCCCTATTTTTCTACTTGCATTTTTTAAGTGCTTTCGAACTGCTAGGTTGGCAGAAGCTGGGACAAGTCACGGGAGCTGACCCCTTTACGTGGCGCTAGGGATTCGAACCACTGAACTGCCGACCTTTCGATCGACCAGCTCAGCATCTTGGACACTGAGCCACCGTCTCCCTACCATCTGCTACCATCTAAGATAGCAATGAGAAAACGAAAACTCTCGAGGATTTGCTGAGGAAGATGAATATCCTTGAGCCTTTTTAAGCTGATCTCTAAACCAGCATCTGTGCATTGCCGTGTGAGACACATTTTTTTTTCCCTTGTCAAACCTGCATTCAATTGGCAAAACTCAATTTCCAGGTCTGCAAAGTGTAAAATAGCTCAGGTAGCGCCCTTAAATAGCCATCAAAGACAGGGTAAAACATACTGTAAGTCCCTAAATAAATGCTTGGGGCAATTTTTTTCCTTTTCCTAAAGTCGTTCTATGCAATTAGCAGAACAATTGGACCTACTTAAATATTATTTAATTTACCCAATGTACTCTGATCGCTTAAGTTTGCAACGATGGTGTCAGTGAGAAGCGGTTTACATCCGTTGCAACTTTCTTTGCCCCCCCACCCCCGAGAAAAGTAGCTTCAAAGGATGCAGCTTCGATCTGTTTTTAGCTAATGTTTTAATCTTTAGAATCCAGATGTGGAATTGAGGTTGCTTCAGTTTCCTTTGAGTTTCCTTTCCTCCCTGAGCCTCACTCAACCTCGGCTATACAACGGGAGTAATCTTTGGGTATGTCTAGTCTAGCGAAAAGAAGGACTAGGGGAGAGATGAAAGCAGTGTTTCAATACTTGAGGGGCTGCCACAAAGAAGAGGGGAGGGTTAATCTATTATCCAAAGCTCCTGAAGGCAGGACAAGAAGCAACGGATGGAAACTTATACACGGGAGATCAAACCTAGAAAAAAAGGAGAAATTTCCTGATACTGAGAACGGTGGAATGACTTGCCTTCAGAAGTAGATCTGGAGGCTTTTAAAAAGAGACTGGACAACTATTTTTCTAGACTGGTATATAGGATTTCCTGTTTGAGCAGGGTATTGGACCAGCAATCCTCTAAGTTGCGTCCATCTCTGTTACTCTATGTTCTATGTTTGTACTTCAAATCTTTTAAAGAGGTTGAGCAGTTAAGAGATTGCACAAGGGACCTAAAGCAATGAAAAATGTGATGATGTAATCTCTCTGGGGCCCATTGCTTGGAGAGATAAACCAGGAATTCAAAGGCAAAGAGAAAGAAAGTGATTACAACTTTCTGAAAAGCTTCAACAAACATAAATCATTTAATTTTTTTAAATTCAGATGCATCAGGGCTCATGTTTCTTAAACATACATCGTGAAATTTACTTTGCATATGCTCAGAATTATCTCGGTTTTTACAGCATTTGAAGGCTGGTATTTAGAAAAAAAAAAGATTCTGAAAATAATCTTCATTGGGATTTATTTTAAAGAAGACGTATTAGTGTTTCATCTTATAACGTTCATCTATTACCATAAACAAAAAAGATATTTCATTTTGTTTTTAAAAAAAGTTTTCTGTTCTGAAACATCAAATGTTAGGGTTGATCTGGCACTTCAAAGGAAAGAAGTTTTTAGGAAATTGAAAACCAACTTCGCTTGCCAAAACAAAGCATTTCAAAATCAAGAACAATGTATATCAACTTCATAATTTATTTGTTCCACCATGCAGCATATGCAATAAATTAATGCCCATTATTACAGCATCATCATCATCATTCACATAGCTTATTAACTTGTTAAGTTCATTACTATGGTAGAAATAGTAAAAAAAAAAAGTGAATGTGATGTCTCATCAAAGAGACTTTCATAGTTCAGGAAAGTCAGAAGGAAATTTTTTTAAAAAAAAAAGTTTGTGCAACTCGTTTTAAGAAATGGAAGAGAAAACAGGATTGCTTCACACCGTCCTGAAAAAAATGTTCTATCTCAGAAAAATAGTTGACTTGCAGACAGTGCATTTTTAGCAAATGCAAATGGATAAACGCGGATTGCTGCCTGATCTCCTGTGATCCCAGCAGGGGAGAGGAAAGCACCTTATGGAAGGTTTTGCACACTCGGTAAACACATGTCTGGAAAGACTGTCAGGCAAGCAGACAGTTTAGTCCAGGAGAAAAATCACACAGAGTCTCTTTCTCCCTCCAGGCTGCCAGAGAAAAAGTTTGCAGTTGTCCATCCCACCACTTTTCCATCCTTTTGTGGCTCGGGATCTGCTGCTTTCATCGTTTTGACGAGTGACTGACTCCCTCTGAAGTGTTCAAGTTTGGAGTCTGCAGAAGAAGCTCACACAACACAGTCAGCGAGAATGGAACGACCCATGACTGATATGTCCAAGCATCCTCCATCTCTGTACCAAGCGTTGGAGATGCTGGCGGGCGAAAAGGATGACACCAGCAGAAGAGCTGTGCAATATATATATTTCTTTTGTTGGTCACCATCTTTCTTTGGTGGCTCTTCAGTGGATTTTGATGGAATGTTTCCCGAACTTCAGAAACTGGAAAAGTTTCTCTCGGGTTCTCTGTTTCAGAGCCATGAGGGATCTGGCTTTCTCCTCCAGATCTTGGTCGGTGGCCAAGATAATCTTAGCTCTTTCTTCTGCTTTCCTGTCGCCGGAGTTTTTGAAGAGCTTTTCCAGAGTCTCTTGATCCAGGTTCTCGAAGATGTTGGGCACTGCTTTCTTACGCAAGGCGGTGTCGAAGCGATAGCCGTGAACGGACGGGCTGACTCTCAGGGAGGTGGACATGCTGGCTTGCCACTCAGTTGCTCCTCACCACTTCCAAGGGATGTCAAGAGGCAGCCGTCGGGTTGACCTGATGAGTTGATTGCCCGTAGGAAGCCGGTAGAGAACTTCTGGGCATGGCGCTGCTATTTAAAGGCAGCCGAAAGGCTGAGGAGGAAGCTCATGTTACAACGATGACATCACGCCCAGTTCAACATCCAGTAATCAAAGGCCAGCTTAACAGTTGAAGTGCCAGTTTTCTCCTCACTCTCTTTCTCTCTCTTGAAGAATCACTTCTGCAGTGAAAGAGGGCCAGAAAAATTAATCGCTTGCTTTTATCAACTGAACAAATTTGCTTTGGGAGATGGATGAAAGGCACGTAAAACAAAAAAACAACAAAACAAAAAATGAAGAGAGGCAAAAGTTTCCAAGCAAATCTTTTCTCCGAGTCATTATGCAAGGTATCATTTAACCCTGGTGAAAATTAAGGGATTGTGGAGGGAAAAAAAACAGTCTCTTCGTCTGGCCAGCTTAAATTTTGGCACGCTTTGATATTTGCTTTAAATATAAAATGCATGAGGACTCCTGTTTACGTATGCATTTTGAAGTGCCTTTTCTCGCCGTACGTGGCTTTTTGAAGCATACTTTTTGTAAACAGATGTTTGGGGGGTTTTTATAGGCTAGAAAAGTCTCAAAACATTCAGGAGGGACAGAAATCAAGAAATAGCTAATGCTCACTCGAGCCTGACTCCAAGGAACATCAGATATTTGCCACTCCTGGAAAAAGCAAAAAAAAACAAACTGGATTTTTCCAGCATCCTAATTAAAATTCAGTGATAGTCTTGGATTCCATGTCCTTAAACTCTATTGTAAATATCCCTTATTCACCACAGAATTCCAATGCGGCCTTCCTATTTTGCTGTTTTAAATTTTACAGATTAACAGAGTTCGAAGGGACCTTGTAAGTCATCTAGTCCAACCCCGTCCAAGCAGGAAACCCTACACCATTTCTGACAGATGGCAGTCCAGTCTCTTCTTGAAAGTCTCCAGGGATGAAGCTCCCACAACTTCCGAAGGCAACTTCTGTTCCATGGGTTGATTGTTCTGTGTTGGAACTACAACTTCCAGCGTTCTCGGCCAGCATGCCGGGAATTATAATCCCCACATGAATAGAAGGCAGCTGTTCGAAAAAGTCACTGATTTCCCAAAAGCTTTCAACCAAGCTGAGCTTTCCCTGACACCAAGTTTCTGACGAGCTGTACTCAGGAACGCCATTTTGAGCGTAAGAGTTTCCTTTGTTTCCCTGGATTGTTTCTGTTTTTTATTTTATTTTATTTTATTTTATTTTATTTTATTTTATTTTATTTTATTTTATTTTATTTTATTTTATTTTATTTTATTTTATTTTATTTTATTTTATTTTATTTTATTTTATTTTATTTTATTATTTTATTTTATTTTATTTTATTTTATTTTATTTTATTTTATTTTATTTTATTTTATTTTATTTTATTTTATTTTATTTTATTTTATTTTATTTTATTTTATTTTATTTTATTTTATTTTATTTTATTTTATTTTATTTTATTTTATTTTATTTTATTTTAGAAACCAGGTTTCCCTCTCTCTCGTTATCATGACTCCTCCTGTCACTTTAATTAAAAATCTTTATCGTCAAATGACAAGAGTGATTTGTTTTCCCTTCCCTGGAGAAAGAAAATATGGCCAAAAGCTTGACAAAGGCCCAAACCAGAAAGATGGGAAATCTGAGACACGGAGACAGCCCTTTAGCTACCTATCCGTAACGGCCGTTGTTAGGAAACCCTTTTGTGTTATCCTGTGATCATGAAGGCAGAGTTCACAAAACATACTCAGCAGCAAACCTGTCTTACGGCTGTAGCGGCCAAATTCACAAACACACTAAACTTCAAGCAACGATGCCCAGTTATGACTTGGCCTAATGTCAATACTCAACCAAAACACCAAACACTGTGGTGAAATCCGGCTGGATCTATCCGGTTCGTGCGAACTGGTAGCGCCAGCAGTGGGAGGCTCCACCCACCCGCCGGGACGTCATTATGTCCCGTTTTTGACCCTATGTGCATGTGCTCACATTCCCGAACCGGTAACAAAGGTAAGTGCGGGGTTTTTTTTATTTGATTTATATGCCGCCCTTCTCCGGAGACTCAGGGCGGGTTACAATGCACTAAGCAATAGCCTTTATCCTTTTATATATTTATACAAAGTCAGCTTATTGCCCCCACAACTGGGTCCTCAATTTAACTACCTTAGAAAGGATGGAAGGCTGAGTCAACCTTGAGCCTGGCAAGATTCGAACCTGCAGTAATTGCAGGCAGCTGGTCTTAATAACAGGGTGCTTTAGACCACTGTACTACCAAGGCTCACCGTTGACTAAACATCTCTAACATGGCATCTTCCAGATGAATTGGACTACAGTCCCCATCGTTCTTTTAGTAAACACATAACAGAATAGAATAGGATAACAGAGTTGGAAGGGACCTTGGAGGTCTTCTAGTCCACCCCCCTGCTTAGGCAGGAAACCCTACACCACTACAGACAAATGGTTATCCAACATCTTCTTAAAAACTTCCAGTATTGGAGCATTTACAACCTCTGGAGGCAAGTTGTTCCACTGATTAATTGTTCTCACTATCAGGAAACGTCTCCTTAGTTCTAAGTTGCTTCTCTCCTGGCTTAGTTTCCACCCATTGCTTCTTGTCCTGCCTTCAGGGGCTTTGGAGAATAGCTTGACTCCCTCTTCTTTGGGGCAGCCCCTGAGATATTGGAAGACTGCTATCATGTCTCCCCTGCTCCTTCTTTTCATTAAACTAAAAGAAAGTTATAACTAGCTAACATGGAACGTTGAAAATGCACTAAAGTGCAGCTTCCATGATGCTGATGGTTGGGAATAATGGGAGCAGTAGTACTTCCAACTGGAAGAAAGCTACAATGGGCCAAGGCCTGCAAGTATGGTGAGAACAATCAACCAGTGGAACAGAAGTTGCCTTCAGAAGTTGTGGGAGCTTCATCGCTGGAAGCTTTTAAGAAGAGACTGGAGTGCCATCTGTCAGAAATGGTGTAGGGTCTCCTGATTGGGCAGGGGGTCCCTTCCGACTCTGATGTTCCATGTTCTACTTTGACTTGGCGATTCTAATCCTTTTTGGACCAGTCTCTGGCTGTTACCATTAACTCCTCTCATTCCTGATGCAGAATGCCAACAAAAAGAATCAGTAATCAAATTCAGGAGAGAAACAAGTGAGCAGCCAATAAATAATTCAGAATGATTGTGCAGGTTCCTCCTTTGACACGGAAAGCTGAGATGAATTTAATATAGGGCTGCTGTGGCTTGCTAAGGTGAATTAATGGTCAAAAGGCCTTGGGAGGACTCTTAAATCAAAATAGCCTCCCATCTACCTTTAGCTTTGCTTTTACCTAAGCCCTTGGGGTGATCCTCCACAGATGGGAAGAGCCTTCTTTGGAAGGTTTTACCTTATCCTCAGTCCTAAAATATTTCTCAGGATATGTCATCTTCAAGAACGCATTGATCCCTACTGAGGCTGCCCAATGGAGCCTTTTACCTACAAAAAAATTATGCCAAGAAATGATAAGAGTGCCCAACCAAAGCTCTTACAGCTATCAGAGGATAAGCACTCCTAGCTCCACTGTTAGTCATCTTAAACTTTATCAACCATATATTTTCTTCCTTCCTTCCTTCCTTCCTTCCTTCCTTTCTTTTTATTTCTTCCTTCCTCCTTCCACCGTCCTTCCTTCCTTCTTTCTTTACTTCCTTCCTTCCTTCCTTCCTTTTTCTTTCTTCCTTTTTCTTTGTTCCTTCCTCCTTCCACCTTCCACATTCTATCCTTCCTTCTTTCTTTTCTTCCCTCCTTCCTTCCTTTCTTCCTTCCTTCCTTCCTTTTAATTTTTCCCTTACTCCTTCCACCTTCCACCTTCTTTCCTTCCTTCCTTTTTATTTCCTTTCTTTCTTCCTTTTTCTTTCTTCCTTCCTCCTTCCACCTTCTTTCCTTCCTTCCTTCCTTCCTTCCTCCTTTCTTTCTTTCTTTCTTCCTTTTTATTTCTTCCTTCCTCTTGCCTCCCTCCTTCCACCGTCCTTCCTTCCTTCTTTCTTTACTTCCTTCCTTCCTTCCTTTTTCTTTCTTCCTTTTTCTTTGTTCCTTCCTCCTTCCACCTTCCCCTTCTATCCTTCCTTCTTTCTTTTCTTCCTTCCTTCCTTCCTTTCTTCCTTCCTTCCTTCCTTTTACTTTTTTCCTTACTCCTTCCACCTTCTTTCCTTCCCTCCTTCCTTTTTATTTCCTTTCTTTCTTCCTTTTTATTTCTTCCTTCCTCCTTCCACCTTCTTTCCTTCCTTCCTTCCTTCCTTCCTTCCTTCCTTCCTTCCTCCTTTCTTTCTTTCTTCCTTTTTATTTCTTCCTTCCTCTTGCCTCCCTCCTTCCATCCATCCTTCCTTTCTTCCCCTATCCAGGCTTTCCCTACATTTAATGGACTATTATCCTAGAGGACAATCACTTAAATATGAGCCAGCCATGTGCAGCAGCTGCCAAAAAAGCCAACACAGTTCTAGGCTGCATAAACAGAGGGATAGAATCAAGATTACGTGAAGTATTAATACCACTTTATAATGCCTTGGTAAGGACACACTTGGAATACTGCATTCAGTTTTGGTCACCACGATGTAAAAAATATGTTGGGACTCTAGAAAGAGTGCAGAGAAGAGCAACAAAGAGGATTAGGGGACTGGAGGCTAAAACATATGAAGAAAGGTTGCAGGAATCGGGTAGTTTAATGAAAAGAAAGACTAGGGAAGACATGATAGCAGTCTTCCGATATCTCAGGGGCTGCCCCAAAGAAGAGGGAGTCAAGCTCTTCTCCAAAGCACCTGAAGGCAGGACAAGAAGCAATGAGTGGAAACTAATCAAGGGGAGAAACATTTCACTATCCCCATTCCTTATCCTTCCTTCCTTTCCTTTCCTTCCTTTCTTCCTTTTCTTCCTTCCTTCCTTCCTTCCTTTCCTTCCTTCCTTCCTTTCCTTCCTTCCTTCCTTCCTTCCTTCCTTACTTACTTAATTTTTACATTATTTGATCCAACCAATTACTTGTCTCTCTTCCAAGCCTTCCCTAGGCTTCCAGTGTCTTCATTTTGTCCAGATATATGACCTTAGTGTATTTTTAGCTATTGCGTGTCACTCTGTGAAAGTTCTGGTTTGAACAGTGGCATATTCACTTTTAAGGAAAAAAAGGTGAATAAACAAGTAACAGACAGGGCAGCCTTTGACCATTTACTTTCCTCTCTCTTTCTCTCTCTCTCTCTCTGAGAAATACTTCCTCACGTTTTTTTCCTCCAATGTTGAACTCAAAACAATTCTAAAAGGTGACTTTTCTGAACAGTAGATTAATTGTCCAGAGATCTTGGCAAGACTCTTTAATCAAAAGATAAGAAGCCTCCAATTTCCCCAATCCAACCAGACGTTGATATTACATAAAGCTGGCATCCCGTGAAGCTGAGCTTTCTGTCTTTAAACCAAACAGAGAAGCTGCCACACAATGGTGGGACTTCTTCAGCTCTGACAGGATAGGATAGTCAGAGCTGAAGAAGCTTCTTGGACGAGAAGCGAAACATCTTCCAAAGAAAAAACAAGAAAGTCCAGCTGCCTCTTGAAAATGCACCTTTGGGACAACCGTGACTTGGATGACTGAGAATCTCTACAGACTCCATCACTGGAGGTTTTCAAGAAGAGATGGGACTATTTACAGCCATTGATCCAGAATTTGTATAGGATGTGCTGGAGAGCTATTCATCCAGAATTGTATAGGATCTCTGCCATGGGCTAGGACGGGTGTCAGCAACCTGTGGCTCCCGAGCCGCATGTGGCTCTTTGGGCCCTCTGCTGTGGCTCTCTGTCGGGTGATCCCACCACTGGCTGGCCTCGCCCTCCTCTCCCAGTCTCTCCTTGCCTGACCTGAGAAGATAAGATCAATGGTGGGGATGGAGAAGTGGCCAGGATGGACGCGGAGAGATACAGAGAGAAGAGGAGGGAAGGAGGGAGGGAGGGAGGGAGGGGGAAGAGAGAGATGTCAAAAGATTTTTGTGGTTCCCAGTGTTTTTTAACAAGCGGTTCTCTGCCCTGATGATCGGATGGGTAGGCGTGGCTAGGGGATCATGTGACTGGTGGAAGTGAGTGACATCGAGTTGGCCACGCCCACCCAGATTTTGTGGCTCCCGGTGTTTTCTTTTCTGTGGAAAATGGGTCCAAATGGCTCTTTGAGTGTTTAAAGTTGCAGACCCCTGAACTAGGAGATTGGAATAGAAGACATCCAAGATCTCTTCCAACCCTATTATTCTATGTTCTGGGTTCTAAGCCCCCATTTGACTATGGGAGAAGGGGGGTCTCGGATTATCCGTTCCTGAGCAGAGACGAGGGATCCATTATTCTGTGAGTGATGCTTTGTTTGCCGAAGGCTGTTCCTCTGGGCTTTCCATGCAAAAGCCATGGAGCCTTGCGACATGATTTAAAGATCTCAGACGCCACTTTGGCTGGCTCTAGTACAAGGACACTGGGAGGAGGACCAGGCAGTTTGAGGGGTGGGCAAGGCAGACGGACAGACGACCACGGTGGCTGAGACATGTGTCTGTTTCCTGGCATTGAAATACTGACGCGAGCAGCAAGCTCTTAACAATGAAGCTGTGGCAGTCAGAATCCTTGGCTGTCTCCAGCCTCTTTGACTTCCTCCAAGAACCACCGTTGGCCTTTTCCTATGTCCTTTTTTTATTATTATTTTTATTACTCTTTGGCAAAGAAATTCTCCTACAGTGTAACAATGGGTAATGAAATAATCCCTCAGAAACCCTGTGCAATCCTCCGGTTAAGTCGAAGTTATCATCAGGAGAAATTTCAAAGAAATTCTGAAGAAGCCTACAAATAAAATAGACACTCATCGGCAGGGTAAGATTTTAGTCTTATGGGAGAAGAGAATAGAATAGCAGAGTTGGAAGAGACCTTGGAGGTCATCTAGTCCAACCCACATCTTAGGCAGGAAACCCTTCACCACTTCAGACAAATGGTTATCCAACATCTTCTTAAAAACTTCCAGTGTTGGAGCATTCACAACTTCTGGTGGCAAGTTGTTCCACTGATTAATTGTTCTAACTCTCAGGAAATTTCTCCTTAGTTCTAAATTGCTTCTCTCCTGAGTTAGTTTCCACCCATTGCTTCTTGTCCTGTCCTCAGGTGCTTTGGAGAACAGCTTGACTTCCTCTTCTTTGGGGCAGCCTGTGAGATATCAGAACACTGCTATCATGTCTCCCCTAGTCCTTCTTTTCATTAAACGAGACATACCCAGTTCCTGCAACCATTCTTTATATGTTTTAGCCTCCAGTCCCCTAATCCTCTTTGTTGCTCTTCTCTGTACTCTTTCTAGAGTCTCCACATCTTTTTTTACATCGTGGTGACCAAAACTGGATGCATGATTCCAAGTCTGGCCTTACTATTTTTTTTTTTAATTTGATTTATATGCCGCCGTTCTCCAGAGACTCAGGGCGGCTTACAATGCGTTAAGCAATAGCCTTCATACTTTTGTATATTTATACAAAGTCAGCTTATTGCCCCCACAAACTGGGTCCTCATTTAACCTACCTTAGAAAGGATGGAAGGCTGAGTCAACCTTGAGCCTGGTAAGATTCGAACCTGCAGAAATTGCAGGCAGCTGTGTTAATAACAGGGTGCATTAAACCACTGTAACAGGGTGCATTAAACCACTGTACTACCAAGGCTCTTTGGAATACTTGGAATACTTCATCCAGTTTTGGTCGCCACGATATTTCATTCCGCCTTTTCATCCTTTCTGATTTGTCTTTGAAGACGATTCATTTCTCATCCAAGAAGCTTCTTCAGTTCTGACTGGATGGTAGAGAACTTATATGTATAAATCCTTCCATTCCCCACTATCCAGTCAGAGCTGAAGAAGCTTCTTGGATGAGAAGCGAAATGTCTTCAAACGAAAAAACCAGAAAGTCCAGTTGCCTCCTGAAAAAAGCTCCTTTGGGACAATCGTGACTGACTGAGAATCGCCATAGACATAATTTACAAATGCTTCTTTGTTTTCGATAGTGGAGGAAAAACACAGACGGAGAAACAAAAGGCAATTGGTCAACCAATTTAAAATAATATTTTTTTTAAAGGACGACTCTGAGAATCAATTCAACCATCGCTCCTCAAAGGAACAAAAGGAATGTTTTGTCTGCTGCTTTAATGCTAAATTGAGCATATGTAGTAGTAGTAGAAAGAACCCTGTTTTATCCTTGTCAAAGTGAAAATAAGAAATAAGACAGCAGAAGCCCTAAAAAAAACTAACCATAATTGGCTCAAATCTCATAGACGTTTGGCTTTCCAAAGCGAGATAATTTTTTGGTGGCTGACAAGATTTCACAGAGGAGCACTGAAAGCTCACATATTTTGACAATTTTCTACCAGTGACTGAAGACAATGTTCCATCTCTTTCTACGGCTTGCACTACATCTTATACGGAACTGGATTTATGGTTGCACCTGGAAGAAAGTTCCTATATCTGGAGGGCGGTTTATCTATAATATTATTATTATTTATTTATTTATTTTATTAGTCATATTTCTATGCCGCCCACTCTCCGAGGACTCTGGGCGGCTTACACCAAAGACAGTATACTAAAAAGCATATTGCCCCCTAACAATCTGGGTCCTCATTTTACCCACCTCGGAAGGATGGAAGGCTGAGTCAACCTTGAGCTGGTGAGATTTGATCCGCTGATCTACTGAACTAGCAGTCAGCTGAAGTAGCTGCAGTACTGCACTCTAACCACTGTGCTACCTCGGCTCTATTATAATAGCGGGGTAGAGGTGTCATGAGTTCCCCAAACCATTAGATAATAGCCCAGTTTGGTTTCTTCTGAGTCAGTATCTTGCCAGCAATTTTAAGATAAAAACTTCTTTGAGTTGGACCTGATTTCTGCTGAAACTTGGGTGATATTTTTGGGCGAGGGAGCACACATGGAAGTGACTTCTCCCATTTGTAAAAATACTTTTTAATGGTTTTAAAAATAACAACAGAAGAAGGGGGAGAGAACCCAAACCCACAAAAGATAAAAATACGTACAAAATAAAAAGGACACCCAACCAAATGAACAGGTGAAAAAAGCTACAGAAAAAGGTTATGTAAGTGTGTTAGAAATGCATACACATCAGAGGTGGGGTTTCAGTAGGTTCTGACCAGTTCTGGAGAACCGGTAGCAGAAATTTTGAGTCGTTCGGAGAACCGGGAGTAAAAATTCTGACTGGCCCCACCCCCATCTCTTCTCTGCCTCCCGAGTCCCAGCTGATCGGGAGGGAATGGAGATTTTACAGTATCCTTCCCCTGCCACGCCCACCAAGCCACGCCCACAGAACCGGTAGTAAAAATTTTTGACACCCACTACTGATACACATATATGTATACTCGCGCATACACAAAAGTACTATCTTATTTATAACCAGTCGCTTAGCAACTCTTCAGTTACAACAAACCACTCAAAAGATACTTATGACCCAGTTCTGAAGTTTCAGCGGTTACCATTTTCACTGGTCACATGACTGCTTTTTGGGCACTCAGCAACCAGTCTGACCAATTTATGCCCGCTTGCATTGTTCCATAGTCATGTGGCCATAATTTATGATGTAAACCAACATTTATTTCCTGTTTTTGCAAAAAATGTCATATATATATATATATATATATATATATATATATATATATATATATATATGTATATGTATATGTATATATATATATATATATAAAATTGTACTGTTTATTGCATATTAAGAAGTAGCTTCTTCCATAATATTTTTTCACCTACTGCAGGTTACAATCTTAGGATTCCCAGGTTAATCCAACTATTAACCCGCTCTTACTCTGCTTATCTTCTTATCCAGGGGTGGATAGCAAGGGGTTCTCTGCCCGGTTGCTGGGTGGGTGTGGCCATGGCGGGCGTGGCCTATTCAGCCTCCTGCACCACGCCGGGGGGGGTGTTTTTTTGCCTCCCCGGGCTCCGGAGGCTTTTCTCGAGTCTCTGGGAGGGTGCAAATGTCCTCCCCAGGCGCCAGAGGCCCTCTGGAGGCTGGGAAAGGGCCCGTTTCCAGCCTTTCTGAACTTCCAGTAGGCCCATTTTTTACCGTCTCTGAGTCTCCATGTGTGCCCTGCTCTTACCTGCATCCAAAACAGGCTGCGTGGGGACTCCTGGGAGGGGAGGGGAGAGGCGGGGTGGGCGGAGCCAGCCAGGAGTGGGATTTGGGGGTTCTCCGAACTGCACAGAATCTTAGCTAGAGGTTCTCCCCTGTGAACCCCCGGCAGCCCACCCCTGTCCTTATCTTATAAGGACAACCAGATACAGCCACTTGTTGAAAGTAAATTTTCATAAATCTATTCTGATATAATCTCATGGAATTCAGAGATATTTGTATTGTAACAAACTTCGGACTTCGAACAATGGTTATCGTCACAAGCTTTTTCTCTCCTTTCCCTCACTCCTTTTTGCTTAATTAGCATTATTCTTTTTTTTAGTTATCATCCATCATGAAAAGGAGAAGTAGGGAACTTCCTTTTTTTATTGTTGTTGTATTGCAGTTTTGCTTCTTCCTTGGCTCAATCAATTTCTTGCCTTTTGGAACATTCCACTGAAAAAAGAGGGGAGTCAGAGGAAGTGACCGGTCTTTGGCTACTACTGTATTTGACTAACTGTATTCATCAGACTTGGCTTTCTGTCCGCGCTCAGACACAAAACAAATAAAATCCAAGCCGTAACCATGGAAAGATCAACACTGCACAGCTAAGTCGTTCTGCACTGACTCACCCACTCCTACTCAAAGAACCAGATGCAGCTGCACCAAAGTTGTGTGCTATCGAAAACTATTTTGCAATTTCCCAAAAGTCTGGTATGCTACAGGTTCCTGCTTCCTTCGCCTTTCAGACTGTCTGACAACCTTCACTTGGTGAAATGAATTGCATGCACAGAAACAACAAAGATGTTTTTTAGCTGTGGCAGTGTGGCAACCCAATTCTCGAATACAGCTTGTCTGCCTGGCATCCACACTGTATATCGGACATTAACAGGGGTGAAATCCAGCAGGTTCTAAAAGGTTCTGACGAACCGGTAGCAGAAATTTTCAGCAGTTCGGAGAACCGGTAGCAGAAATTTTGACTAGTTCGGAGAACTGGCAAATACCACCTCTGGCTGGCCCCAGAGTAGGGTGGGAATGGGGATTTTGCAGTACCCTTCCCCTGGAGTGGAGTGGGAATGGAGATTTTTTTTATTATTATTTGATTTATATGCCGCCCTTCTCCAGAGACTCAGGGAGGCTTACAATGCGTTAAGCAATAGCCTTCATACTTTTGTATATTTTATACAAAGTCAGCTTATTGCCCCCACAATCTGGGTCCTCATTTTACCTACCTTAGAAAGGATGGAAGGCTGAGTCAACCTTGAGTCTGGTGAGATTTGAACTTGCAGTAATTGCAGGCAGCTGATCTTAATAACAGTGCTTTAGTCTGCTGCGCTACCAGGGCTCTACACCAGATTTTGCAGTATCCTTCCCCTGCCATGCCCACCAAGCCACACCCACAGAACCGGTAGTAAAAAAATTTGGATTTCACCATTGGACATTAATACAATTGAGCGGGTCCAGAAGTATTTCACGAGAAGAGTCCTCTACTCCTCTACTCACAATAGAACCCCTTATGCCACCAGTCTTGAAATTTTGGGCTTGGACAATCTGGAACTGCGCCGTTTGCGGTCCGACCTAAGTATAGTACACAAAATTGTCTGCTACAATGTCTTACCTGTCAACGACTAATTCAGCTTCAACCACAATAATACATGGGCAAACAATTGATACAAACTCAAAGTAAACTGCTCCAAACTCGATTGCAGAAAATACGACTTCAGCAACAGAGAGGTCAATGCCTGGAATGCTCTACCCAACTCCGTTGTTACATCCTCAAATCCTCACAGCTTCAACCTTAAACTGTCTACTGTGGACCTCACCCCATTCCTAAGAGGTCGGTAAAGGGGGCGTGCATAAGCGCAACAGCGTGCCTACCGTCCCTGTCCTACTGTCCCCCATTTATCTGTACTTACTTCCTTTGTTCATGTTTATGTTCATACGTATACTTGCTACCTTGTACATGTTTGACAAGCAAACAAATAAACAAACAAATATCAGAAGCTCTTGGGTTTGCTCTGTAGTTATTCTTACAATAATCAGAGTTGGTGGGTTTTGGCTTTTTTACTTGGTATTGCATTCCTTGATCTGCTCATCAACAAATCAACAGAGGAAAAGCATGGAGACGAGAAGTAATAGAACCACTTTATATCAGGCTGGTGAGATCACACTTGAAATATTGCATCCAGTTCTGGTCCCCATGACACACAAAAAAGATTTGAACATCCTTGGAAAGTGTACAGGAAAGAGCAAAGATGATAAACGATCTAGAGGCTAATTCATATGACAAACGACGGAGGGAACTAGGTGTCTCTAGCCCAGGCTGGCTGAGAAATTCTGGGAGTTGAAGTCCACAAGTCTTAAAGTTGCCATGTTTGGAGAGCCTGCTCTAGCCTATCGAAGAGAAGGACTGGGGGGACATGAGAGCTGGACAATCAGAATAGAGCTGGAAGGAACCTTGGAGGTCTTCTGATCCAGGTCTCCTGCTCAAGCAGGAGATCCTATACCAGTTCAGACAAGTGGCTGTCTGGTCTCTTCCAGTGTTGGAGCACTCACAACTTCTGAAGGCAAGCTGTTCTACTGGTTAATTGTTCTCACTGTTAGGAAGTTTCTCCTTAATTCCAGGTTGCTTCTCTCCTTGATTAGTTTCCATCCATTGTTTCTTGTCCTGCCCTCTGGTGCTTTGGAGAATAACCTGACCCCCTCTTCTTTGTGGCAACCCCTGAAATACGGGGATACTGTTATCATCTCACCCCTAGTTCTTCTTTTTTCTAGACTAGCCATCTCCAATCCCAGTGCTTCAGGGACCATCACCAATAAGATGGGTTTGACTTCTTCTCTAGGGCCCAGAGGGCAGGACAAGAAACAATGGCTAGAAGCTTGGTAAAGAGAGAGATCCAATTTAGAATTAAGGTTGAACCTTTTGACAGTACGCGTAATTAATCAATGAAATAGCTTGACTCCTGGAGTTGTGAATGCCCCAACACTGGAGGTTTGCAAAAATAATGTGGACGATCATTTGACTGGGGTGGTATAAGGCCTCTGCTTTGAGCAGAGAGTTGGGCTAGAAGATCTCTGAGGTCCCTTCTAGTCCTATAATTTTATAATCTTTCTTCTGTTTCTTGTATTTATTTATGCATGGATGTTTGCCAGTTACAGCAGTACCTGTTAATTTTCACTGAGCTTCAGCCACACAATTTATTAACCCTCTTCGCGTTGCTGGGTGAACCTTCTGAATTCAGAGAAAGAGAGAGAAGAGAGAGAGGGAAGATGGAGAGAGAGGGAAGAGAGAAGAGAAAGAGAACAGGGAGAGAGAGGAGAGAAAGAGGAGAGAGAGAAGAGAGAGGAGAGAAAGAGGAGAGAGAGAAGAGAGAGGAGAGAGGAGAGAGAGAAGAGGGAGAGAGAGGAGAGACAGAGGAGAGAGAGAGAGGAAAGAGAGAGGAAAGAGAGAGGAGAAAGAGGAGAGAGAGAAGAGAAAGAGGAGAGAGAGAGGAGAGAGAGAGAAGAGAGAAGAGAAGAGAGAGAGGAGAGAGAGAGAGGAAAGAGAGAGGAAAGAGAGAGGAGAAAGAGGAGAGAGAGAGGAGAAAGAGGAGAGAGAGGAGAGAGAGAAGAGAGAAGAGAAGAGAGAGAGGAGAGAGAGAAGAGAAAGAGGAGAGAGAGAAGAGAGAGAAGAGGGAGAGAGAGGAGAGAGAGAAAAGAGAAGAAAAGAGAAAGAGAGAGAGAGAGAGGGGGGGGGGGGACCAGATATTTTTGTAATCTTACTGGAATTTGTTTGGCTTCCCTTGAAGGCTTCTCAGCAATGTCACAGCAGAGGGCAGCTCCAGGTTCACTTTAGATTTTACTTCAGGGAAATAGTAGAGAAACATCTACGTACGTGGCAAATGTTTTCAACAGTCATATTCCAATGAAACCACCAGCCTGTCTAGCTGGGGAATTTGGGGAGTTGAAGGCCACACACCTTCAAGTTGCCAAAACCGAGAAACATTGGATCAGAGAGACAAGAGACAAGAGACGGCAGCCTCTCCTGCATTGAGGATTGCCAGAGCTGAAGACGTTGTTTGCAAGGTCAAGCATTCAAAGATAGGGAGAGAAAAGGGCAGCGTTCCTTTGTTGGATGCCAGATTGCCTCCAGCAATCCTTGGCCATCTTCTCATAGACTTCATTTAACATCAGAAATCCATGTAAGAATTGATGCTCACGATGGAAATCCCTGATCAGCTAGCCATGCCCTTTCAAAATAAGGTCTTTCTTTCTTTTCTTTTCTTTTTCTTTCTTTCTTTCCTTCCTTCTCTTTCTCTCTTTCTTTTTTTTCTGTCTGTCTTCCTTCCTTCCTTCCTTCCTTCCCTTTCTTTCTTTCTTTTTCTTTCTTTCCGTCTTTCCTTCTTCTTTCTCTTTCTTTCTCTTTCTTTTCGTCTTCCTTCCTTCCTTCCTTTTCTTTCTTTCTTTCTTTCTTCTTACTTTTTCTTTATCCTTCTTTCTCTTTCTTTTTGTCTTCCTTCCTTCCTTCCTTTTCTTTCTTTCTTTCTTCTTACTTTTTCTTTCTCTTTCTTTCTCTTCTTTCTTCTTTCTTTTCTCTATCTCTTCTTTCTTTCTCTTTCCTTCCTTCTTCCTTCCTTCTTTCCTTTTCTTTCTTTCTTTTTCTTTCTTTCCTTCTTTCTCTTTCTTTCTCTTTCTTTTTCTCTTTCTTTCTTCCTTCCTTCTTTTTCTTTCTTTGTTTCTTCTTACTTTTTCTTTCTCTTTCTTTCTTTCTTCTTTCTTCTTTCTTTTCTTTATCTCTTCTTTCTCTTTCCTTCCTTCCTTCTTCCTTCCTTCCTTCTTTCTTTCTTTTTCTCTATCTTTCTCTTTCTTTTTTCTTTCTTTCTTTCATTCTTTCATTCTTTCTCTTTCTTTCTTTCTTTCTTTCTTTCTTTCTTTCTTTCTTTCTTTCTTTCTTTCTTTCTTTCTTTCTTTCTTGTATTTCTAACTCAGTTTAACAACCAGTCAGCTATTCCTTTTCATTCCCCAAAATTAGTTTGCATAGACCCCTTAAATTATTTGTCCC
Organism: Arizona elegans; assembly: GCA_022577455.1. NCBI lineage: Eukaryota > Metazoa > Chordata > Lepidosauria > Squamata > Colubridae > Arizona > Arizona elegans. Next base: position 2,074,115 of record JAKOOJ010000048.1, read on the forward strand.
TTCAGGTGTTTGATTCATTCCATTTTTGCAGACCTCATCTCTGACGGCTGCCATTGTAGCCACAGAATGATCTATGTTTACCTCTCATCTCAGAAACAGAATAAATTATTGCATTTTAATTGCATTTGTATCCTTCTTCAGTAAAAGGCAGGAAGTCTTTATGCCATAGACTGTAGGGTGGGAATGCAGTTTTCCCCTCTCTCTCTTTTCCCATTACGATTTCTACTAGACTCCAGTTCTGGGGATCATATGTCAAAATACCTATCTCTATATTCAAAAATTAAATAGATGATCCTTCCAGACTTTTCCAGGTTCATTCCATGATAACTCCAGTTAAAGCAAGGACAACTAATGAGGTTAGAAAAGATAACTCATCCAAAACGTGCCCATGGAAAATTATTCAGCCAAGTGATAACTCCAGGTGTAATGCATGTTTGATACCTATAATAATGCTCCGACACCTGCTCTGATCACCCCAATTATTTCCAAATATGATGGCCACACAAATAAATTCATGTTTATTATTTTTAAGGGTTGCTAACCCCACACTCACATATCAGGTGGACAAATATCCTCACCAAGTTATACAACTGCAGAAAAGTTTTAATTAGGTATGTTGTTTTATTGCCCTATTATTTTTTCCCTTCCTCAATAACAGATCGTTGTACTAAACTATTTCTCCTTTCTTACTGCACTGTTTTTATTGTAAAAGCTGGTTACAGACTGTAAGAAGGATTACTTGATTTGATTCAATGCATATAATGAAGGGGCTGGTCTTTCTAGAAGCCTGGTGGTCTGGTGGTGAAGACACTCACCTCCCACTCAGAAGGTTGAGCGTTCAATCCTAGGTAGCGGCAAACATTTCTCTCCCCGGCTGCAAAGAAAAAAAATATCTGCTGTGAACTCCATGTAGGGATCAGGAAGGGCATCTGGCCAGTAAACGCTCAGCTCTATCCAGTCACCCTGACTCTACCTCAAATTAAAGGATTACAGGGTTATAAAAAGGGAGGGCTTTTTTTAATGACAGGTCTGGTTTTTATCTGAGGGTCACAACTGCCATCATTTTTTAAACTCTTGTAGACAAGAGCTAGAAACTGATTTATGATTGCTAACTGTGTACAGAATTATGGGGATTTTATTCCAAACATACCAAAGAAGCATCAAGTTGTCACCTCATGGTTAGATTATTGCAATGCGCTCTACATGGGGCTACCCTTGAAAAGTGTTCGGAGACTACAGTTGGTCCAGAACGCAGCCGCGCGAGCTGTCGTGGGTGCACCTAGGTACACCCACATTACACCAATTCTCTGCGAGCTGCACTGGCTCCCTATTGGTCTCCGGTCACAATTCAAGATGTTGGTTATTACCTTTAAAGCCCTACATAGCCAGGTTATCTTCGAGACTGCCTTCTACCGCATAGCTCCCAGCGACCGGTAAGATCCCACAGAGTTGGTCTCCTCCGGGTCCCGTCAGCTAAACAATGTCGGCTGGCAGGCCCACGGGGGAGGGTCTTCTCTGTGGCTGCCCCAGCTCTCTGGAACCAGTTACTTGCTGAGGTCCGGACCATCCCCACCCTATTGGCCTTCCGAAAAGCGGTGAAGACCTGGCTTTTCCGGCAGGCCTGGGGCTGTTGATCTCGCTCTTGCGATCCGGCAAGATCCGGCCCTGAATGGTATGAGTGAGTTTTAATGTTTTTAATTTTAAAATGTTTTTTATTAGGATTTTAAATGTATTGTGAACCTCCCTGAGTCTTCGGAGAGGGACGGCATATAAATTGAATACATTAAATTAAATTAAATTAAGTTAGGAAAACCTGGGCCTGCTTCAGGTTTGCAGGAGGCAAGCCCCAAATAGAATCCTAACAATCTTAGAAAGAAAATGTATTGTCTGCTCATCACGCTGTCCCAGTTCAGTACACACACACACACACACACACACACACACACACACATATATACATAGGTCTTTGGTTATTTGGGTTTTCTCCCGCGTAAAATTGGAGGTGTCTTGGCAACGTTTTGACGAAGTCTCATTCGTCATCTTCAGGCTGGTGTTCTCGGCTTCGTGCTTCCAGGAGCAATGGCTTGGCTTCGGGTAATAAACACATACTGGGACTCCCAACCAATCAGAATGAAAAGGTGGAGCCATCCCAGACTACCAGCACCAGATTTGAAATAGTAACGGCAGTTACTGCAAAAGACTCCTCACATAAGCCTGATGATGGCAGATGAGATTCTGTCGAAACGTCGCTTCTACCCTTTTAGGGATATATCCACAATTACACGGGAAGAAACCCGAAATATTAACTATACACACATATATACCCGTGAAAACTTACATACATACATACATACATACATACATACATACATACACACATACATATATATATATTCAAGACTTTCCCTGAAAATGAAGTTTGTTTCTGCAAACAAGCCCACCCAGCCTGTCTTGTTGTTGCTCCAATTTTTATTTTCACAGCCATCCATTATTTAAAATCTCTCATGGTTTTCTTTTTTTCTTTATGGTGGTGGTGGTTGTTTTTTTTTTTTTTTCCTAAATGTCAAACTAAGGAGAAACGTTTTTGTCTTCAATTTTTAATTAGTGACTCACATTTGAAATGAGCAGGAGAGAGACAGCAGAAATGTCTTTTTGGGTTTTTGCTGTTGTTGTGTTTTCTTTCACCTCTCACCAGCCAGTACACTCCCACAGAGAAGGGCTGGCGACCCCCAGGGGGAGAGCCTTCTCTGTGGGGGCATCTGCCCTCTGGAACAAATTGCCTCCCGAGATACGGAGGATTCCCAACTTACGCACCTTTCTCCGTGCCCGCAAAACGCTTTTATTTCAACAAGCCGGGCTGGCCTAATTTTTTAATCTTTTAATTTTTAACTTTTAATTTTTTAAAACGGGTTGTTTTATTCTAATAGATATGGGCCAAATTATTTAATATTTCTTAAATTGTTTTTTAAATGGTATATCTGTGTGTTTTATCTTGGCTGTACACTGCCCTGAGTCCTCCTGGGAGAAGGGCGGTATATAAATTAGATTAATAAATTAATTAATAATAAATGAGAAAATGGAAGGAAAATGACCAGGAACCAAACTTCTATCCCACAAACAGAGGTTGTATTCAGGCGGTTAGCACCGACTTTGGGTGGGGGGTGGGGGTTAATAGGTAATAGGAAAGATGAGAAGAATAATAGTAATAAAAGTAAAGGTTCCCCTTGCACATATGTGCTAGTCGTTCCCGACTAGGGGGCAGTGCTCATCTCCGTTACAAAGCCGAAGAGCCAGCGCTGTCCGAAGACGTCTCCGTGGTCATGTGGCTGGCATGACTCAATGCCAAAGGTGCACGGAACGCTGTTACCTTTCCACCAAAGGTGGTCCTTATTTTTCTACTTGGATTTTTTACAGGCTTTGGAACTGCTAGTAACGGGAGCTCACCCCATTATGCGGCACTAGGGATTCGAACCGCTGAATTGCCGACCTTTAGATTGACAACCTTAACCACTGAGACACCGTGTCCCTAAAACCATAGATAGGAGTGTCAAAATGTCCAGAACTGTTCTGGGAATACGTAAGGGAACAATTTTGCAACTGTTGTTCCAGGGTTAATATTTCAGGGAGAAGTTTAGTTTTAAGCTCTTTTCTCTGACAACTGTTTTTTTTCTGTGTGCAGGATAACTCTTTGGTGACATGACTCATATACCTAAACTACTGCCAAGCGAAAAATGTTGTGCCAACTTTGGCACCCTCTCTGCAGTTCTTTTGTTTTATTTTGAGAGGGAAGGCAATATTATTCTTCCTTTTATTTAATGTGCTTTGTGTCAAATGTTTGTGGAGATTCTCAGTTATCCAAGTCAGGGTTGTCGCGAAGGTGCTTTTTCAAGAGGCCACTGGACTTTCTTGTTTTTATTCCTTGGAGACATTTCGCTTCTCATCCAAGAAGCTTCTTCAGTTCTGACTGAACGGTGGAGAACGGAAGGATTTATATTCTTTGCCTCACATGATCAGGAATATAAATCCTTCCGTTCTCCACCGTTCTGTCAGAACTGAAGAAGCTTCTTGGATGAGAAGCAAAATGTCTTCAAGGAAAAAAGAAAGAAAGTCCAGTGGCCTCTTGAAAAAAGCACCTTTTTCAAGCAACAGCTGTGGGTTTTTGATATGGTGCAGTGGAAAAGAAAGGTCATGCATTCCTCTCTTACAGGCCCGAGTGACAACATATCCTAACACAGATGCTGCTGGGGCAAAGATGGACTTTCCATACGTGCCATTTTGCTCTTCCATTGACTTTTTGAGATAGAGCCGAGGTAGCACAGTGGTTAGAGTGCAGTACTGCAGCTACTTCAGCTGACTGCTAGTTCAGCAGATCAGCGGATCAAATCTCACCGGCTCATGGTTGACTCAGCCTTCCATCCTTCCGAGGTGGGTAAAATGAGGACCCAGATTGTTGGGGGCAATATGCTATTTAGTATACTGTCGATTGTTGTAAGCTGCCCAGAGTCCTCGGAGAGTGGGCGGCATAGAAATACGATTAATAAAAATGAAAAAAATAATGGTGCCATTTTAGATCAAAGTCTAAATCAAGGGTGTCAAACTCAAAGGCCGGGGGCTGGATCTGGCTCACGGGGTGCTTAGATCTGACCTGTGGGGGTACCCTGTTACCCTGGAAACAGCGAAGGACCAGCTCACGGTGCTTATTCCAACGAAAAAGGAGCTCAGGATGGCTGCACAGGTATCCCTCCTCCCCCCGAGCGCCATTTTTGCTGGCAGAGGGTTACAGGAGGCCATTTTCTCTGACAAAGTGTTCGTACACTCACATTTGCGAACCGTAGAGAAGGTAAGTGAATCCCACCTCTGCCTTTAGGGCATTTACCATGGTCCCACCAGAGGTGGATTTCAGCAGGATAAGATAAGATAGATAAGATAAGATAAGATAAGATAAGATAAGATAAGATAAGATAAGATAAGATAAGATAATTTTATTTCTATACCACCCCTCTCCCGAAGGACTCGGGGCATTGCACAGCCAAGTAAAAAATACAATACAAACATCATAATTAAATTTAAAAATTATTAAAATTCTTACATTTGCGCCCGAAATTCGTTAAAAACCCCAAAATTTAAAAACTCCAAATTTAAAACTCCATTACAAAGATAGCCCTGCCTGTCAGAAAAACAGGGTCTTGAGGACACAGCGAAAAACTCGGAGGTCAGAGATTGTGCGTATTTCCGGGGGCAGTTCGTTCCAAAGGGCAGGGGCTCCCACAGAGAAGGCTCTCCCCCTGGGTGTCTCCAGCCGACATAATTTGGCCGATGGCACCCTGAGGAGTCCCTCTCTGTGGGAGCGAACTGGTCGGTGGGAGGCTATCGGTGGCACAAGGCAGTCTCATAGGTACCCAGGTCCTGAGCCATGGAGCGCTTTAAAGGTGGTAACCAACACGTTGAATTGCACCCGGAAGACCACTGGGAGCCAGTGCAGCTCGCGCCGGAGAGGTGTTACATGAGCGCAACGAGTTGCGCCCATAACCACCCTCGCGGCCGCATTCTGGACCAGTTGGAGCCTCCGAGTGCTCTTCAGGGGGAGCCCCATGTAGAGAGCATTACAGTAGTCCAACCGAGAGGTAACAAGGGCGTGAGTGACTGTGTGCAAGGTGTCCTGGTCCAGAAAGGGACGCAACTGGCAAATCAGGCGAACCTGATAGAAGGCCCCCCTGGCCACGGCCGTCATATGCTCTTCTAAAGACAGCCGTGCGTCCAGGAGGATGCCCAGTTTGCGAGCCCTCTCTGTGGGGGCTAAAGATTCACCCCCTATAGACAGTGATGGCGTCAGCTGACTATACCAGGACGCCGGAAGCCACAGCCACTCGGTCTTGGAAGGGTTGAGTCTGAGCCAATTTCTCCCCATCCAGACCCGTACGGCCTCCAGGCAGCAGGACATCATGTCAAGGGCATCATTGGGGTGGTCTGGGGTGGAGATGTACAGCTGAGTGTCATCAGCATACTGATGTACCCTCACCCCAAAACCACAGATGATCTCTCCCAGTGGCTTCACATAAATGTTGAACAGAAGTGGCGAGAGGACCGACCCTTGCGGCACCCCCCAGGCGAGGCGCCTCAAGGTCGACCTCTGCCCCCTTGACAACACAAACTGCGAGCGGTCGGAGAGGAAGGAGGAGAACCACTGCAACACGGTGCCCCCTATTCCTAACCCCCTCAACCGCTGCAGCATGATACCATCATGTTTAGAGAGGGCTGTAAAGCACTGTAAAGCGGTATATAAATCTAAGGGCTATCATTTATTTATTTATTTATTTATTTATTTATTTATTTATTATTAATCAAATTTCTATACCGCCCTACTCCCGGAGGACTCAGGGCGGTGAACAGCCAAGATAAAATACAGATAATACAAACATTAAAAGTCCCTTAAAGTTATTAAATATTTTGGCCGAAACACAGATTAAAACAATTTATAAAATCAAACGAATTAAAATTTTAAAAAAGGAGAGTTAGGCCAGGCCAGCCTGCTGAAATAAAAAAGTTTTGAGAGCACAACGAAACGTGCGCAGATCCAGGATCCTCCGTATCTCTGGAGGGAGCTCGTTCCAGATGGTAGGTTATTGCTAAACTCTGGGAGACAATGGAGGAAGGAAGGTCTGGTGTGCTATATATAGTCCATGAGGTCACGAACAATCGGACACAATTTAGTGACTGAACAACAAAAGTCCCAGAGAACTTTCTTCCAAAATTATTTTTGGGCTTATCTTTGGAAGCATACATCTAACTAGGAATGGGGCTTTTGCTGATCTCCCATGTATTTCGAACAATAATTCTTCTTTTGGATAAAGTTCCAACAGCTGTCTCATTCGTCCTTGTGGAAGTTAGATTCCACCTCCCCAGGAATACAAAGTATTCCCCCCCCCCCCCCCGCAATATATACAACAAGTGAAATTCGGATGGCTTTAATATTAGTTAACATTTTTCTTTGGCTTAGCATGCTGTGTGAACCCAGTCAGTTTGATTAATTTGTGGTTCAAAGTGCAAGAACCTGTCCAGACACATTGACTCAAAGGCACAAAAACCATTAATTAATTCATTAATTGAAGGCGTTCGGTGAAAAACAGCCAATATGTCATTCCGAGAACCCTTCCACAATGATATATAGGAAACAGCCTGGGGCATAACACTATACGCCTTCGGTGGCAGTCCATTTGTCATTCAAAGCAGCTGCTTCATTTTGCCCAATGATGTGACTGACCCTGGCAAACCTCAATTGTACTAGTGTAATAAACATTGCAACAGGGCTATGCAGCATCTTGGATTCAAAGGCAAAAAGATGCTTTGAATCCAATGTACCGTATTTTTCGGAGTATAAGATACACCTTTTTTCCCCCTAAAAGGGGGTGAAAATTTAGGTGTGTCTTATACACCAAATGTAGCCCTGCTCACCCACTGGCCCCCACCCTTTGGCCTCTGTCTTCCCAGCAGTTTACCTCCTTGCAGCAAGCAGCAAGAAGAAACAGCTCATTTCAGCTTCGGCACAGCCTAATTAGCAAAAGTTGATTGGATCGGCCTCCCGACTCTCAGCTGTTTTGCTCTCAGCTGTTTTGCGTGGGCCTCTGCTGCTTGCCGCAAGGAGGTAAATTGCTGGGAGAAGATTTTTTTTTTCTTGTGCTAATCAGGCTATGCTGAAAACGAAAATGAAAGTAAAGCAGACTGTTTGCTGTTTGCTGCAACGAGGCAAAATTGCTGGGAGGCAGAGGCAGATTTATTTTTCTTCTTTTCCTCACCAAAAAAGGTAGGTGCGTCTTATACTCCAGAGCGTCTTATACTCCGAAAAATACGATATTTTCTTCCCTAATAAAATGAATGTAGTGAGCTGCGGTCGGAGTGGGCTGCTGGGGGTTCGCAGGGATTCGGGAGAACTTCTAGCTAATATTCTGTGCAGTTCAGAGAACCCCTAAATCCCACTCCTGGCTGGCCCTGCCCACCGCGTCCCTCCCCTCCTAGGATCCCCACGCACCTCATTTTGGATGCAGATAAGTACAGGATGCATGCAGAGGCTCGCAGAGGGTGAAAAACGGGCCTACCGGAAGTTCGGGAAGGCTGGAAATGGGCCCGTTTCTGGCCTCCAGAGGGCCTCCAGAGCCTGGGGAGGCTGTTTTTGCCCTCCTGGAGGCTCAAGGAAAACCTACGGAGCCCGGGGAGGGCAAAAGTGCCATGGTGCAGGAGGCTAACTATGCCACTCCCACCATGGCCACGCCCACTCAGCAACAAGGCAGAGAACCCCTTGCTAACAGTTTTGAAGCCCAGCCATGGGGGCTGTAGATTTAAAGCCCGCAACCATGTCTTATAACAGAGCTAGTACCTTGGCAAGTCAAACTATTACTCTGCAATAGCCTTCTGGTGTCCTGGCTACTGTAATGGAGGAGGAGGAGGAGGAGCAGAAGCAGAAGCAGAAGCAGGAGAGGAGGAGGAGGAGAGGAGGAGGAGGAGAGGAGGAGGAGGAGGAAGAAGAAGAGAAGAGGAAGAGCAGGCGAGGAGGAGGAGAAGCAGGAGGAGAGGAGGAGGAGGAGCAGAAGCAGAAGGAGAGGAGGAGGAGGAGAGGAGGAGGAGGAGGAAGAGAAGAGGAGGAGGAGGAGAGGAGAGGAGGAGCAGAAGCAGAAGCAGAAGCGGAAGCAGAGGAGGAGGAGGAGGAGAGGAGGAGGAGGAAGAGAAGAGGAGGGGGAGGAGCAGAAGCAGAAGGAGAGGAGGAGGAGGAGGAGAAGATCAGGAGGAGATTGTAGAGGCTAGTGTTGGAATAGAACTATTGTGTTTTCTTCATTATTTGTTTCTTAAACTTATAGGCCCACCAGTTCCATCACAACTCTGGTTTCCATATTTATTTATTATTTATTTATTTTATTGGTTCGATTTATATGCCGCCCTTCTCCGGAGACTCAGGGCAGCTTACATTGCTTTTAAGCAATAGCCTTCATACTTTTGTGTATACCTGCTTAGTAAGGCTTTCGGCCTCCCCTAAGCGGTGTTCTATTTTAATTTATTTATTTTATTTATTTATTAATTTTATTTCTATAATGCTTAACAACAGACATTTTGGACTCCATTGTGGTCATGGGTAGAGGATGAAATGTACACAGGTCCTTTATACTTTCCTAGATGCACACAAATATCTCAGGCGTCAGCCGCCGGAATCACTTGTGAAGAGTCAACAGTAGTTTATTGTTAGTCAACTATGTTAGAAGAATCTCGCCAGTCTGACTGCATTCCCTTGGGAACGTCAAGATAAGGCTTCAAGAATTCTGTGGGAGGTCAAGCCTTTGGCACTTCCTGTTGTGCAGCACCTCCAAAGCCCTTTTAACCCCTGTCTCCAGCCTAGCTGGAGATTCCACCACAAAATACAGCGGCTGATCCAAGTTCTACAGAGGAAATATTGAGTCTGTCGTCTGCACCTCCATAACTGTCTGGTTTGGCTCTGCAACCCAACAAGACAGACACAGATTTCAGAGGATCATTAGAACTGCGGAAAAAACAATGGCTACCAACCTGCCTTCCATGGAGGACCTGTATACAAGTCAAAACATTAAGACCTACCTAGTGGCGATAAAAGCGGCGAAATCTAGCTATTTTGCCGCTCTTATCGTGTCATCAGATAATCGCCCAGCCGCCCTGTTTAGGATGACCCGCTCCCTCCTCCATCTAGAAGCACGGGATGATCTCTTGTAGTTTCGAGCTGAGGATTTTGTGCAGTATCTGTATGACAAGATCGCTCAGATTTGGGAAGGCCTGGCCTCTGACTGGGTAAATCCGGACGGGATGACTGAGGCAGGTCTTGAGAGTGTTACCTGGGAGGAGTTCGATCCTGTGGCTCCCAAGGACGTGGACAGGATCCTGGGACGGCTGAACGCGACCACATGTTTATTGGACCCGTGTCCCTCCTGGTTGGTACTGGCTTCCCTGGAGGTTACACGAGGCTGCCTCCAGAGGATTGTTAACGCTTCTTTGAGTGAGGGGGTCCTGCCGACTGCTTTGAAAGAAGCGGTTGTGAGGCCCCTCCTCAAGAAGCCCTCTCTGGATCCGGCTGTATTGGCTAACTATCGTCCAGTCTCCAACCGGTTTGAATCCCTAGCGCCGCGTAATAGTGTGAGCTCCCGTTATTTGTCCCAGCTTCTGCCAACCTAGCAGTTCGTAAAAAATGCAAGTGGAAAAATAGGGACCATCTTTGGTGGGAAGGTAACAGTTTTCCATGTGCCTTTGACATTGAGTCATGCCGGCCACATGACCACGGAGACGTCTTCGGACAGCGCTGGCTCTTCAGCTTTGAAACAGAGATGAGCAGCACCCCCTAGAGTCGGGAACAACTAGCACATATGTGCGAGGGGAACCTTTACCCTTTTAGGTATTGTTTCTCATGATCTTTTAGCCCAAGAAGCTCTTTCTCTGGAATGAAGTAACACCCTCCATGCCCCCACTTTCAGTCAAGAGGAAATATAAAACAAATAATTTGCAGTTTCATCTTGTGAAATAGGCAGATATGAGTTATTTTTTTCCCCTGGGAAAGAGACAAATAGTTTTTCCTGCGAAATAGGCAAATGTTTTCTCTCGTTTGTCTCATCGATATCTCCGTTCTTGAGAGCTAGCAGACAAGAGCATCCTGGTATAAAATAGGGGAAGTGAAAATGTGAGTGCTACTCAGTTCTATTTGGGCAATCCCCCAGATCTCTAAGTAACCCCACCCCAGACAGAAACTTTCTCAGATATAAAAGATCGTTGCAATTTGAGAATCTGGTTGCAAAGAGGAGATCTAGTTAGATCCAGATAAGGACAATGCCCAAGTGGGATAAAATTAAGGCAAAGTTATGTCCTGCTTGGAGGCATTATTTTGGCATGCTTTGATTGCTATTTCTGGAAGCTCCAATTTCTTGGAAAACGAGAGGCTAAAATTAAGGCGGTGGAAATATTCCATAAACCATAAACTATGATGTATCTGGTCAGGGCTTATCTGTTTCGAAGAACCTTGTTTTCATGGATGTCAAGATTGCACCTACAGTATGTCCTTAGGAGGCACAGACTGAAAAGACCATTTAGTCTCATTCTAGAGTGATTGGACAGACGTCTGACTTCTTCTTCTTTTAATTGATTTTCTATTAAATACATTTCTCAGTGCTTTATAAACATCGTGTTGTCTGGGTATTTAATTTGCTTAACAATACAAATCACAGATTAATCTCCACCCCTTTTTTTCCCCCCAACCGTTGGTTAAATAAATTCCATGTTTGATAATATGGGCTGCATCAACAGAGGGATAGAATCAAGATCACGTGAAGTGTTAATACCACTTTATAATGCCTTGGAAAGGCCACACTTGGAATATTGCATTCAGTTTTGGTCGCCACGATGTAAAAAAGAGGTGGAGACTCTAGAAAGAGTGCAGAGAAGAGCAACAAAAATGATTAGAGGACTGGAGGCTAAAACATATGAAGAACGGTTGCAGGAACTGGGTATGTCTAGTTTAATGAAAAGAAGGACTAGGGGAGACATCATAGCAGTCTTCCAATATCTCAGGGGCTACCCCAAAGAAGAGGGAGTCAAACTATTCTTTAAAGCACCTGAAGGCAGGACAAGAAGCAACAGGTGGAAACTAATCAAGGAGAGAAGCAACTTAGAACTAAGGAGAAATTTCCTGACAGGTAGAACAATTAACCAGTGGAACAACTTGCCTCCAGAGGTTGTGAATGCTCCAACACTGGAAATTTCTAAGAAGATGTTGGATAACCATTTGTCTGAAGTGGTGTAGGGTTTCCTGCCTAAGCAGGGGGTTGGACTAGAAGACCTCCAAGGTCCCTTCCAACTCTGTTATTCTATTCTATTCTATTCTATTCTATTCTATTCTATTCTATTCTATTCTATTCTATTCTATTCTATTCTATTCTATTCTATTCTATATTCTACTTCCTCTTTCTGCTTAATTTTCAATGTCAATCTATCCATTTCTGCACAATCTAGTATCTTCTTAACTATTTCTTCATCTCGCGGTATATCTTCATTTTTCCAGTCTTGTGCGGAAATCATCCTCGTTGCTGTGAAGACGTGTAATATTAAATACATACTTTCCTTATCACGTTTTTCTGATATTATACCAGAGGTGGGTCGCAGCAGGTTCTGACCAGTTCTGGAGAACTGGTAGCGGAAATTTTGAGTAGTTCGGAGAACCGGTAGTAAAAATTCTGACTGGCCCTGCCCCCCTCTATTCTCTGCCTCTCAAGTCCTAGCTGATCGGGAGGAAATGGGGATTTTGCAGTAATCTTCCCCCAGGAGTGGTAAGGGAATGGAGATTTTACAGTATCCTTCCCCTGGAGTCGGGTGGGAATGGAGATTTTACAGTATCCTTCCCCTGCTACGCCCACCAAACCATGCCATGCCCACCAAGGCACACCCACAGAATCGGTAGTAAAAATGTTTGAAACCCACCATTGTATCATACCTTTAGAATAACAGAGTCGGGAGGGACCTTGGAGGTCTTCTAGTCCAACCCCCTGCTTAGGCAGGAAACCCTACATCACTTCAGACAAATGGTTGTCCAACCTCTTCTTAAAAACTTCCAGTGTTAGAGCATCCACAACTTCTGGTGGCAAGCTGTTCCACTGATTAACTGTCTAACTGTCTAACTGTTTTTATACTTAATAAAAACAATTCAGGTTTATAATCTATCTGTTTCCCTATCATCTTTTCTAACCACCTGTGTATCTATGTCCAAATTTTTCTTTTTTTTGCTTTGACACACATCCACCACATATGATAAAACTGTAGTCTGACTTCTAACTCTAAATATGATGGCTCCATTTTCTGTCTACCTGGTAATAAGTCCGCTGGTGTTTTACAGAAAAAAAAAACAATTCCTACTACGCCCCATTCAAACTTGATGAAAAAGGATTTGTTTTTCTTGTCTTTTGTTTTCCCAAGGAGAAGGCTGAGATGAAATACGACTAATCCCGGATCCCGGATCTTCGCACCTTCCGTCGCGCGCTTAAAACATTTTTATTTCATCAAGCTGGCCTGGCCTAAATCATCTCCTCTTTTAAATTTAAATTTTAAACATAAATTTTAATCTGTTTAATTATGGGGTATTTTAAAATTCAGCCTAAATTATTTAATTCATTTTAATGTATTTTTGTATTTCTGTGTTTTATCTTCTGACTGTTCACCGCCCTGAGTCCTTCAGGAGAAGGGCGGTATAGAAATTTAATAAAATAAAATAAAATAAATAAAATAAATAAATAATCCTCAACCTTACCACAGTTCATTTAGTGACGGTACCAAGTTACAATGCCACTAAAAAAAAAGTGGTTTATGACCATGACTCCATATACATAACGGAAATATATGAGTAGTTTTTTCCCCCCAATTACTTGTATAAGGATTATTCTCTATACTATTCACATTGTCTTGCATTTTCTTTTATGGATTGCAGGAGAGGCTAAACCAATTTTGTTGTATACATGATGTACAATGACAATACAGGCTATTATTATTATTATCTCTTTTATTCATGAAACATGAAACTCAGTCAACTGAACATTTAAAAATGTGTCACTGATACAATTGACTGGTGCTGATGGTTGATACAGGTTGCTGCCAGCGTCCTAGGTATCAACCAAGTATCTTCTTAAAATATATGATGTTCTGAGTAGCGCAGTTTTTTGCAGTTCCACTGGTGTTATTGCAGGGAGCTGCAATTTCTTGACGTGTTTTGTAAAATTCTTGGACCTGGTACCAAGTGCCCCGATGACAATGGATATAACGGTTACATGTTTCATCCATAGCTGTGTAGTTTCAATTGCCAGGTTGCGATATTTCATGATTTTTTCCAGTTCTTTTTCTTCGACTCTGGCGTCTCCTGGTACCGCGATGTCAATAAATTGTACGTTTCAGTTTTCGACAACTGTGATATCTGGCAAGTTGTGTTCCAAGTGACGATCTGTCTGTATTCGAAAGTCCCACAAAATCTTCACCTTCTCATTTTCTATATCTTTTTCCACTTTATGTTCCCATGACTTTTTGGATACAGGTAAGTCGTATTTTTTACATAATGACCAGTGGATTAATTTAGCAACTCGGTCGTGTCTAGCTTTGTAATCAGTTTGTGCAATTTTGCTGCATTCACATATGAAATGTGAAACAGTTTCGACTTTGTTGTTGCAAAGTCGGCAGTTTGGATTGTCGGTGGATTTTTGTATCTTTGCTTTCATGGCCTTAGTTTGTAGTGCTTGTTCTTGAGCAGCCAGTATTAAACCTTCCATTTCTTTCTTGATGGTTCCCATCTTAAGCCATGCCCATGTCAAATTGTCATCGCATTTTCCTTCAATGTTTTTCAAATGCTGTCCATGCAAAGTTTTGGTTTTCCATCTGTTTAATCTGTCATCCAGCTGTTTTTCCTTATATTCTGTCTTTGTTTCTGTTGTTTTTATAATGTTCTCCGTTTTCACAGCCTGCAGCATTTTTTCTGTACTTTGATTCTATTATTATTATTATTATTATTATTATTATTATTATTATTATTATTATTATTATTATTATTTTCTTCACAGTTAATAGTGCTTTCCCACTTATTTCCCACAGGAAAGAATTTGTTTATCCCAAAATCAAGTTGGCTGGGTGTGCAAAGGAGAATATTTTAGATTCCTCCAATTGAAGCTGCTTTCCATCTTCCATCTTACACACACTTCCCCTACACACAAACACACATACACACACACAATGTCTCCTTTTGCTTCCACTGCAAGGGTCATTGGCCTTTTCAGATGCTGGACAACAGCTGCTTCCCCAAGAGACCATCCCAAAGCCAATTAAATCATCTGGCAAGATTTGAACAATCTCGTTTCTGAGACCTTGCCGAAGTTTTCTGAGGTTGAGTCATTTTATGAGACCACGGCTGTTTACGATCTTGTTTTAACTTAAGTGGGGAGGATTAGAATGGATAATTTGGGGAACAAAGACCAACCTGACGCCCACAAATTCCATGTTCCCTGTCCTTGTTCTACAGGATAGGAATAGTTAGCCTCACTAGCTTCTACCAGTAGTTCTTGATGTGAGGACAATTACACTCAAGGGGGTCCTTTGGGCAAATCCTGGGAGTAATGGAGAAATTTATAATTGCTTGTTCGTGAGCTGAGGAAGGAACATCATCCTCAACATCAAGGGTAGCCTCTGCATTTGGTTGGGGCAGTGGTGGAATTCAAATTCGTCACCGCTACTGGCTCGGCCGAACTGGACTGAACCGGGAGGAACCCACCACTGATAGATAGATAGAAAGATAGATAGATAGATAGATAGATAGATAGATAGATAGATAGATAGACAGACAGACAGACAGACAGACAGACAGACATTATTTTCTGGGATAGAATGGCCAGATTTGGTGACACAATAGAGATAGATAGAGAGAGAGAGAGAGAGGGAGGGAGGGAGGGAGGGAGGGAGGGAGGGAGGGAGAGAGAGAGAGAGAGAGAGAAAGGGAGAATGAATTTGGATGAATAAGAAGTCTATTCTTCTTCTCTTTGTTCCTGATAAGAAGGGAAATATTTGTTAAAAAGGAAAAAAAATAAATAAAAACAATCTTAAATCATGTCCTTGTGGACACGTCTCCATATCAATATAGAAAAAATTGGTTCATCTACTATATACACACATGCAAATATTATCTCAGGTGTTATGATTAACAGACTAATAAAGAATTCCAAGGACAAGAGACCAGGTTTTTAATCAAATATTTTAAAAGTATATTAGTGGGGAAATTATGGAACAAAAGATGCAGGCCCTCTATTCTTTCCCCCACCCCCCATCCCTCCCACCCCTTTTTTTTTTACATCCAGGTGCAAATTTAGGCTGTTGATAAATCAACCCCTTGATCAAAGTCAGTTTAAAATGGCTTGGATCCAGATTAGCATGCCAAATCTCCCTTTCCTGTTCCTGCCTCTCACCCGACCGCTGCTGAACCCACCGTAATCACACATTTCCACCTGCCAATTTCATTTGTACCGTGCCTCGCAGTCTGGCTCCCTTTGTGAGATCGTACCATTACATAACTCACTTGCGCATTTCAAGAAGATAGCTTGGTCTATTCAAATATTTGTCAAAGAGATCAAAAGGTGAACAGGCGAGCAAGGGCACGCACAAACACACACACCTACAATTATGACAGTCTGGTGGTGAGTATTAGAATTTTGGAATAGCCCATCGTCTTGTTGTAAATACCTTCATGCCAGGGGTGAAATGCTCCTGGTTTGGACCGGTTCGCCTGATCCGGGAGCGATGGTGGCGGGTGGTTCGGAGAACCGGTAGAAAAAATCCTTGCGCCCCTCCACTATGCCCAGCTGAGCCGCACGATCATCAGAGGCTTTTTTTTTTTTTACTTTTAAAAGCATTTTTTTCTATAACCTCTTCCGACGAAAAAATGCTTTTAAATTTTTTTTTTAAAAAGCCTCTGATGATCGCGCGGCTCAGCTGGGATCATCAGAGGCTTTTCAAAGCATTTTTTTCTGCAGCCTCTTGGCCGAAGAGGTGGTTAAAAAAATGCTTTGAAAAGTCTCTGACAATCCCAGATGAGTTGCCTGATTGGCAGAAAGGCATTTTTTAAAAAGCCTCTCTGGCGATCCCAGCTGAGTTGCCTGATCAGCAGAGAGGCATTTTTTAAAAAGCCTCTCTGACGATCCCAGATGAGTTGCCTGATCGGCAGAAGCTTTTCAAAGCATTAGAAAAAATGCTTTGGAAAGTTAAAAAAAAAAAAGTTGGCCACGCCCACCCAGTCACATTAACACCCCCCACCAAGCCACGCCCACAGAACCGGTAGTAACAAATTTTACATTTCACCCCTGCTTCATGCCAAAGCTGAAATTGTCACAGCTTGCATCATAGATCTGAATAATGAAGCAATCATTTTTACAGGGGAAATAAAGAGACTTTGCTTCTCTGCATTCGTAACTGCTGGATAAATCTATCCCAGAGTTATCTGTCCCCGTTAATCCTAAACGTCCCTGGCTCCTGTTGCTATGTAACTTTCCTCTTAAAAAAACATTATTTTCACCCAAAGGTTCAGTTTTGTATCATCAGCAAGCAGTCTTTAATGGAAAAAGCTATTTTTGGCCCCAGACGATGTCGGTTTATTTATTTATTTTTTTCCCACCCTGAAATAAACAAGAAAATGAAACATTTAGACCCAGCAATTTCACTCAACGAGAGGAAGCCAAGAGTACTTGGGATCAGGGAATTACAGAGCTTGAAAAGGCCACCGACACAGTTGAGTCTACCTTCCTGCTCAAGGGCAGGGATTCTATCTAAACATAATCATAAATAAAAACAACTCTTTGAATAAAACACAACGCTACATAAAGCATTCGTGGCAGATGATTTTCTAGTCTTTCTTAACTAGATCGAGGCAGAGAGATCAGCAAAACAGGGTGATTTCGTGAGAAGGACGAAAGGAGCGTTACAGCGTTGAGATTGGAGCTCCATCAAGGGTGAAATGCTCCCGGTTCGGACTGAATCACTTGATCCGGTAATGATGGAGGCAGGTGGTTCGGAGAACCGGTAGCAAAAATCCCTGCTCACCCCCCACCCCCATGCTCAGCTGAGCCGCACAATCAACAGAGGCTTTTTTTTTTTACTTTTAAAAGCATTTTTTCTACAAAAATGCTTTTAAAAGAAAAAAAAAGCCTCTGATGATCGCGCGGCTCAGCTGGGATCATCAAAGGCTTTTAAAAGAAAAAAAACCCTTTTTTCTTTTAAATGCCTCTGACGATCCAAGCTGAGTTGCCTGATCAGCAGAGACTTTTTTTTCTTTTAAATGCCTCTAATGATCAGGCATGATCAGGTCCTGTTAGATCTCTCAGCGGCTTTTGATACCATCGACCATGGTATCATGCTGCACCGGTTGGAAGAGTTGGGGATGGGGGGCACCATGTTACGGTGGTTCTCCTCCTTTCTCTCCGACCGGTCGCAGTTCGTGTTGGCAGGGGGGCAGAGGTCGACCTCGAGGCCTCTCATATGTGGAGTGCCTCAGGGGTCGGTCCTCTCGCCCCTCCTGTTCAACATTTATGTGAAGCCACTGGGCGAGATCATCCGTGGCTTTAGGGTGAGATACCATCAGTATGCTGATGACACTCAGCTGTACATCTCCACCCCAGGCCACCCCAACGATGCCCTTGAAGTGATGTCCCAGTGCCTGGAGGCTGTGCGGATCTGGATGGGGAGGAACAGGCTCAAGCTCAACCCTTCCAAGACTGAGTGGCTGTGGTTCCCGGCATCCCGATATAGTCAGTTGACTCCATCACTGACTATTGGGGGCGAGTCATTGGCCCCCACAGAGAGGGCTCGCAATCTGGGAGTCCTCCTGGATACACAGCTGTCCTTGGAGGAACATCTGATGGCTGTAACTAGGAGGACTTTTTATCAGGTTCGCCTGATCCGCCAGTTGCGGCCCTTTCTTGATCGGGATTCCCTGTGCACAGTCACTCATGCCCTCGTAACCTCTCGCCTTGATTACTGCAACGCTCTCTACATGAGGCTCCCCTTGAAGAGCACCCGGAGGCTCCAACTGGTCCAGAACGCAGCAGCGCGGGTAGTGACGGGAACAGCGTGGCGCTCCCATGTAACACCGCTCCTGCGTGAACTGTACTGGCTCCCGGTGGTCTTCCGGGTGCGCTTCAAGGTGTTGGTTATCACCTTCAAAGCGCTCCATGGCATTGGACTTAGTTATCTTCGAGACCGCCTACTGTCACCGACGACCTCCCATCGACCCGTGTGCTCCCACAGAAAGGGCCTCCTCGGGGTGCCATCAGCCAATCAATGCAGGCTGGTGACCCCCAGGGGGAGGGCCTTCTCTGTGGGGGCACCTACCCTCTGGAATCAGTTGCCCCCAGAGATAAGGAGAATCCATGACCTCAGTGCCTTCCGCCGAGCCCTTAAAACCTTCTTTTTCCAACAAGCCGGGCTGGCCTAATTCTTTTTAAGTGTTTTTAATTGTTTTGTTTATTGTTTTAATTAATGGGGCCAAATTTATATATATATTTAACTGTATTTTAATATTTGTATTTGATGTTTTTATGTGGCTGTTCACCGCCCTGAGTCCTCAGGGAGAAGAGCGGTATATAAATTCAAAAAAATAAAAAAAATAAAAAAAATAAAAAAATAAAAACTCAGTTTGTATCGTCAGAGGCATTTAAAAGAAAAAAAGCCACTTTGGTTCTGCAATCCAACAAGACAGAAATAGACTTCAGCGGATAATTAGAACTGCAGAAAAAACAATTACTACCAACCTGCCTTCCGTTGAGGACCTGTCTACTGCACGAGTCAAAAAGAGGGCTGGGAAAGTATCTACAGACCCCTCGCATCCCGGACATCAACTGTTTCAACTCCTACATCCTCAAAACGATGCTATAGAGCACTGCACACCAGAACAACTAGACACAAGGACAGTTTTTTCCCGAACGCCATCACTCTGCAGATACAAATCTGAGAAATAAATAATGGTTAACATTTTGTACCTTTTGGCTTAGAATATTATAACACTCTCTAAATTTGGATGTCGTAAAAACTCTTCAGGAGCTACAGTTAATAGATTAAGAGCATCTTCCTCTGGTTCCTGTTTGCTTTGGAGGACAATTCAGGATCCTGAATGTGACAAGTCAGAAATTAAAACCTAAATTCCCGTTCTCTGGAATTTGTTCGCATCTGAAACCTACCTAAAGTTCTTAATTTTCAGTCACAGTATTAGGTGGTTGCTTCTGTAACCCAACCCACCTCAGTTTTGGTTGTTCTTGTTTACTGCTCACATTTCTATTTAATATTTTAAATCCAGCTACCCTGTTTCCCCCAAAAATAAGCCCTCCCCAAAAATATGCCCTCCCCGAAAATATTTAAACGCATGTGCAGCTGGTCCCTGCCATTTCCTCTGGTTAGGGTTAGGGAGACAGAGCTGGAAATCAGGTAAGATGGCAAGAGGCGCCCCATCTTGCTCCATGCACCCCAAAATAATAAGACCTCCCCGAAAATAAGGCCAAGCGCTTATTTTGGAGTTCAAAAAAAATATGAGACGGTCTTATTTTTGGAGAAACACAGTATATTTTACATTGGTCTTTGAAACATGGCTTGGATATCTAGTTCTATTTTTATGTATCTACTATTGTAATAAATATCGTTGTCATTTTAGTTGTTAGAGGTGGGCTAGAAGTAAAAATGTTATCAGATCCTTAGGACAGAAATAGAAAATTCTTCCCCAAAACCCAAAATAGAGCAAAGCTTTAAATAACAAGGAAGTCTAGCTGGTCTTTTTAAATACTTGGTAAATGATATCATCTTTCTCTGATTTTCTGGAATTTCTGTTTTTTTTTTAAAGAGGGATGAGATAAAATGGAAGTGATATCCGTAGTCCTATTGTGACCAGAACCTCTGTCACTAAGTTTTGCAATGTCAGTCCTGCCTCAGCTCAAACCTTTAAGTAAGAACGATCCTTGACTCCATTTAGTGAGAAAGGTATAGTTTACTAAAGGTCAAGTGAAACACAGTAGAGCAAAGCCAGAACTGAAATTCGTGTGCCCAAATCCCTAGGTTTAATTCCGCCCTCCTCCTGAGTCACTTCCTACTGCTGGTCTACAGACACCTACTACAGAGGTGTCAAACTCAAGGCCCGCGAGCCAGATCCAGCCTGCGGGGTGCTTAGATCTGGCCTGCGGGGCCACCCTGGAAACAGTGAAGGACTGGCCCCGCGGTGCCTCTGCCAGTGAACACGGAGCTCAGGAGGGCTGCTTGTGGGCCTCCCGAGCTCCGTTTTCACTGGCAGAGGGCTGCAGGAGGCCGTCGCAGCTGAAAACGGAGATTGGGAGGCCATTTTTGCTGGCAGAGTACTCAGGCCACCACAATGATGTCGAATTGGCCACACCCACCCTGGCCACTCCCACCCAGCCCCCACCCCCAGAACAAACACAATCCTGATGCAACCTTCAATGAAATCAAGTTTGACACCCCTGCTCTAGAAGGTACGGGTGAACATTCCCTCTTCCCTCAGGTCATCAGTTACATTGTCCAGGTTGCTTGGCTGCTCCACTCCTCCTCTTCTCAGCCACCTGTGGGAATGACCTTGGTTCCCACAGGAAAACCTTTTGCTTTGACTGCCAATCCGAGCTATCTATTTTCCCCCCTATTTTCCCCTCTTCTGCCTTGTGGCAACCAGGAAGCAGCAAAAGATTTGCCTCAGCCAGGTTCACTTCAGGGTTGACGAGTGGCCTCCATTCCTTTTTGCATGCAAGGCCTCAGAGCCGACGAATTCCATTAATAGCCTGCAGCAGATGCGCCAATTTTAGCCCCTTATCTTGCAAAATATTTTTGGGGGGATTGGTGGGAGTGGATGCCTGTAGAGGTTTGTTTGCCTTACTTATCTCTGCTTTTCCACAGAATAACTCAGCGTTCCATGGAAAGAAAACAGGCCAGCAGACCAGGTCAAAGAAAATACGTCATAATGAAAATAGTAACAAACTCCACCGCAGCCATGTAATGAGTGCAGGGAGATTCTAAACAGGGAGAGTAGAGGGCGAGATTCTTAGCCCCCCAAAGCCAATGCTAGGGTCTAGGGCAGGGGTGAAATGCTCCCGGTTCGAACCGGATCACCCGATCCGGTAGCGATGGAGGTGGGTGGCTCAGAGAACTGGTAGCAAAAATCCCTGCCCCCCCCCCACCGTGCCCAGCTGAGCCACGCAATCATCAGAGGCTTTTTAAAATTATTTTTAAGAGCATTTTTTCTACAACCTCTTGGGCCGAAAAAATGTTTTTAAAAGTAAAAAAAAAAGCCTCGGATGATCACGCGGCTCAGCTGGGATCGTCAAGGGATTTTAAAAGCATTTTTTCTTCAGAGGTTGTAGAAAAAATGCTTTTAAAAGCCTCTGACGATCCAAGCTTAGTTGCCTGATCGGCAGAGGCTTTTTTTTTTCTTTTAAATGCCTCTGATGATCCAAGCTGAGTTGCCTGATCGGCAGAGGCTTTTTTTCTTTTAAATGCCTCTGATGATCCAAGATGAGTTGCCTGATCGGCAGAGGCTTTTTTTTCTTTTAAATGCCTCTGACGATCCAAGCTGAGTTGCCTGATCGGCAGAGGCTTTTTCCTCTGATGATCCAAGCTGAGTTGCCTGATCGGCAGAGGCTTTTTTTCTTTTAAAAGAAAAAAAGCCTCTGCCGATCAGGCAACTCAGCTGGGATCATAAGAGCCTTTTGGGGGGAAAAAAATTCACCGAAGAGGTTGTAGAAAAAATGGTTTTAAAAGTAGAAAATAAAATTGGCCATGCCCACCCAGTCACATTACCCCCACCACCACCAAGCCACGCCCACAGAACCGGTAGTAACAAATTTTAGATTTCACCACTGGTCTAGGGACTGGTAAGGCAATTAATTTTCCCAAGGGGCCACAGGAGAAACTAGGACTGTTGTGGAGGGTCCCTGCCAACATCACCACAGCTGCCTGAGGCCAGACAGGGACAGTCAAAGGGGTAGATGTGCCCCGCAGACCATAAAATGCCGAGATTTGGTCTAGGTCTATGAAGAAAGGTTACAGGAACTGCTCCAGAGGTGGGTTTCAGCAGGTTCTGACCAACTCTGTAGAACCGGTAGCGGAAATTTTGAGTAGTTCGGAGAACTGGTAGTAAAAATTCTGACTGGCCCCACCCCCATCTATTCTCTGCCTCCCGAGTCCCAGCTGATCGGGAGGAAATGGGGATTTTGCAGTAACCTTCCTCTGCCATGCCCATCAAGCCACGCCCACCAAGCCATGCCACACTCACAGAACCGGTAGTAAAAAAATTTGAAACTCACCACTGAACTGGTCATGGCTAGTCTAGCGAAGAGGAGGACCAGGAGAGACATAAGAGCAGTCTTCCAATATTTGAGGGGCTACCACAGAGAGGAAGGGGTCAAGCTATTCTTCAAAGCACCTGAAGGCCACACAAGGAATAATGGATGGAAACTGATCAAGGAGAGATTCAGCCTGGAAATAAGGAGGAATTTTCTGACAGTGAGAGCAATCAACCCATGGAACAGAAGTTGCCTTCGGAAGTTGTGGGAGCTTCATCCCTGGAAGCTTCCAAGAAGAGAATGGCCTGTCAGAAATGGTGTAGGGTCTCCTGCTTGGGTGGGGGGGGAGTTGGACTAGATGACCTACAAGGTCCCTTCCAATTCTGTTAATCTGTTAAAGGAAGAAGATTTGAACCTCCCGCGATTTTCACTACCAGTTTGGGTGAATTAGTCCGAACCGGCTGAATACCATCTCAGTGAGGTTGCTGAAAACAACATTGGGCATAATTTAGCCCAAGCTCTGTATCCAAAACGTGGGCCTTGTTTTGCTTCCCCAGGCTGCTTGATCAAATCTCAACCACACCTTCCGCCTGTTCTTGGATTCAGCCTCGCACCACTGCTCTTGAATAACCAGCTGATCTCAGTCAGCGCTTTTCCTAGAAGTAATTTAGGAACAGATTTTTTTTTTAAAGTCCTGACCTTGCTTTCTTTGACTGTTCCACCTCTCTGAGCGGAACAGAACAGAATAACAGAGTCAGGAGGAACCTCGGAGGTCTTCTAGTCCAACCCCCTGCTTAGGCAGGAAACCCTACACCACTTCAGACAAATGGTTGTGCAATCTCTTCTTAAAAACCTCCAGTGATGGAGCATCCACAACTTCTGGACACAAGTCATTCCACGGATTAATTGTTCTCACTGCTTTAGGAAACTTCTTAGTTCTAGGTTGCTTCTCTCCTTGATTAGTTCCCATCCATTGCTTCTGGTGCTTTGGAAAATAGGATGACCCCCCTCTTCTTTGTGGCAGATCCTCAAATATTGGAAGAATGCTATCGTGTCTCCCCTGGTCCTTCTCTTCACTAGACTATGAGCCGTAGTGGTGCAGTGGTTAGAGTGCAGTACTGCCGGTTGTCTGCAATTTAACAGTTCAAATCTCACCAGGCTCAAGCTTGATTCAGCCTTCCATCCTGCCGAGGTGGGTAAAATGAGGACCCAGATTGTTGGGGGGCAAGAGGCTGACTCTCTAAACCACTTAGAGGGGGCTTTAGAGCACTGTGAAGTGGTATATAAGTCTAAGTGCTATTGCCCTTCCTTCCTTCCTTCCTTCCTTCCTTCCTTCCTTCCTTCCTTCCTTCCTTCCTTCCTTCCTTCCTTCCTTCCTTCCTTCCATGGTACACAGTGGTTAGAATGCAGCATTGCAGGCTGACTCTGCCCACAGCCAGGAGTTCAATCCTGACCGGCTGAAGGTTGACTCAGCCTTCCCTCCTTCCGAGGTGGATAAAATGAGGACCCAGATTGTTGGGGGGCAAGAGGCTGAATCTGTAAACCGCTTAGAGAGGGCTGTAAAAGCACCGTGAAGCTGTATATAAATTTAAGTGCCATTGCTATTGCTGGAAAGCACTGCAAAGTGCTGTATAAATCTGAATGCTGTGGCTTTTGCTAGATTAGACATACCCAATTCCTACCCCTGGTTCTTCATATGTGTTAACCTCATATGTTTTTAGCTGCCTATGTTTTAGCTCTCCCTCTCTGAGTGTTATGGGAGAGGGAGGATTCTTACCCCACCCAAAAATCCATGTCCCGGTCTGTTTGCCAGGCAGTGCAAGATGGAACTGGCCTGGCCCACACATTGCTTCAGCCGACTCTGTTCTCAGAGTGGGCGGTTGTTGAAGGCACTAAAACACCAAGCAGGAAATTCAGTTGTGATCTTGATGTAGCCTATTACTGGAAGGATAATTCCCATGAACACAATAAAATGTTATCTAAGCATCTCTCGTTACCAAGAAGAGGAAGAAAAGGAGGGTAAGAGCCAGGCAGGGACAGCCGAGTGGGAATTCTCCCATTTCTCTTCTGGAAATGTTCAGAAATCTTTTCTATAAACACAGCGCAACAGCCAAACAAAATAAAAATAAAACCCAAGAATTCCACTCTTAGTGGATGACCAGATTGATAGTAATGGATCAGCCTGGCAACCGGACAGGGATTTTGAGATCTCATTCTTAAAAACCTGACAAATTCTCAAGCATTCTTGGCTGGAAGGTCAAAAGAAAAATATTGTCGTCCTCACCATAATCTAAAACACGCACATTTCTTTGGACTCACAAGTATTTGCTTGTCAAAATGCCACTAACTCGCCTGAAGTTCCTGACTCAAGAGCAGGGGTGAAATCCAGCAGGTTCTGACAGGTTCTGGAGAACCGGTAGCGGAAATTTTGAGTAGTTCAGGGAACCGGCAAATACCAATTCTGGCTGGTCTCAGAGTGGGGTGGGAATGGGGATTTTGCAGGATCCTTCCCCTGGAGCAGGGAGGGAATGGAGATTTTGCAGTATCCTTCCCCTGGAGTGGGGAGGGAATGGGGATTTTGCAGTACCCTTCCCCTGGAGTGGTGTGGAAATGGAGATTTTGCAGTATTCTTCCCCTGGAGTGGGGAGGGAATGGGGATTTTGCAGTATCCTTCCCCTGGAGCAGGGAGGGAATGGAGATTTTGCAGTATCCTTCCCCTGGAGTGGGGTGGGAATGGGGATTTTGCAGTATCCTTCCCCTGGAGCAGGGAGGGAATGGAGATTTTGCAGTATCCTTCCCCTGGAGTGGGGTGGGAATGGGGATTTTGCAGTATCCTTCCCCTGGAGTGGGGTGGGAATGGAGATTTTGCAGTATTCTTCCCCTGAAGTGTGGTGGGAATGGAGATTTTGCAGTATCCTTCCCCTGGAGCGTGGTGGGAATGGAGATTTTGCAGTATCCTTCCCCTGGAGTGGGGTGGGAATGGAGATTTTGTAGTATCCTTCCCCTGGAATGGGTTGGGAATGGAGATTTTGCAGTATCCTTCCCCTGGAGTGGGCTGGGAATGGAGATTTTGCATTATCCTTCCCCTGGAGTGTGGTGGGAATGGGGATTTTGCAGTACCCTTCCCCTGGAGTGGGGAGGGAATGGAGATTTTGCAGTATCCTTCCCCTGCAGTGGGGAGGGAATGGGGATTTTGCAGTACCCTTCCCCTGGAGTGTGGTGGGAATGGGGATTTTGCAGTATCCTTTCCCTGCCACGCCCACCAAGCCACACCACGCCACCAAGCCACGCCCACAGAACCTGTAGTAAAAAAAATTTGGATTTCACCACTGCTCAAGAGGATGATGTTTGGGTCATCTGAAAATGCCATAGAGCCGTGATGGTGACCCTATGGCACGTATGCCTGAAGTGGCATGTGGAACCATGTCGCCTGACATGCGTGACGTCACCCGTTCCTCTTCCGGGTTCCTGGTGCGCATGTGCAAGCGACAATCAGCTGGCCTTTGTGTAGGCAGCAGTGCCTGAGCATGTGTGCCAGCGAGCTGATTGGCACATGTGCGGCAGAAACCATAAGTACCATATCTGGCGCGCAGTCTTCCAATATTTGAGGGGCTGCCACAGAGAAGAGGAGGCCAAGCTATTCTCCAAAGCACCTGAAGGCCAGACAAGGAATAATGGATGGAAACTGAACAAGGAGAGATTCAACCTGGAAATAAGGAGAAATTTTCTGACAGGGAGAGCAATCAACCCATGGAACAGAAGTTGCCTTCAGAAGTTGTGGGAGCTTCATCCCTGGAAGCTATCAAGAAGAGACTGGACTGCCATCTGTCAGAAATGGTGTAGGGTCTCCTGCTTGGGTGGGGGGTTGGAGTACATGACCTACAAGATCCCTTCCAACTCTGTTAATCTGAATCTATCTCAAGATGATCAAAGGCCTGGAGACTAAAACATGAAGAACAGTTGCAGGAACTGGGCATGGCTAGTCTAGTGAAGAGAAGGACCAGGGGAGACATGATAACAGTCTTCCAATAGTTGAGTGGCTGCCACAGAGAGGAGGAAGGGGGTCAAGCTATTTTCCAAAGCACCCGAAGGCCAGACAAGGAATAATGGATGGAAACTGACCACAGAGAGATTCAACCTGGAAATAAGGAGAAATTTTCTGACAGTGAGAACAATCCACCCATGGAACAGAAGTTGCCTTCAGAAGTTGTGGGAGCTTCATCCCTGGAGGCTTTCAAGAAGAGACTGGACTGCCATCGGTCAGAAACGGTGTCGGGTCTCCTTCTTGGATGGGGGGGTTGACTAGATGACCTACAAGGCTGTTTCCAACTCTGTTAATCTGTTGATCTCTCTCTTTACTATACAGCTGCCATTCCAATAACATATCTACTATGTCCTCAGTCGCAGATGGTAAATATAACCGGGAACCTATTAAGCCCAAGGAATTCTCCTGTGCCTCTACCTTAGAACATGTTTTTCTAAGGTGTGGATTCTACAAACAATTGCACTCCCAACTAATCCAGCCCTTAATAGATAGCCTGCCCAGCCCTTAGCAACCCTCCTTCAAGATAAGCCCTCTGAAAGCATTTATGCCATTGTTAAATCCTCTACTCAAGCGATATGGCCGTGCTACATTCCACCCGACCAGGTTATTCATCCAGTTGATAACGTTTAGCTCGTATTGGATCGGGGTTCGTTTTAATTTTTATGGCCTGGTCTTGAACTGCAATGCATTATCTCGTCGTCGGAGGTTGCACAGACGCTGAGCCACGCAGCTGCTTGTGTAACCTCCGCCGTGCTTATTTTACAATTCCAGATGTCTTGGGATATGCGGTTGAACAGCCACTACTAAGGAAGTAGTGGCGGCAAGGGACCGGGTGGGCCGAGGTGCTTATTATCTTCTTCCTTCCTGCCACTTGCCGACCTCCAATTATTTCTGGGTAGCCTGGAGGTTTGGGAAGGACATGAAAAGGTTCCTAAGTCAAGAAAGCGACAGTACTTGTTGAATTCTGGAAGTTTCTCCCCGGCTGTTCCAACCGTACACCCTTCCCGTGGTCCGTGCCCCACCTGGCTTTGTATTGCCATCCTGTCTTGCTTCTGCACAAACCACACTGTGTATAATAAAGGAAATGTCGGCAGCTGGCTGGAAATGTTTACTTGGAGTGGGAATGGGCTGTTCGGCCATAACCGGCCTTCATGTTTACTTCAGCTTAAGTTCTGTTTCATAATGTTTTATTATTCTGTTTTATAAGACTTTATAAAGTCTTTCCTTGTCTGTTTTAGCTAGTTAAGCCTGGGGCCTCGGAGAGAGAGAGTGGGAAGTAGTGTTTGGATCAGCTTCAGGGTTGATAGTTTTCTTCCAAAGAGGTATGTGGAACTAATATGTCCACTGAGTTCTTTGAGCCAACACATCCAGTTTTCTTTAAAAGCGAAACATGATTCCCCCACTCCCCACGGTTTTCTCATCTCTGCTGCTTCTAAATATTTTTTGAGAGTGACTCCGGGCAGAAAATGGCCAAGAAAGATTGCAAGGCGTAAGACAGGTCATAATCATAATTGTAAGTTTTGTCAAGCATATATAAGATAACAGGTAAAAGTATAAACATAATTTGAATACATGAAAAGAGTAAGAGTAAAAAGGAATATTAGGACAGGGACGGTAGGCACGCTGGTGCACTTATGCACGCCCCTTACAGACCTCTTAGGAATGGGGTGAGGTCAACAGTAGACAGTCTAAGGTTAAAGTTTTGGGGGTTTGGAGAAGAAACTACAGAGTCAGGTAGTGCATTCCAGGCATTGACCACTCTGTTACTGAAGTCGTATTTTCTGCAATCGAGTTTGGAGCGGTTTACCTTGAGTTTGTATCTTATTATTTGCTCCTGTATTGTTGTGGTTGAAGCTGAAGTAGTCATTGACAGGAAGGACATTGTGGCAGATAATTTTATGTACTATGCTTAGGTCAGATTGAAGTCGGCGTAGTTCTAAGTTGTCTAAGCCCAAAATTTGGAGTCTGGTGGCATAAGGTATTTTATTGCAGTTAGGGGAATGGAGGACTCTTCTCGTAAAATATCTCTGGACTCTCTCGATTGTATTTATGTCCGATATGCAGTGCGGGTTCCAGACAGATTTTCCATTTTTTTCATTTTATTTAATTTGTATACCGCCCTACTCCCGAAGGACTCAGGGCGGTGAACAGGCATAGGATAAAACACATAGAATACAAAAATTAAGAGCTGAGCTGCATTAATTAAGAAATGAGCTATATTCAAGAATTGGTCTAGCAAATGTTTTGTATGCTCTAGTTAGTAGTACAACATTACCAGAGAAGAAGCTACGCAAGATTAGGTTAACAACTCTTAATGCCTTTTTGGCAATGTTGTTACAGTGGGCTCGGGCACTTAGATCTTTAGAAATGAGTACTCCAAGGTCCTTGACATAGTGAGGGTCATCTACAAGGTCATGTCCATCTAAAGAAGTCCTGAAACTTCTTCCTGCTTTTTTTTTTTATTGTCCATCTTTTCTGTCCCCAAAGATGTCCCTTCGTATGAATTTTGATAGCTTGCGTCCTGGGAGCAAGAACAAAGAACTTGCAAGGGAACTGATTTGTGGGTAGGGGCCTACCTGTGCACATCAGTTTGTCTGTTTGTCAGATTGTGGGTTGAAAAGACACTCTCCATGCAGAACGGGACAATGTGCCACAGACAACTCAACACGGGACAATTTGCTACGGGACAATTTAACAATTCAATTGACGGATTTAAAATAATTTCAAAAAATATTTTATTTTTTTTCCCATTCGCATTTCATTTTGTCCCTCCTTTGGCATCCTGGTTTTAAGGATTCTATTCTGCCATTTGTGAGGACAATTAACCAGTGGGACAGCTTGCCTTCAGAAATCGGGGGCG
The DNA here is from genome assembly GCA_022577455.1 of Arizona elegans. Classification (NCBI taxonomy): domain Eukaryota; kingdom Metazoa; phylum Chordata; class Lepidosauria; order Squamata; family Colubridae; genus Arizona; species Arizona elegans. The sequence continues at coordinate 2,103,855 of JAKOOJ010000048.1, forward strand.
CTCCATCATTGTAGGTTTTTAAGAAGAGACTAGACAGTCACTTGTCTGAAATGGTATAGGTTCTCCTGCTTGAGCAGGGGGCTGGACTAGAAGACCTCTAAGGTCCCTTCCATCTTCTCTTCTCTTCTCTTCTCTTCTCTTCTCTTCTCTTCTCTTCTCTTCTCTTCTCTTCCCTCCATTCCACTCCACTCCACTCCTGTTCTGTTCTGTTCTGTTCTGTTCTGTCCTGTTCTGTTCTGTTCTGTTCTGTTCTGTTCTGTTCTGTTCTGTTCTATTCTATTCTATTCTATTCTATTCCATATTTTCTATTCTAATCTAATCTAATCTATTCTATTCTACTCTACTCTACTCTACTCTACTCTATTCTATTCTATTCTATATTTTCTATTCTTAATCTATTCTATTCTATTCTATTCCATATTTCTATTCTATTCTATTCCATATTTTCTATTCTATTCTATTCTATTCTAATCTAATCTATTCTATTCTACTCTACTCTATTCTACTCTACTCTACTCTACTCTATTCTATTCTATATTTTCTATTCTTAATCTATTCTATTCTATTCTATTCCATATTTCTATTCTATTCTATTCCATATTTTCTATTCTATTCTAATCTATTCTTTTCTATTCTATTCTACTCTACTCTACTTTACTTTACTCTACTCTATTCTATTCTATTCCATATTTTCTATTCTTATTCTATTCTATTCTATATTTTCTACTTATTCTATTCTATTCTATTCCATATTTTCTATTCTTATTCTATTGTATTCTATTCTATATTTTCTATTCTTATTCTATTCTATTCTATTCTATTCTATTCTATTCTATTCTATTCTATTCTATTCTATTCTATTCTATTCTATTCTTCAATATTAGCATAACTCTTGTCCTGCAGCGAGGAGGCCGCAACGCGTTGTCGTAGACACCGATGTGGAACGGGACACAATGTCACTCTGGATTCTAAAATTTGAAGTTACAACCGAAACGAATCAGCTGAGAATTTTAATTTCAACCAAGTGGCCTCTTTTCTCTCTCATTTTTTTCCTCAAGGTTCTCCGTGCGTAGAGGGAGGCTTCCATTTTTTTCTGCCTCTTCCTCAAAGTCATTTAAGCCTGTGATGTTTTCTGTTTGACATGGTTGCAGGGCAGCCAAGAATCCTGCCTTTCCGTTATGTTTATTTTCATTGCTCAGCAGGAGAGGATTCTCCAAGGACTTAATTGAGGGGAGGTCAAGTATTTTCAGATGAAGCACATCTTTTTTTAATAAAGATCTCTAGGGGCTCTGGACTCTGGGGACTGAATGATATCCCTAACTGCAAGATCACACACTTATCCACACCCATTTCAGTGTTTTTCTCTTCTTCTTTTTTTTTCTTTTTACATGTTAATCGTTTTACATTTACTGCAATGCACTTTGCAGGAGTATTTGGGTCATTTCAGCCAAAGCTTCATTTTGCATAATACAAGATGTAGAATAATAAGAGTTGGAAGACATGTTAGAGTCTTCTACTCCAACCTATCTGTTCAAGCAGGAGACCCTATACCAGGGGTGAAATCCAGCAGGTTCTAACAGGTTCTGAAGAACCGGCAGCGGAAATTTTGAGTAGTTCGGAGAACTGGCAAATGCCAGTTCTGGCTGGCCACAAGAGTGGGGAGGAAATGGGGATTTTGCAATATCCTCCCCCCAGGAGTGGGGAGGGAATGGGGATTTTGCAGTATCCTTTCCCTGGAGTGGGGAAGGAATGGGAATTTTGCAGTATCCTTTCCCTGGAGTGGGGAGGGAATGGGGATTTTGCAATATCCTTCCCCCAGGAGTGGGGAGGGAATGGGGATTTTGCAGTATCCTTTCCCTGGAGTGGGGAAGGAATGAGTATTTTGCAGTATCCTTTTCCTGGAGTGGGGAGGGAATGGGGATTTTGCAGTATCCTTCCCCTGGAGTGGGATGGGAATGGAGATTTTGCAATATCCTTCCCCCAGGAGTGGGGAGGGAATGGGGATTTTGCACTATCCTTCCCCTGGAGTAGGGTGGGAATGGAGATTTTGCACTATCCTTCCCCTGCCATGCCCACCAAGCCACGCCCACCAAGCCACACCACGCCCACTAAGGCACGCCCACAGAACCGGTAGTAAAATAATTTGGATTTCACCACTGCCCTATACCAGTGATGGCGAACTTTTTCGGCACTGAATGCCCAAACCAGAACATGGGCAGGCAAACGTGTGCCGGAGCACCAGAAAACTGAAGACCAGTTTGGCCAGCGTGCTTGCGTTCGGTGAAAACCAGAAGAGCAGCTGGCGACGGCCATCACGTGTATAAGGGGAGGGTTAGACTAGGACAGGGATCAGCAAACTGCGGCTCTGGAGCCACATGTGGCTCTTTCATCCCTCTCCTGCGGCTCCCTGTCGCTCAAAATATGCATCACAACTGCCAATGTGCGACACCCACCGACGCACAATTTATTATACTGGCCTGATACGCCAGTTGCGCCCCTTTCTGGACCGGGACTCCCTACGCACGGTCACTCAAGCACTCGTCACTTCTCATCTGGACTATTGTAACGCTCTCTACATGGGGCTCCCCTTGGGGTGCACCCGGAGGCTCCAACTGGTGCAGAATGCGGCTGTGTGGGGGATTATGGGAGCGACGGGGCGCTCCCATGTGACTCCTCTCCTGCGCGAGCTGCATTGGCTTCCGGTGGACTTCCGGGTGGGCTTCAAGGTGTTGGTGATCACCTTTAAAGCGCTCCATGGCTTAGGCCCAAGGTACTTACGGGACCGCCTTCTGCCACCAATAGCCTCCCACCGGCTGGTTCGCTCCCACAGAGAGGGCCTCCTCAGGGTGCCGTTGGCCAGATAATGCCGGCTGGCAACCCCCAGGAGGAGAGCCTTCTCTGTGGTGGCACCTACCCTATGGAACAATCTACCCCCAGAGATACGAGTGATCTCCGACCTTCGGATCTTTCGTCGGGCCCTAAAAACTTATTTTTTTCAGTTAGCTGGTCTGTCTTGATTTTAGGGTTACTTTTAAAATTTTAATATTGATTTTAATTGACAAGTTTTAAATTATGGGCCAAATTTATAAATTATTTTAACTTTATTTTTAACTGTGATGTTTGTATAGATGTTTTTAACTTGGCTGTTCACCGCCCTGAGTCCGAAAGGAGAAGGGCGGTATAGAAATTTGAATAATAATAATAATAATTAAGTTTTTCTATCCCTGGTAGGCCAATCATGGATAAATCCAAGAAAAGAAAAGTTTCAGAACATTTAATTCAACTACATATGCTAGTTTTGCGGCTGCTCAGGAAATAGTCCGGTACGGGAAAAGTTTTGTGGCTCCCGGTGTTTTCTTTTCTGTGGGAAACGGGATACAAATGGCTCTCTGAGTGTTTAAGATTGCCAACTCCTGGACTAGAAGACTTCCAAGGTGCCTTCTAACTCGGTCGTCTGTTCTATTCTGAGAAGCTGCTCTATATGAGGTCCCCAAGGTGAATAATCAATAACCTGAAACTGGAACAGTGAAAGAAGTAGAGCTTTTCCCTTCTCTGAAAAGCAAAGTAAATCCATTTTAAGGGATGCCATTTTGGGTTCTATTCCTAGCTACTAGTAGGACCTTCAGCCCAGAATTTACTAGGTTCATCCATAAAGTTCTCCGTGCTCCAAAAGGCTGTTAGGTCCTAAAAAGCATCCAATTGCCACGGAGAGAGAAAGAAAATGTCAAAGTCAATACTTTGGAAATTCCCGTCTCCAAGGAATATTTATATATTTGTCTTTATGTATTGGTATTATTATTATTATTGCTGTCTTCGATTTCTAACTCATTTGGTAGTCAAACTGCTTCCCCGAGCAGCACGGGTAATAAATAACACAATTAAAGTACAATAAAGCCAGAAATAAAATACAATTAAAATCAGAACCCAGAGCAACAAGAGAACAAACGCGGATACACTGTTCCTTCCAGCTGAGCTGTAACTCAGAGCCCATAAATGTCATCTTGGCAATTGGTGTCCTGATTATAAAAGCGGTTGCGAAAAGAAAATGCCTTTACCGCTTTCTGGAAAATAAGAAAACTGCAAAGAAATGAGCTGGCTCTGAAATCATTATTCCAGAGTTCCCCAAACTTTCGGACCTCAGGGACCACTAAATTCATAATTTTAAATCCCGCGGGCCGCTAATATGATCTGCCTAATGACCGGCTGGGTGGGTGTGGCTAGGTGGTCATGTGACTGGGTGGGCGTGGCCAACTCAATGTCACTCACGTCAAGGGGCGTCTCGACAGCATCTACTCGCCCTTCCCCTCCCAGCCACTCCTCGCCTGCCCACCCGGGCTCCTTAGGGCCCCAACAGGAAGCCGTTGTTGGAGCTAGCAGCCACCACGAGAAAGAGTTGGCAAAACAGCCCAGTTCAAATTGGATCTGACCGAGAAGGAGACTCAGTAGAAGCATCTCACTGAGGACTAGGAGCATAGGCTTTCCAAGCAGAGGGAAGACCTGTGGGGGTGCAACTTTTCTTTTCTTGGATTGGCCTACTAGGGATTGAAAAGCTTAATAAATTGTGTGTCGGTAGGTGTCACACATTGGCAGTTGTGACGCATATTTTGAGCAACAGGGAGCCGCAGCAGAGGGATGAAAGAGCCACATGCGGCTCCAGAGCCGCAGGTTGCTGACCCCTGCTCTAAGGCCACTATCTATTTCAGACTGCATGCTCAGTTAGTCAGATACCACAACTGAACATGCATTTTCCCTTGTTTTTCTTATGAAATGTCTTCTTCCATACTAAAACCTATTTTTATCCAATACATAGCCAAATCTATTTCTCCCTATAAATAGTTTTTCCCGATCATGAAACTGCTCTATGCAAAATGTGGCAACGTCTATTCTTATCCGCCAGCTCCAAATTCTACTTCGTGAGGCAACGAAGATGGATGGTGGGAGGATTTTTCACAATGTCTTCTAGGGAAAAGCCAAATTTTACCTCAGTTTGTGTGGTGGGGGGGTGTTGTTTATATAATAAAAAGAAGGGTGATCTCTGAAGAAATCTTACATTTTTGGTCTTCTATGAAATGTTACCCCTAGCCATTATCCAGATGATTTATTATCAAGAAAGAAACTCTGATAACTATAGAGGAGAATTAGAATCAGAATTTAAGGTTCTATTATAGGGTGTAGATGCATGTACAGTAGTGGCCAAAATTGTGGAAACCTTTTGGGAAAAGTGTATTTTGGAGGTTTGATGGCTAATAACACCACTTTTTTTTTTTTTTTTTTTTTTTTTTTGAGTTTCAAGATAATCCTATTCCACTGCTGGAATGGCCTGGGAATAGCCCAGACCTTCATCCAATTGAAAATCGATGGAGCCGACTAAAGAAACTTGTTACTCAGAAGCAACCCAGCAATAAAACCCAGTTAACAGAAGCCATCATTCAATCTTGGTTTCACATTAGAACAGCTGCATAACTCAAAGACTTGGTTCACTCCATGGGAAGACATTGTAAGGCCATAATTCATGCTAAAAGTGACCCAACGAAGTATTAACTGACACAGTGATAATTTTTGTATATCTCATTTTTTCTACGTGTTTTCACTTTTTTTCTTTACACTGTAACTGCTATTCTAATAGCAAATCCTCCATAAAAGTTGTTGCATTACATTCTTGATTAGATTATCTTTCCATTGATATATAATTTTATGATACTACTCCAAAAAAAGTTGTGTTATTATCTAGTTTTAGAAAATACACAAAGGAGAGGAGAGGAGAGGAGAGGAAAAAGGAAAGGAGAGGAGAGAAGGAAAGGAAGGGAAGGAGAGGAGAGGAGAGGAAAAAGGAAAGGAAAGGAAAGGGAAGGAAGAAGGGAAGGAAAGGAAAGGAAAGGAAAGGAAAGGAAAGGAAAGGAAAGGAAAGGAAAGGAAAGGAAAGGAAAGGAAGATGCTCTCCTGTTTTTTAAAAGCTCACCTGAGAGAGAAATTTGATTAGTTGCTCAGGATTTTATTTTTACTGGCTCTGATTGTTTGGGCTCATTATCTAGATTGACAGGTCAGATTTGACTGACAGATCAGATGTAAGCTTTCCTTCAATGGCTTCATGACTAAACCTCATTCACTATACCTACATACAAATCTTCTTTCAACGTTCTCCACTAAATTTATGGCCAGAGAAACAGGGTAGGTGACTGTCTCACATTTATCCTCCCAAAGGAGAAAATCTCCAATAATTCCCAGAGGTAGGACTCCCCCTGAAGTAGCACTGTGACTGGAAAAACCCATGGAAAACTTCTCATCTGATCTCTTCTCTTGGGATTGTACGGAAGAAAGGAAGGCAAAAAATAGCTGGGATTAAGGGGAAATTTCCTGACTGTGAGAACAATGAATCAGCGGAACAACTTGCCTCCAGAAGTTGTGAATCCTCCAACACTGGAAGTTTTTAAGAAGAGATTGGACAACCTCAAAACCTCTGTTGCTAAGTGAGACATTGGTTGTGAGTTTTGCCCCGTTTTATGAACCTCTTGAGTTGCTGCAGTTGTCAAGTTAGTAATATGGCTGGTCAGTGAATCCGGTTTCCCCGTTGAAAGGAGAAGCCAGATTCAGAAAACGTTTTTCAGACCGAGTGCCCAAAGGATGCCCGAACCCCCCAAATGCAACGCTTGAATGACCCCCGCATATGCCCCACCCCAGCGGAGCTGAATTGGGCTGACAGCTCATATGCCCACAGAGAGGGCATGGTTTAGTTTATTTGAGTTTAGTTTATTTGATTTGTATACCGCCCTACTCCCGAAGGACGCAGGGCGGTGAACAGCCAATAATAAAATACATAGATACTAAAAATTTAAAACCAGAATAAAATCAAATTAAATCATTTTGGCCCAGACAGATTAAAACACCCCAATAATTTAAAAACAGATTAAAATTTACATATTTAAAAAGGGGAGAGATTAGGCCAAGCCCGCCTGATGGAATAAAAAGGTCTTCACAGCACGGCGGAAGGAGCGCAGATCCGGGATCCTCCGTATCTCCGGGGGGAGCTCATTCCAGATGGTAGGTGCCCCCACAGAGAAGGCTCTCCCCTGCCAGTCGACACTGTTTGGCTGATGGCACCCGGAGGAGCCCCTCTCTATGGGAGCGTACCGGCCGGTGGGAGGCTATTGGTGGTAGTAGGCGGTCCCGTAGATAACCAGGTCCTAAGCCATGGAGCGCTTTAAAGGTGGTAACCAAAACCTTGATTGGGTGGCACCTCTGGCATGCGTGCCCTACGTTCAAAATCACGGGACTAGAGCCTGGGACAAATAAGGATTGGCCTGCAATCATTTTCTTAATGCCCTTTAATAGATTCTATTCAACCATTCAATCGATGCTGAAATGCTTCCAGCATTCATATGAAGCTGTGATTTGGAGAAGCAATTGGCTCACAGAAATTATAGGTTACAGGCAATAAGAATAAACCCCTGGCGTCTATTTACTAGGACTCGTTTATCTTACATTTGTCATTTTAAAGACAGTTATTTCAAAACTGGGGTAGAATAGATTAGAACAGAATAAAACTTCATTGTGGCTTTAAATGAGCACTAATCAGCATACATTAGAATGAAATTTCATTGCATTCAGCTTTCAAAAGATAAGCGTTATACATATACCCACACACACACACATATATGACGCAGAGAAGCATCACAGTGTAATTCGGATCTATACATAAAGATGGCAGGGGGGAAAGGAATCCTGTGAATTTATAAGATGGATGGCATAAGGAACAAAGCTGTTACATTATCTAGTAGTCCTACTATAAATACTTCAAAACCTCCTTCCAGGCGGGAGCAATGGAAACAGACCATGAAGTGAGTGTCTCTAACAATACTTTGAGCTCTAGGCAACAAGTGTTTATAAGCAGTATTTTGAATAATGGGAAGCAAGCTTCCTATAATCTTCTCCATTGTCCTCACCACTCTCTGTATGGACTTTCTATCTAAGGTGCTGTTGCTACTAAACCAAACAGGGATGCAGCTTGCCTCTGTAAAAAGTGGCTGGGACAGGAGAAAGATGTGCTGTCCTCACCTAATGTGAAGATTGGTTTTCACGCTTCACTAAGGATGACGTACGAAGAGACCAAGTCCAATTGTTAGCTATCTGCACCCCCAGGTGTACACAATGAAGTGGTAAGCGAAGGATTTGTAACACTGAAAGTGGGGACTGAAGGAAAGAATCAATTTAGTTCCCATTGTAATGTAAATTTATTTAATTTCATTTTTTTAATCAACGCACACTCTTAAAGCTCGCTGTCATTCAGAACTCACCGTTCTATGAATATTGCAATACCGTCTGTCAACACTGAAGAAAAAAAAAAGGCTTGCAGGAGAAAACATGAATATGCCTTAAATTTGGAATATAGCTGCAAAAATGATTTCGACGTGCCAAGTTTCAAAGCCCAGAGTGGGGTGAGAATGGAGATTTTGCAATATCCCAGGAGTGGGGAGGGAATGGGGATTTTGCAGTATCCTTGCCCTGCCATGCCCACCAAGCCATGCCCACCAAGCCATACCACGCACCAAGCCATGCCCACAGAACCGGTAGTAAAAAAAAATTGGATTTCACCACTGATTTTATGCTTGAAAATCAACCAAGTGTCAGCTCCAAAATCCAAGAAAAACCACGTTGTGATTCTTCCGAGCAGATTTCTTTAATGTTCCAGACCTATAGACAGAATCTTGCTAAATCGAAGCAGAATTGCCTGCATGAAGCTTATGCTCTGGGAACTATTAGGAAGGGGCTGCCTTCACCCTCTTTCTCTCAAACAAACGATCTGAACTGAGTTGCCTCTTATTCCTGTGAAATGCACTCCCTCCCTTCTGGGAATCTAGACTACATTCCATCACACCAAGGCAATACTTATATAACCCATGCACAAAACAGGAAACCATTTTCCCCGTGTCAAAACCAATAAAGAGCTGCTAAATAAGCATTTCTGGGTGGATTCTTTCCAAGTGGCAGGGCTCAATTCCAGTCCTGCAGCCCTTGCCGAGTCTCACAGAAACTGACTCCTTCCACTGAGTCGTTCGCTTTTTCTGTTTTCTCTGACTTTGAGGTAGACTCCTTACTTTGAGGAAGAGGACAGATATGAAAGTAGCGATAGAAAATAAATACTGGTAAGAAGGCAGGCAAAAGGGGAACAGTAAGGTTACTCGGAAAGTCTTGTTTGCTGCTGAAAGTTGCATCCCTCCACATCTCTTTTCCCAGATGATGATAATGATGGTGAGGGTGGAAAAGAAGGAGGAGGAGGAGAAGGAGAAGGGGAAGGAGAAACAGAAAAGAAGAAGAAGAAGAAGAAGAAGAAGAAGAAGAAGAAGAAGAAGAAGAAGAAGAAGAAGAAGAAGAAGAAGAGGAGGAGGGGAAGAGGAGGAGGAGAAGGACAAGAGGAGGAGGAGGAGGAGGAGGAGGAGGAGGAGAAGAAGAAGAAGAAGAAGAAGAAGAAGAAGAAGAAGAAGAAGAAGAAGAAGAAGAAGAAGAAGAAGAAGAAGAAGAAGAAGAAGAAGAAGAAACTGTTATCCATTCAGTCGTATCTGACTCTCAACGATTCTATGGACCAGGATCGAGTGGCACAGCTGATTGTCACAGCTGATTGTCAAAACCTTATTTTTTTTACTTTTTTTAAGCATTTTTTTTTACAACCTATTGCCCAAACGGATAGTAAAAAAATGCTTAAAAAAAAGTTTTAAAAAAGTTTTTTAAAGCATTTTTTTTACTACTGGTTTGGGCGAACCTGTAGCATTTTCACTACTGGTTCAGGAGAACCGTCCCGAACCGGTAGCATTTCACCCCTGGACAGTTTTATCATTTGACATTGCTTCTGTGTGGCACACAAAAACAACTGCTCCTTAATGCTAGTTTTCGACTCCCAGTTCCAGATAGTTTAATGGTAGGGTCCCTCTGAAGCTAAAACCACAGCTGTGAACAGCTGCCACATGTACCTTTTGCAAGTTTCATAATACCAGGTTCCTTTCGAAAAGCAAACAAAACACAGGTTACTCAGCCATCTTCCTACACAACTCTCCACTTGCCAGTTTGCTTTCAATCTCCATCCCGCCCTGAATTAACGCCCTGGTGATGTCATAATTGTAACTTTTCCCTGCAAATGAGAGATTTGGTCCATTCACAAAGGCACAGTTGGTTTTTAAAAGGAGTGGATGCTACAAGATGAGAACCGGAAGTGGACAAAAGCTTTGCTGAGATTAAAGACCGCAGACAGAAAAGGGGGGTGGGGGGATTACAACAAGGTGCAGACAGAGACAAAGTTCTGCTTTACCAGCCTTTCTGGATCCTGTTTAAATGTATAATTTCTACTCTTTTGTCATTTCCCATCCCGAGAGGAATTCTGGGAGCTGTCTAGGGATACGATGGTGCTGAATTGCACCCTCTGCAGGACAAAACAATCCTCCAATTTTTCCATCCAAGGCACTGAAATATAGAAAATAGAATAACAGAGTTGGAAGGGACCTCGGAGGTCTTCTAGTCCAACCCCCTGCCCAGGCAGGAAACCCTACACCACTTCAGACGAATAGTTATCCAACATCTTCTTTAAAACTTCCAGTGTTGGAGCATTCGCAACTCCTGGAGGCAAGTTGTTCCACTGATTCATTGTTCTCACTGTCTGAACTTCTCCAACATTGCGCAAATGCCAAGTTCGAACACACCCTCCGAAGATCTAATAATTAGAAAGATATTAGATTGCGCCGAGGTGGATAAAATGACATTGGAACTGAAAGGACAGATGGATTCGGACTTTTACGTAATATGGGAGAAATGGTAGAATTGGATTGAAGATAGAAAAAAAGGGAAATAACAGAGAGTAGATTTTGCAAAAGTATATAGGGCATAGGAGAACATTACTGTGATGATATGTAAATGGTCACAGTCACGCACAAGAGTTGAATAAGAATTGTTTAATTGTTAAATCCCAATAAAACTCAAATTTTAAAAAAAATTGTTCTAACTGTCAGGAAATTCCTCCTTATTTCCAGGTTGAATCTCTCCTTGATCAGTTTCCATCCACTGTTCCTTGTCTGGCCTTCTGGTGCTTTGGAGAATAGCTTGACTCCCTCCTCTCTGTGGCAGCCCCTCAAATATTGGAAGATGCTATCATGTCTCCCCTGGTCCTTCTCTTCACTAAACTAGCCAGGCCCAGTTCCTTCAACCGTTCATCGTATGTTTTAGTCTCCAGGCCTTTGATCATCTTAGATAGATTCAGATCAACAGAGTTGGAAGGGACCTTGTAGGTCATCTAGTCCAACCCCCCTCCCAAGCAGGAGACCCTACACTGTTTCTGACAGATGGCAGTCCAATCTCTTCTTGAAAGCCTCCAGTGATGAAGCTCCCACAACTTCTGAAGGCAACTTCTGTTCCATGGGTTGATGGTTCTCACTGTCAGAAAATTCCTCCTTATTTCTAGGTTGAATCTCTCCTTGATCAGCTTCCATCCATTATTCCTTGTCTGGTCTTTGAGTACTTTGGAAAACAGGTTGACTCCCTCCTCTCTGTGGCAGCCCCTCAAATATCGGAAGATGCTATCCTGTCTCCCCTGGTCCTTCTCTTCACTAGACTAGCCATGCCCAGTTCCTGCAACCATTCATCGTATGTTTTAACCTCCAGTTCCCTCATCATCCTAGTTGCTCTTCTCTGCACTCCACATACTTTTTTACTTTTTAAAATATCTTTGAGCCAGCCGAAAAGTAAACAATGCTCTTTTGTACATTGTGATAAAACACAGGAAGGGAGGAACCTGGATTCCGATCCATCTTTTCTTAGGGCAGGTCTACTCTCTTCACACATGTCCCAAACCTAAGAAACAGCTGAGGAACAAATCTGGCTTGTCTTCACTTCTGCTCATTTGAAAGGCCGGGAACAAAAGGTCACGTTAAAATCACTGCTTCCCTCATGGTAGCTCCCAAAACAATAAATATCTGATACTTCCCTCTGCAAAAAAAAGGAGGGAGAGAAATAGATGGAATTCTGCAAGAAATTCTGCCTGCTTGAGTGGTCCCAGGGAAGAGATTGGACAGCCATCTGCCTGAGATGGAAGAAGGACTCCTGCCTGGAACAGGGGGTTGGACTAGAAGACCTCCAAAGTCCCTTCCAGCCCTAGGATTCTATTATTCTATGAACCACAGTGGTGCAGTGGTTAGAGTGCAAAACTGCAGGATTCTTCTGCTGCCTGCCGGCTGCCTACAATTTGGCAGTTCGAATCTCAGCAGGCTCAAGGTTGACTCAGTTTTCCATCCTTCCGAGGTGGGTAAAATGTAGACCCAGATTGTGTGGGGGGGGGGGGGCAAGAGGCTGACTCTGTAAACTGCTTAGAGAGGGCTTTAGAGCACTGTGAAGCGGTATATAAGTGCTATTGCTATTTTCCTTCCTTCCTTCCTTCCTTCCTTCCTTCCTTCCTTCCTTCCTTCCTCCCCTCCCTCCCTCCCTCCCTCCCTCCCTCTCAGTGCTCCCTCTCAGTGGTTAGAACACAGTATTGCAGGATAACTCTGCCCACTGCCAGGAGTTCGATTCTGACTGGCTCAAGGTTGACTCAGCCTTCTATTTCCTATTCTATTCTCTTTCTTATTCTATTCTAGTCTATTCTAGTCTATTCTAGTCTATTCTATTCTAGTCTAGTCTAGTCTAGTCTAGTCTATTCCCTTTCTTATTATTTTCTATTCTATTCTAATCTATTCTATTCTATTCTATTCTATTCTATTCCCTTTCTTATTCTATTCTATTCTATTCTATTCTACCCTACCTACCCTACCCTACCCTACCCTCTTCTCTTCTCTTCTCCTCTCCTCTCCTCTACTCTACTCTACTCTACTCTACTCTACTCTACTCTACTCTATTCTATTCTATTCTATTCTATTCTACCCTACCTACCCTACCCTCTTCTCTTCTCTTCTCTTCTCTTCTCTTCTCTTCTCTTCTCTTCTCTTCTCTTCTCTTCTCTTCTCTTCTCTTCTCTTCTCCTCTACTCTACTCTACTCTACTCTACTCTACTCTACTCTATTCTATTCTATTCTATTCTATTCTATTCTATTCTATTCTACCCTACCTCCCCTACCCTACCCTACCCTCTTCTCTTCTCTTCTCTTCTCCTCTCCTCTCCTCTCCTCTACTCTACTCTACTCTACTCTACTCTACTCTACTCTACTCTACTCTATTCTATTCTATTCTATTCTATTCTATTCTACCCTACCTACCCTACCCTCTTCTCTTCTCTTCTCTTCTCTTCTCTTCTCTTCTCTTCTCTTCTCCTCTACTCTACTCTACTCTACTCTACTCTACTCTACTCTATTCTATTCTATTCTATTCTATTCTATTCTATTCTATTCTATTCTATTCTACCCTACCTACCCTACCCTACCCTACCCTCTTCTCTTCTCTTCTCTTCTCTTCTCTTCTACTCTACTCTACTCTACTTTACTCTACTCTACTCTACTCTACTCTACTCTACTCTACTCTATTCTATTCTATTCTATTCTATTCTACCCTACCTACCCTACCCTACCCTCTTCTCTTCTCTTCTCTTCTCTTCTCTTCTCTTCTCTTCTCTTCTCTTCTCTTCTCTTCTCCTCTCCTCTCCTCTCCTCTCCTCTACTCTACTCTACTCTACTCTACTCTATTCTATTCTATTCTATTCTATTCTATTCTATTCTATTCTACCCTACCTACCCTACCCTACCCTCTTCTCTTCTCTTCTCTTCTCTTCTCTTCTCTTCTCTTCTCCTCTCCTCTCCTCTCCTCTCCTCTCCTCTCCTCTATTCTATTCTATTCTATTCTATTCTATTCTATTCTATTCCCTTTCCTATTCTATTCTATTCTATTCTATTCTATTCTATTCTATTCTAATTGTAATTCTATTCTGGGGAGGCCATTTTTGCCCTCCCTGAGACTTGAAGAAAGCCTCCGGAAGCCAGGGAGGGCAAAAACACCCCCGCCATGGTGTGCAGGAAGCCAACTAGGCCACACCCACCATGGCCACGCCCACCCAGCAACCAGGCAGAGAACCCCTTGCTAAAATTTTTGAAGCCGACCCCTGGATTTAACACGCCACATGTTTCACGGTGCCTAAATGCCAACGGCTCGGATTGGGCTAGCCTAGCCTGCAGCTGACACCAAAGTCAATTCAGCCCACCCAGACACGCGGGAATTAACTTAGACAGGTTTTAACCGACGTAGAAATTGACAGTAATAAAAATAAAGTGAACAAGGCACCTCTGATTAAAAATGAGGGTCAGAAACGAATTGCGATTTATGAGATTTGGGGAAACTCAATCTCTCCAGGTTTGTCTGTGCACTGTCACTTTAATTTAATTTAATTTAATTTAATTTCCAATTTATATACCGCCCTTCTCCCTGAGGACTCAGGGCGGTGTACAGCCAAGATAAAAAACATAGAATACAAATATTAAAACATTTAAAAATATATATAAATTTGGGCCGAAAGTTGTCACGGACCAGTGCTACTCTGGTAATTTGGAGCAGTAAATACGGCTCTACTTTGATGGCACTGTAAAAAAAAAATAATACTAATCTTCTGCTATCACTCTGCAGCCATCTTAGTCAGTTTAATCTCTTTTAAGGTCAAACCAGAGGCTTTCGGAAACACTCCGAATTTTTTTTCACTGAGTCAGTCTTTCAGCTGCCCAAAGAAGTTTATCCATTTGTCATCTGGGTTTTTTTTTTTGGTTAAAATTCTTGGCGGGGGGTGTAGATGCTGCCTCCCAACTGAAGACTTCTGAAGTTAAGAAGACTGATAGCCCTCTGCTGCCACCTGGTGGATTCATTTATAAAACACAGGAATCCAGGCGACAGATCGTTGCGTTCTATATAAGAAACTCTATGTGCAGCATCGAGCTGAATAAATTAGTCTCAAGTTTATGATCCCAATAAATTATGCGGCATTTGATAACCGAGTGATACTTTAGTATTTTACCAATGGGTAAATAAATGGTCATCTTGTGTGAACCAGCGTGGTGGTTCAAGTAAGAGCCTTGATAGTACAGTGGTCTAAGCACCCTGTTATTAACACAGCTGCCTGCAATTTACTGCTGGTTCGAATCTCTCCAAGGCTCAAGGTTGACTCAGCCTGCCATCCTTTCTAAGGTAGGTGAAATGAGGACCCAGTTTGTGGGGGCAATAAGCTGACTTTGTATAAATATACAAAAGTATGAAGGCTATTGCTTAATGCATTGTAAGCCGCCCTGAGTCTCCGGAGAAGGGCGGCATATAAATCAAATTTAAAAAAAAAAAAAGTGGTGGTACAGGCGCAGTGGTGGGTTCCTCCCGGTTCCGCCCATGCGTAGGGTCGCACATGTGCTTCCCCACACCCATAATTCAATGCTCCCCCATGCCCCATCCCCCCATGCATGTGCATGTGACCACCACCACCCCACACTCCCCCCACTTTTGGCACGTGATGGCAAAAAGGTTACTGGTAGGCCTGTTTTTTCGCCCTCCCCAGGCTCCAGAGGCTTTCTTGGAGCCCGGGGAGGGCAAAAACAGCTTTCCCTTCCCCCACAGAGGCCCTCCAGAGGCCGGAAACGGCCCCTTTCCTGACTTCCAGAAGGCCCGAAAATCAGCTGGCCCTGGAGCTGAGCTAGGGCAACGCTCGCGTGCCCACAGATATGGCTTCACGTGCCATAGGTTCGCCATCACGGTTATAGAGCATCTGAAATTCTCAACTCTGTATTAATCTTTTTATTCCTCATCCTTTGGACACCATCTCACAGTTTCTCTTCAAGAATCAGCTTTTATTTTTAAACTGAAAGCATACATATGTATATATGTATGTATGTATGTATGTATGTGTGTGTGTGTGTATGTATACACGTATGTATCACGGGTGGGTTCTACTTACCTTTACTACTGGTTTGCAACGGGATTCCACACGAGCGCGAGCAAAGTGAGCACACGCGCCTTTGACAATATTCGGGGCGGCGAGCGGGGCCTCCACTAGTTTTACTACCGGTTCTTGCGAACCGGTCTAAACCGGAGACAACCCACCACTGATATATATATATATATATGCATATATGTATGTATGTATGTATGTATGTATGTATGTATGTATGTCTTTGGTTATTCGGGTCTTCTCCCACGTAAAATTGGAAGTGTCTTGGCGACGTTTTGACGAAGTCTCATTCGTCATCTTCAGGCTGGTGTTCTCGGCTTCGTGCTTCCAGGAGCAATGCCAGTTAGAACCCACCCCTGATGTATATGTATATATATCATCTGAGAACAGAACAGTTAACATCAATTAAGCCAAGCCAACCTTTTTATTTTACAGAACTACAGGAATTCATCAGGCAGGAAGTTTTAATATTTGAAGATAACAAAATGTCAGCAGGATAATTAGCAGCTGAGTTTTCAACATGAAAACAGTTGCAAGCTTTAAATTCTCATGTACCAAAAATAAAGGATGAACTTAACAGATGGGGACGCCAGTAAATGTTCGGGAAAAGGGACAGCAATAAATTTAAATATACGTTACATCAATTTATTTATTTATACATCAGTTTATTCATAAAATAAACATGACTGCAACACATTCCCGCCCCGGGGATAGAATTAAAAATTCTTATTCAACAACGACAACAACAACGATAAAACATCTTTCTCTATGGTTTTGAAAAGCATTTTTTGAGCCAATTCTTTAACGGAAATTACAGATGGGGATCATAAAGGAAGGAGATGTGTAGATAATTGATAAATTATTTCATTTTCTTAAAATGTCCTTAGAAGTCCCTCTTTGAGTGGAAATTTAAGCACTGAAAAATGGCGGTTCTGTGCTGAACTGGAAGAGTCCTCAAGGAAGGGGGAGTAAAATAAAGTCAAGATGGCCACCATAATCATATGGGACATGTGTAAACAAAGAGATGATGGTTTAGTCCAGGTGTCAGCAACCTGCGGCTCTGGAGCCAAATGTGGCTCTTTGAGCTCTCTGCTGTGGCTCCCTGTCAGGTGATCCCACCACTGGCTGGCCCCGCCCTTTGCCCTCCCCTCCCAGCCACTCCTTGCCTGGCTTGAGAAGGGGGACGGCAGGGGATGGAGAAGCGGCCAGAGCAGAGACAGAGAGATAAAGAGAGAGGGAGGGAGGGAGGGACAGAGAGAGAGAGAGAGAGAGAGAGAGATGTCAAAAGGGTTTTGTGGTTCCCAGTGTTTTTTAACAACCAGTTCTCTGCCTTAATGACTGGCTGGGTAGGCGTGGCTAGGGGCGGTCATGTGACTGGTGGAAGTGAGTGACGTTGAGTTGGCCCCGCCCACCCAGCTTTTGTGACTCCCGGTGTTTTTTTTTTTTCTGTGGGAAACGGGTCCAAATGGCTCTTTGAGTGTTTAAAGTTGCAGACCCCCGGTTTAGTCACACAGTTGTCAGCTTTGTGAGGTGGTCCAGACAAGAAGCACTAGAAGCATTTGAAATGTGGATTTACAGGTGATTGTTAGCAGTAGCGAAATCCAATTTTTTTTACTAATGGTTCTGTGGGCGTGGTTTGGTGGGCCTGATGTGGCTTGGTGGGCACGGCAGGGGAAGGTTATTGCAAAATCCCCATTCCCTCCCCACTCTGCGGCCAGCCAGAGGTGGCATTTGCCGGTTCTCCAAACTGCTCAAAATTTCCACTACCGGTTCTCCAGAACCTGTCAGAACCTGCTGGATTTCATCCCTGATTTGTTACGTATAAGTTGGTTTGACAAAATCAAAATAAGGAGGTGATAAGCTGTCTGGGAAAGCCAAGGGAAATCATCCAAACCATTAAAAAGCGAAAGAATATTTTGGACATGTGATGCGACACCTGGAAAAATACAGCATCCTTCACTTAATCCTCCAAGGAATGACTGAAGGCAAATGAGGTCCAGGCAGAAGAACATCATGGCTTCAAAATCTAAGGGACCGGTTTGGACAAAACTCAGCAGCATTTTTTTGTGTGGCTGTAGATGAAAATAGGTTTGCCAACGTGATCGCCAACGTCCAATGACGGATGCTCAGGAAGATAAATCTATCTCAGCATCTCCTTCTGCCCTACTATCGCAGCACCATTGAGAGTGTCCTGACATACGGCATTCTTGCATGGTATGGGAGCAGCTCTGTAGCGGGCAAAAAAAACTCTACAGACAATCATTAAAACTGTCCAGAATATCATCGGACTCCAGCTACCAGCCTTGGACGACATCTTCGAATCTCGCTGTTTGAGGAAGTGGCATAACATTCTCAGAGACTCTTCCCATCCTGCTTACAATCTTTTTGGACTGTTGCCTTCTGGCAGAAGATACAGAACAATTAAAACTCGGACGACACTTTTTCTGAATAGTTTTTATCCCAGAGCTATAATTGCACTCAACAATGAACTAAAGGGCCACCATCAGTGAGCTGTTGGACAGCATTACTTGGTCTGTTGTGTGGATGTTTGGGTGGTTTAGGGGTGGGGAATTTGTGGTGGGTGGGAGTGTGTTTGGGGGTTGTTATGTGTGTTGGACATGATCTTTGGGTGTTAAGTGAATTTCGTTGAATGGGTATACTGTGTATACACGTACAATGACAATAAAGTTATTTATTTATTTATTTATTTATTTATTTATTTATTTATTTATATGGCACAAGAAGAAAAAGAATACATTTCACATAGCAGTCGGAAAATCAGCTGAATTGTGAACTTCTAGGAGTTCACAATTGGACTCCTCACATTCAGGACTGCTTGATTATTGATATCATTCCAGATGGATGAATAGCTGGAGGAGAAATTGAGAGTTTATTTATGTTGCTTCAACCCACAAGGGAGTTCAGTTGCTGTGATCCACAGTGAAGTGCAAAAGTTACGGTCGATAATTTATCACACGGCAACCTATATAGAATGATTAAATTGTGGACTGAATAGAAGGCAACGGTATCTAGTTCAACCAGCTGCGGAGAGGATGGGGAGAAGACTGTGTGTATATATATTTAATCATTCCAAATCAGAAATTATTTAAGCAGCACGAAGGTAGCACCGAGTCACATCCATCTGAGGAGATAACAGGGACAAACAAACGCAAAAAGATTCTAAATTCAGAAAATTGCAACGCCTATTGGAGAATGCTGGAGATCGATTTACATTTTTCACACGTTAAAGAACCTATTTTGAGAAAGAACATCAGGTATAATGAAGTCATCGTTTTGGAATAATGTAATTAGATATACAGCCTCAGTGTCTTTAAATTGAAACTTAGATTAATGAGCTGACTCATTGTTTTACCATTCCTTTAAAACTGTTTAAAACTTACAACAATCAGGAGCGGGTTTTTTTCTTCGTAGCAGGGAAGGAAAGGGAAAAGTAGATTTTATGCACCGGTGGGGGAATTATTCTAAGAGAATTTTTTATACCATCAATAATGTTTAGCAACAGGCAATTCTCCCTAGACCTAGAATTTATTGAGCGATGTTTCTGAAAAACGAAGCAGTGAAGAAAAAGTATAATTTTGTATAATACTGTATTAGAACATAGAAGATACAATAACAGAGTCGGAAGGGACCTTGCAGGTCATCTAATCCAACCCCTCACCCAAGCAGGAGACCCTACACCATTTCTGACCGATGGCAGTCCAATCTCTTCTTGAAAGCCTCCAGTGATGAAGCTCTAACAACTTCTGAAGGCAACTTCTGTTCCACTGGTTGATGGTTCTCCCTGTCAGAAAATTTCTCCCTATTTCCAGGTTGAATCTCTCCTTGTTCAGTTTCCATCCATTATTCCTTGTCTGACCTTCAGGTGCCTTGGAAAATAGCTTGACCCCGCTCCTCTCTGAGGCAGCCTCTGAGATATTGGAAGACTGCTATCCTGTCTCCCCTGGTCCTTCTCTTCACTAGACTAGCCATGCCCAGTTCCTGCAACCGTTCTTCATATGTTTTAGCCTCCAATCCCCTTTGGACTAGAAGAAGTCTTCTAGTCCAAACCCCTACTCAAGGAGGAGACCCTATACCGTTTCAGACAAATGGCTGTCCAGTCTCCTCTTAAAAGCCCTCCAGTGATGGAGCATCCATAACTTCTGGAGGTAAATCATTCCATTGATTAATTGTTCTGTCAGGAAATTTCTCTTTAGTTCTAGGTTGCTTCTCTCCTTGATTGGTTTCCACCCATTGCTTCTTGTCCTGCCCTCAGGTGCTTTGGAGAATAGTTTGACTCCTTCATCTTTGTGGGAGCCCCTCAAATGTTGGAAGACTGCTTTCATGTCTCCTCTAGTCCTTTTCACTAGACTAGCCATGCCCTAATTCCTGCAACTGTTCTTCGTATGTCTTAGCCTCCAGTCCCCTCATCATCCTTGTTGATTAGAGGCCCGATTTCTTTAGAGGAAGAAATATATATATATAAAAAAAGGAAATGGCTCCATTAAATCAGTGTTATATGAAGCTAAAAGATTTAGCAATCTCAAGACAATTTCAGGGGTTCTTTGGATCAGATCAATCGTGTAGAATAGCAATAAATTCAACTACGAAGGTTTTGGAGCAATGCACAAGGTATTTAAGGGGATAACTGATTTTATTGCAGTGCAGAGCCAAAAAGTCAAGATGGCGGCCAGTTGAACCCCTCCTGATTCCAACCCTGCCTTTCCGTTATATAGTACATGCCCCAGTGATGTTAATTGTCCTTAGGGATGAATACTTAGATCAGTCTTTTACCAGAATAACAGAGTTGGAAGGGACCTTGGAGGTCTTCTAGTCCAACCCCCTGCTCAAGCAGGAGACCCCCATACCCGTGATGGCGAACCTATGGCACGGGTGCCACAGGTGGCACGCATAACCATATCAGTGGGCAAGTGAGTTCAGCTCCGGCACGAAACGGCTGTTTCCTGTCTCTGGAGGGCCTCGGAGTGGGGGTGGGCAGTGGGGAAGGCCCATTTTTTTCTGTCCCCAGCCTCCAGAGCCTCTCTAGGAAATTGGCAAATGGGCCGTTTTTGGCCTCCGGAGGGCTCCAGAGGGGTGGGGAAGGCCTCCCTAGACTCCTAGAGAGGCTCTGGAGGCTGGGGACAGAAAAAAAACGGGCCTTCTGGTCCCACTGGAAGTTGGCAAACAGGCCATTTCTGGCCTCTGGAGGACCTCCAGGTGGGTAGGGAAGGCCCTCCCCAGACTCCTAGAAAGGCTCTGGAGCCAAGTGAGAGAGAAAAAAGGACCTACCAGGCCATCATGTGCCAGGAGCGGGGGGGGGAGGGTTGTATGCGCATGCAAAGGGGGCATAGAATTATGGGTGTGGGCACATAGGCACATGACACCCCACCCAAGCCCCCCACTCCTGGCACATGATAGCGAAAAGGTTAGCCATCACTGCCCTATACCATTTCAGACAAATGGCTGTCCAGTCTCTTCTTAAAAATCTCCAGTGATAGAGCACCCTGACTGGGGAATTCTGGGAGTTGAGGTCCACCCATTTTAGCTTGAACCTATCAAGGTTGAAAAATACTGTTTTAGGGGCTTACCGAATGAGGTCTTTTTTTCTCCCCAAACTAAATTAAATAGTGAGAATGGATGTGGTACTATTGAACCGTGATAGTGAACCTATGGCACATATGTCACAGGTGGTACGAGGAGCCATATCTGTGGGCACACGAGCGTTGCCCTAGCTCAGCTCCAGCATCGGCCAGCTGATTTTCAGGCCTTCCGGTCCCACCGGAAGTCAGGAAACGGGCCATTTCCGGCCTCTGGAGGATCTCCGGGGAGATGGGGAAGGCTGTTTTCGCCCTCCCCAGTCTCCTAGAAAGCCTCTGTAGCCTGGGAAGAGCGAAAAACAGACCTTCTGGGACTAGTGGAAGTCGGGAAACAGGCTGTTTCCGGCCTCTGGAGGGCCTCTGGGGTGGTGGGGAAGGCCGTTTTTCGCCCTCCCCAGGCTCCTAGAAAGCCCCTGGAACCTGGGGAGGGCGAAAAAAACGGGCCTACCAGGCCCAACGTACCATCACGTGCCAAAAGCAAGGGGAGCACGGAGGGGTCACACACTCATGTGTGGGGGGCAGGGGGCATTGAATTATTGGTGTGGGCACGTGCACGCATGACACACACACGCACACACCGCGTTTCTCCCGCTTTTGGCACACGACGGCAAAAAGGTTAGCCATCACTGCTATAAAACATGCATGTGAAATGAGGCAAAGAACCAGCAAAATATGTGATGTGAAGTTTCCTCAATGAAAAGCGATTGGTGGGGGGGCTGTGCTGATTTTTACTTCCCATTTCATTTTCTTCTGAATATTTTTTTTTTTCATTTCAGTTTTGCCCCAGTTCAGGTTTCCTGCAGATAAACCATCCCGCGATTTGCCTATCACAAGCAGGTTTGCGGATTATCTGCCTGGGAAATTGCCGGCGCAGAATTGAATCTCCGGGTCTCAGAACATTAATTTTACATTTAGCTACTGCAGCATCCCCATCTAGCTGCAGGGACTGTCTAAAGATGCCTGAAGAATAACTGGTTGGAAAGAAAGCAATTTTTTTTTTTTTTTTGATATTGCACAGGATAAATGGCTGCATTGCCAGTATGGGAACTTCTGAAGCTGTCTATTGAAACATCGGAAGGGTAGAGCAAAAAAAAGAAAGGAGACAGCTTCAAAATGGCTGGGAAAAAACACAGGTAGGAATTTAAGACATGCTGTCAAATTCAACGTACTAAGCATTTCTTCTAGAACAGTACTATCTCTCAAAGAGAAACATAAGATCAAAGAGAAACATGAGCCTTCACATAAGCCCTTGCAAGTTACCAATATATAGTAATCCTCAACTTATGTACAACTATTCATTTGGGGGGCCAAACGTACTACAGCACTGAAGAAAAATGATTTACAACCAGTCTTCACACTTACAAGCTTTCAAGAAGAGACCAGATGGCCATTTGTCAGAAAATCCAACACGCAGAAACCAAAAACTATTATTTTTCTTGTTTTCCTCCTGTAAATTTAGGTGCGTCTTATAGTCCGAAAAATACAGTAACTATCAATTGTCTCAGGTTAACAAGGTTTGGCCCAATTACCAGGATTCAACCTTTAGACCCCTTTGGCCTGGAGACGGGGTCTTCATTGACATATCGCACTGCATTTTGGGGAGAAATCGCTGAAGCTGGCATGGTAAGAGTTGGTACATTTCAACAACTCTTTGACTTTCTGCCTAACTAAGTTACCATATTTTTGGGAGTATAAGATGCACCGGACTATAAGACCTTTTTTGGTGAGGAAAACAAGAAAAAGAAATCTGCCTCTGCCTCTCAGCAATTTTGCCTCGTTGCGGCAAACAGCAAACAGCCTGCTTTACTTTCATTTTCGTTTTCAGCATAGCTTGATTAGCACAAGAAAAAAAAAACTGCTCCCAGCAATTTACCTCCTTGCATCAAGCAGCAGAGGACACGCGCAAAACAGCTGATAGCCGGGAGGCTGATCCAAGGGACAATCAACTTGTGCTAATTAGGCTGTGCTGAAGCTGAAACGAGCTGTTTCTTCTTGCTGCTTGCTGCAAGGAGGTAAACTGCTGGGAGGCAGAGGCCAAAGGGTGGGGGCCAGTGGGTGGGCAGGGCTACATTCGGTGTATAAGAAGCATCTAAATCTTCACCCCCTTTTTAGGGGGGAAAAAGCTGCGTCTTATATCCGAAAAATACGGTAGCTCTGAATGACGGAATTGCTTGCTTGAGCAACGAAGCATCTCAGATGATTCAGATTGGTCCAGTTACCATCATTCAACCTTTAGACCAAGGGTGTCAAACTCAAGACTCGCAGGCCGGATCCGGCCCCTGGGGTGCTTAAATCTGGCCCACAGGGCTGGCCTGGAAATATCAAAGGATCAGCCTGTGGTACCTCTGCCTGCCAAAATGGGACATGCGGAGGTCCGGCAAGGCCCCTGTGTGGCCCGTTTTTGGTCTCTCCTGCTGGAGGCCGGGGACGCCAAAAATGGGTTTCGCGGGGGCCTCGCAGGGCCTCCGCACAGCCCATTTTTGGCCAGCAGATTAGTCCAGGAGGCCAGGGAGGCCAAAAACGGGCCATGTGGGGGCCTCGCAGGACCTCCACATGGCCTGATTTGGCCGGCAGAGTGCTGCAGGAGGCCATGGAGGCCGAAAACGAGGTACATTTTGGCCCACAGGGTGCTGGAGGAAGCGTCCATCCCGTTTCCCCCCTGCTCCCCACCCACCCACCCCGCCAGCCCATCGAGGAGAACTACAATGCAGATCCAGCCCTCGAAGAAATCCAGTTTGACACCCCTGCTTTAGACAGTCTGTATGAAGAGTTGCTCACTCTTACTATATACATATATCAAGAAATGTTGACTGACTTGGGCTCCCTAATCATGACTTTAATCTCTACCTTGACCAAAAAGGACAATCTTTTAGAGTTGTATCATAGCTTCTTTTGTTGTGTCCCGGACACTTTTTAACAATTTCAGAACCCGTGAACCCCCAGTCCCTATCCCTTCCAGGAAAGATGGAGGACTTGTGGTTTGAGAAATGTTGTTCTTGGCCTTTTTGGCTGCTATGACGATGTACTTGGTGACCATGGTGATGTGGTAGGTTCTTAGCTCAGAAAGAGCAGCCACACACTTGTTATACGTGGTCTGAAGGTCTTGGTTTCCAGAAGATAAGACGTGATCCTTCAGTGGAGGAACAGACCGGATTTCTTCAATGAAGGCTTGATGATGAGGAGGCATGTATTTTCTCATCCTATGCAAAAACGCAGCTGGTAAAAGATACCAAAGCAATGGATAAGTGGGGTTCAAGGCAATTTAAAATGGTTGAGTCAGCCTACTCAACAAATAGGGGCCTGGTGGCTCATCAGACTAATAGCATTGTGATTAACACCAGCTGTCTGCAATTACTGTAAATTTGAATCTCACCAGGCTCAAGGTTGACTCAGCCTTCCATCCTTTCTAATGTAATGTCTAGGTAAAATGAGGACCCAGATTGTGGGGGCAATAAACTGACTTTGTATATATATATATATACAAAAGTATGAAGGCTATTGCTTAGCGCATTGTAAGCTGCCCTGAGTCTCCAGAGAAGGGTGGCATATAAATCAATTTTTTTTAAAAAAAATAGCCCTTTAGATATTTTAAAATCCCTCATAATTTCTAGCCCACAAAGTTGATAATAATACTAATAATAATAATAATAATAATAATAATAATAATAATAATAATAATAATAATAATAATAATAATAATTTTATTTCTATACCGCCCTTCTCCCGAAGGACTCAGGGCGGTGTACAGGCAATTTAAAAACACAAGACACAACAATAATTAAAATTTAAAATAATTAAATAGATTTGGCTGATTTAAAACCCCAAAAATTTAAAATACCCCAATTTAAAATTATTAAGTTGATAGCCCGGCCTGGCGGAACAACAGGGTCTTCATGATGTAGGAAAAGAGCAAGCAGAGCTAGGGGATGGAATGAAGCAAGTCATCAGCCTGGAGTCATTACGTTCCCATAAACAATCCAAATCCAATCCCTCTCAAATGCTGTTGTCTCTTAAAAGGTAAAGGTTCCCCTCGCACATATGGGCTAGTCATTCCCGATTCTAGGGGATGGTGCTCATCTCCGTTTCAAAGAGGAAGAGCCAGCGCTGTCCGAAGACGTCTCCGTTGTCTTTAAAAGCATTTTTTTGCAACCTATTCAGCCAAATAGCCAGCGAACCGGTAGTAAACCAGTTCAGATTTCACCACTGGTATGAATGCCCTGACTTTAATGGTCTCTCCTGCAGTTCACAATCTTTCTAGCTTCCCATACTTCAGGGGTGAAATGCTCCCGGTTTGGACCGGCTTGGGCGAGTAGGTAGTGATGGTGGCGGGCAGTTCGGAGAACCGGTAGCAAAAATCTCTGTCCCCGCCATCCATGTCCAGCTGAGCCACGCGATCATCAGAGGCTTTTTTTTTCTTTCAAATGCCTCTGACGAGCCAAGCTCTGATGATCCCAGCTCTGACGATCCCAGCTGAGTTGCCTGCCGATCAGGCAACTCAGCTGGGATCGTCAGAGCCATTTAAAAGAAAAAAAGTTTTTTTTCTTTTAAATGGCTCTGACGATCCAAGGGGGAAGAGGGAATGGAGCTGGCAGAGAGAGAGAGAGAGAGAGAGAGGGAGGGAGGCGGAGCCTGGGCCGTCCATCAGCCGTCAGATGGAGGGTCAACAGCCCCCAGGTCTGGAGGTGGCTGATGAGGAAGAGGAGGACAGCTGGGTCCAGTGCCTGACGCACAGATGCACAGAAGGCAGAGGAGAGGAGAGCAGTGGAAATCTATGGGCTGGTCCTTGGGACGGAAGAGCCACCGCTGCTAGCAAAGCCCCACCCGAACTCTGGGGATAAAAGGCAGGGGGCAGAGATGAATAGATGTGGCAGACAAGTATTCATCTCCCTGCCGGATGGACTTGTTAGGCTGCGTTGAGAGAGATATTTTTGCCGGGGCTGCTGGCGCTCCTAATAAAGGAAACATTTATTTAACTACAGAGGGTTTGTCCTGTTTGGGAGCCGGGTCAGAACAATTGGAAGATTCGGAAAAGCCATTTTATGTTTTATCCTAATTTCAATAGACAACGCCGGATCTAAAGGCAAGCAAAGGACAGGTCTTACCACTTTCTTTCAGATGTTGGATGCCAAGCAGCTCATCAAAGGCATGAAAGGTAGAGCTTTGAGCCGCGCTGGCCCCAGAATACTCCAGAGGCTGTTCGCAAAGGCCTTCATACAGCAACCCTTCTGGTAACACGGGGTTATCTTTCCAACTGGAAAAGGATAGAATAGAATTCTTTATTGGCCAGATGTAATTGGTCTTCGGTGCATATACTCTCAGTGTACATACAAGGAACAAGCAATAAATCGTGTTCACAAATCATAAAATACAACACTCAGTGACAGCTATCGGATACTAAATAAGCAATCAACATAAATCAGAATAGAATCGAATGGAATGGAATGGAATGGAATGGAATAAGAGAAGAGAAGAGAAGAGAAGAGAAGAGAAGAGAAGAGAAGAGAAGAGAAGAGAAGAGAAGAGAAGAGAAGAGAATAATAGAATGGAAGACTGGAAGAAGAGAGTAGAGTAGAGTAGAGTAGAGTAGAGTAGAGTAGAATAGAATAGAATAGAATAGAATAGAATAGAATAGAATAGAATAGAATAGAATAGAATAGAATAGAATAGAATAGAATAGAATAGAATAGAATTCTTGATTGGCCAAGTGTGTCCAAGTGTGATTGGACACACAAGGAATTTGTCTTTAGTGCATAAGCTCTCAGTGTACATAAGGAGAATAAAATACATTCATCAAGAATCATAAAATACAACACTCAGTGACAGCTATAGGATACTAAATAAGCAATCAACATAAATCAGAATAGAATGGAATGGAATGGAATGGAATGGAATGGAATGGAATGGAATGGAATGGAATGGAAGAAGAGAAGAGAAGAGAAGAGAAGAGAAGAGAAGAGAAGAGAAGAGAAGAGAAGAGAAGAGAAGAGAATTATAGAATGGAAGACTGGAAGAAGAGAGCAGAGTAGAGTAGAGTAGAGTAGAATAGAATAGAATAGAATAGAATAGAATAGAATAGAATAGAATAGAATAGAATAGAATAGAATAGAATAGAATTCTTGATTGGCCAAGTGTGATTGGACATACAAGGAATTTGTCTTTAGTGCATAAGCTCTCAGTGTACATAAGGAGAATAAAATACATTCATCAAGAATCATAACATTTTTATAAAAAAATTTTTATAAAATAAAAGGTTCCTGATGGAGCTTGGGCCATTTCCTGAGACTCTGGCTCACGACTCGACTGAGGACCTGGTGGTCGCCTGGCACAGGGCGGCTACTGCGGCCTTGGACCGCGTCGTGCCTTTGCGGCCTCTGACCCGATGCCGATCTCGTCTAGCTCCTTGGTTTTCCGAGGAGCTGAGAGAGATGAAGCGTCGGAAAAGACACCTGGAGAGCGATTGGAGGACAAGCCGATCTGAATCTGACCGAACACAGGTGAGATCTTATATTAAGACCTACCTAGTGGCGATAAGAGCGGCGAAGTCTAGCTACTTCTCCACTGCAGAGAACCGCCCAGCTGCGCTGTTTAGGGTGACCCGCTCCCTACTTCAGGTGGGGGTACAGGAAGATCCCTTAAAAGGTCGAGCTGAGGATTTTGTACAATTCCTGCATGATAAAGTCGCTCAGATTCGGGAAGGCCTGGACTCCGATTGGGTAGATCCAGGGGAGAAGACAGGGGCAGGTCTTGAGAGCGTTATCTGGGAAGAGTTTGACTCTGTGACTCCTGAGGACGTGGACAGGATTCTGGGCAAGCTTAACGCTGCCACATGTTTATTGGACCCGTGTCCCTCCTGGTTGGTACTGGCTTCCCGGGAGGTTACACGAGGCTGGCTCCAGGGGATTATAAATGCTTCTCTGAGTGAGGGTGTCTTTCCCGCTGCCTTGAAAGAGGCAGTTGTGAAGCCCCTCCTCAAGAAGCCTTCCCTGGACCCGGCTATATTATCAAATTATCGTCCAGTCTCCAATCTTCGCTTTGTTGCAAAGGTTGTTGAGAGTGTGGTGGCGCGACAACTACCCTGATACCTGGATGAAGTTGTCTATCTGGATCCGTTCCAGTCGGGCTTCAGGTCACGATACAGCACGGAAACAGCATTGGTCGCGTTGGTAGATGATCTCTGGAGGGCTCGGGACAGAGGTTGCTCCTCTATCCTGGTCCTATTAGATCTCTCAGCGGCTTTTGATACCATCGACCATGGTATCTTACTGCACCAGCTGGAGGGGTTAGGAATAGGGGGCACTGTGCTTCGGTGGTTCTCCTCCTTCCTCTCTGACCGTTCGCAGTTTGTGTTGGCAGGGGGGCAGAGGTCGACCTCGAGGCACCTTATTTGTGGGGTGCCGCAAGGGTCAGTCCTCTCACCCCTTCTGTTCAACATTTATGTAAAACCGCTAGGCGAGATCATCCATGGTTTTGGGGTGAGTGTTCATCAGTATGCTGATGACACACAGCTATACATCTCCACCCCAGACCACCCCAATGATGCCCTTGCTGTGATGTCCCGTTGCCTGGAGGCCGTGCGGATCTGGATGGGGAGAAACAAGCTCAGACTCAACCCCTCCAAGACCGAGTGGCTGTGGCTTCCGGCATCCCGGTATAGTCAGCTGGTACCATCACTGACAATAGGGGATGAGATCTTGCTCCCCACAGAGAGGGCCCGCAACTTGGGTGTCCTCCTGGATTCACGGCTATCTTTAGAAGATCATTTGACGGCCGTGGCCAGGGGTGCCTTTTATCAGGTTCGCCTGATCCGCCAGTTGCGTCCCTTTCTGGATCGGGACGCCTTGCGCACGGTCACTCATGCCCTAGTTACCTCCCGTATGGACTACTGTAATGCTCTCTACATGGGGCTCCCCTTGAAAAGCACCCGGAGGCTCCAACTGGTCCAGAATGTAGCCACGCGGGTGATTATGGGCGCAGCTCATTACGCCCATGTAACACCTCTCCTACGCGAGCTGCACTGGCTCCCGGTGGTCTTCCGGGTGCGATTCAAGGTGTTAATTATCACCTTTAAAGCGCTCCATGGCTTAGGACCTGGGTACCTACGAGACCGTCTTTTGCCACCAATAGCCTCCCACCGACCAGTTCGTTCTCACAGGGAGGGACTACTCAGGGTACCATCAGTCAAATTATGTCGACTGGCGACTCCCAGGGGGAGGGCCTTCTCTGTGGGGGCTCCAACCCTTTGGAATGAACTGCCCCCGGAGATACGGAATATCCCTGATCTCCGTGCTTTCCGCCGTGCCCTCAAGACCCTGATGTTTCAACAGGCGGGGCTAAACATATGAACATGTGAATGATTTTTTTTTTTAAATGTTATCTAATTCTGGGTTTTATTTAATTGACCAAACTAAGTAATAATTTTAATTAGCAATTTTATGATGTTTGTGTGTCTATATTTTTCTTGACTGTACACCGCCTTGAGTCCTACGGGAGAAAGGCGGTATAGAAATATAATAAATAAATAAATAAATAAATAAATAAATAAATAAATAAATAAAATACAACACTCAGTGACAGCTATAGGATACTAAATAAGCAATCAACATAAATCAGAATAGAATAGAATAGAATAGAATAGAATAGAATAGAATAGAATAGAATAGAATAGAATAGAATAGAATAGAATTCTTTATTGGCCAAGTGTGATTGGACACGCAAGGAATTTGTCTTTGGTGCATACGCTCTCAGCGTACATAAGGAGAATAAAATACATTCGTCAAGAATCATAAGATACAACACTTAGTGACGGTCAAGGTTACTAATAAGCTATCAAATTGTACTAGGAAACAAATAAAAACAATATAATTGAAAGATACAAGCAACATGCTTATAGTAATAAGTGGGAAGTGATAAATACTAGTAAGGAAGAGAAGATTAATAGTAGTGCAGACTTAGTAAAGAGTTTGACAGTGTTGAGGGAATTGTTTGTTTAGCAGAGTGATGGCATTTGGGGAAAAAACTCTCCTTGTGTCTAGTTGTTCTGGTGTGCAGTGCTCTATAGCGTCGTTTTGAGGGTAGAAGTTGAAATAATTTATGTCCAGGATGCAAGGGGTCTGTAAATATTTTCCCAGCCCTCTTTTTGACTCGTATACAGGTCCTCAACGGAAGGCAGGTTGGTAGCCATGGTTTTTTCTGCAGTTCTAATTATCCATTGAAGTCTGTATTTATCTTGTTTGGTTGTATTCTCTGAGCTTGGCTGTTTTCCTGAAGGTGTTTTACCATTAGGTTAGGTAGCATCAACGATGCATAGAATATGGTATAAAAATGAAAGGCAAAAGGGAAGCAGGATGCTCCCTCCCACATGTTGGGGTAGACCAGGTGTCTCGACAGAAAGGTGGAGGAGGAGGAGGAGGAGGAGGAGGAGGAGGAGGAGGAGAAGAAGAGGAGGAGGAGGAGGAGGAGGAGGAGGAGGAGGAGGAGGAGGAGGAGGAGGAGGAGGAGGAGGAAGCAAAAGGAGGAGGAGGAGGAGGGGAGGGGGAGGAGGAAGATAAGAGGAGGAAGAAGCAAAAGGAGGAGGAGGAGGAGGAGAAGCGGAGGAGGAGGAGGAGAAGAGGAGGAGGAGGAGGGGAGGGAGGAGGAAGATAAGAGGAGGAAGAAGCAAAAGGAGGAGGAGGAGGAAGGGAGGGAGGGAGGAGGAGGAAGATAAGAGGAGGAAGAAGCAAAAGGAGGAGGAGGAGAGGAGGGAGGGAGGAGGAAGAAGATAAGAGGAGGAAGAAGCAAAAGGAGGAGGAGGAAGGGAGGGAGGGAGGAGGAGGAAGATAAGAGGAGGAAGAAGCAAAAGGAGGAGGAGGAGAGGAGGGAGGGAGGAGGAAGAAGATAAGAGGAGGAAGAAGCAAAAGGAGGAGGAGGAAGGGAGGGAGGGAGGAGGAGGAAGAAGCAAAAGGAGGAGGAGGAGAGGAGGGAGGGAGGAGGAAGAAGATAAGAGGAGGAAGAAGCAAAAGGAGGAGGAGGAGGAGGGGAGGGAGGATGAGGAAGATAAGAGGAGGAAGAAGCAAAAGGAGGAGGAGGAGGAGGAGGGTGGCAACTTCAGAGCCCCCAATTCCTCTGCCAAGTGATGCATTTCAAGAGCCCCAGATCAACCACAGAGCAGGAGACTCTAGCTGTGTCTGCAGCTCATTAGCTGACCTGTGCCACCTGCCCTCCTTGCCAGATGTTACCGAAGCACCAGGGAAACAAGCCGGGTCTATTTTTAGGCTGCCCTTTTATTCAAATGCTCACGCAGAGCCAAAAAAAAAACCCATAAGCTGCCTTCCTAGCAGCTGCTCAGAAGCTGCCCTGAGTTGCAGGGAGGCATTTCTCCAAGCAACGGGGGCCCTTTTCAAGAGGTGGCAAGGTTGCATTTGGTATGCCGCCGCCTCTTTGCCTGGCAACAGGTAACCATGGAGGAGATGTGCCACGGACTGTGAATGCATACAGCCTCTGTTCAGACATTATTGTGTGAGAAGCGAGGGAATGAGAGAGGAGGAACCCATTGGGGGCCTACGTTCTCCATCTCTTCAATGCCAATCAGCAATCACAATATAGTTCATGGAGTTGCTGAAGATGCTCCTTTTATTTCTGATGCTCAGAGGCGAGTTTCTTTGCCATTTCAAGATAAGGCAGAGAGTGACAGCTCAAGGCTGGTGGCCTTTCGTGGCCACCCAATCTCTGAGCCCCTAGAACAGAAATGGAGAAAACTGTAGAGATTCAGTCTAGCGATTTGCATCCTTTAGAGAGTTGTTGAGGCTTCATGCAGGTTTATCCTGAGTCCTTCGGGAGAAGGGCGGTATAGAAATAAAATTATTCTTATTCTTATCTGTGTAGTAGTGCAAGGGGGTGTATCCACGGACCCATTTGCACTACTCAGGTGATCCTGAGGACAGAGACAAACGTCCAGGTGGCCTCAACGACCCCTCTAAAAGGATGCAAATGACCAGCTGTCTGCAAGGGATATAAATCCTTCCATTCCTCACCATCCCGTCAGAGCTGAAGAAGCTTCTTGGATGAGAAGCGAAACGTCTTCAAAAATAAAAAAACAAGTCCAGTTGCCTCCTGAAAAAAGCATCTTTGGGGCAACCATGACCTGGAGGACTGAGAATCTCTACAGACTTTTAGCTATGCAGTTTGGGATGAACACCCTTGGAATGGTGTGGGAGTAGGAATGGATTTTCAGAGGAAAAAAATGGCAGATTACAGGAACCATTTGCACTACTCAGGTGACCCTGAGGACACAGGTAAACCTCCAAGGGCTTCAAGGACCCTCTAAAAGGATGCAAAGGACCAGCTGTCTGCAAGGAGTATCAATCCTTCCATTCCCCACCATCCCGTCAGAGCTGAAGAAGCTTCTTGGATGAGAAGCGAAACGTCTTCAAAAATAAAAAAACAAGTCCAGTTGCCTCCTGAAAAAAGCATCTTTGGGGCAACCATGACCTGGAGGACTGAGAATCTCTACAGACTTTTAGCTATGCAGTTTGGGATGAACACCCTTGGAATGGTGTGGGAGTAGGAATGGATTTTCAGAGGAAAAAAATGGCAGATTACAGGAACCATTTGCACCACTCAGGTGACCCTGAGGACACAGGTAAACCTCCAAGGGCTTCAAGGACCCTCTAAAAGGATGCAAACGACCAGCTGTCAGCAAGGAATATCAATCCTTCCATTCCCCACCATCCACTACTCAGAGCTGAAGAAGCTTCTGGGATGAGAAGCGAAACGTCTTCGAAAGAAAAAAAACCAAGAAAATCCAGTTGCCTCCTGAAAAAAAGCACCTTTGGGAGAAGACAAGATCCAACTTCTCTGCCTTCTTTGTGGATCTGGGTGGTTGATAGCGCTTGGCAGAATTTTGTAATATTTAAGACATGCATTCTCTGCCTTTCAATTATACGCCTTCAAATTTGGGTTATTTCTATTTGGGGGAAAAGCAACATGGATGCTTTCATCCTCCATAAACTTTAATACACCTGTTTCACTTTTTACACAAAACACATAGACAAATCCTCGCTTCAAATGGGCCCCCGTTCTCCTAACGGTACAACTACTTTTCAAACATTGCTGTTGAATGCAGGCAACACAATTTTTCAAGTGTGTCCGCACAAAATGTTTTTTAAAAATGATGATGGACATAACGGTACGACCAAAGCTCTGGTCACACCACTGTGATTGCCACAGCTTGACGTATTTTACTATGCCTTGCAAACACTGCAGTTTTATTTGGGTTTAGACAAAGAGAATCTGACAACTGAAGTCACTTGGAGTTGACAGGCTAATCTGTTGTTTTTGCTGAGGTGCCAGCCTAAAATAAATCTATTTTTTTTTTCTCGCGTTCGTTCAGCGTTTGAGCTGCTACGGTTAAAGCAGAAGCCTCATCTTGTGTCAGTCACAAAGGGTGTCTCGTAACCTACTTTTACACTGGTGATCTAAGCAACAAGTTCCCTTTGTAGTCATTTAGGGATTCTGCAAAGCCCCAAGGGAAAATTTTGCTTTATAGTCAAGTTCCACTTCCTTCTAAGTATCATTTCTTCCCCCCCCCCCCCCCACTGCTTCAACACATCCGAATTTTAATGAAGGTTTAATGAGGGACCTTGATTAAGTGAAGGCAACACAATTAGCTAATGTGGCCTTGGGAAACCAAACATTAAGGAAGAGATTAACAAGCCCCCACCCCACCCCGCTTGGCATGCTTTGTGCAAAAGAAGTGGCCGTAAAGATTTGGATTGAGGATGTGCTGGTCAGGGCTTGGATTCATCCCTTCTCCTCCTTCGTTTCTGATCCAGGCGCTTTCTCAAAGCAACAGTAAGGAGTCGAAGGGGGATTATGGGAGCGAGGGGGTGCTCCCATGTGACACCTCTCCTGCGTGAGCTGCATTGGCTTCCAGTGGTCTTCCGGGTGCGCTTCAAGGTGTTGGTTACCACCTTTAAAGCGCTCCATGGCATCGGACCTGGGTATTTGCAGGACCGCCTTCTGCCGCCGATAGCCCCCCACCGACCAGTACGCTCCCACAGAGAGGGACTTCTCAGGGTGCCGTCGGCCACGCAATGTCGGCTGGCGACCCCCAGGGGGAGGGCCTTCTCTGTGGCAGCACCTGCCCTCTGGAAGGATTTGCCCCCGGAGATACGAAGGATATCGGATATCACCGTGCCCTAAAAACTTTTCTTTTCCATCAAGCAGGGCTGGCGTGAAACCCCCCCCCCTTTTTTTTTTTTAGTCTTTTTAGTTTTTTAGCTTTTAATTGTCAATGGGTTTTAATTCGAATTGTTTTAAATTTGGGCCAAAGTATATAATTCTTTTAATAATTTTAAATTTTGTATTGGTATGTGTTTTAGTTTTGGCTGTGCACCACCCCGAGTCCACTAGGAGAAGGGCGGTATACAAATTGAAATAAATGAAATGAAATGAAATGAAGAGGTCAGGAATACACTCGTCTAATTCAGATTCTGATGCAAATTCTGCACAGTTCACATGTTCGAAGTGGAGCAACAAATGAAGTGGAGCAGCCTTTGTGCTGAAATCTGTCCTCTCACGCTGAAGGATGGTGGTTTGGGGAGGGTCGACATAATGGGGTATGAAAACATATATGTGAACGGAAAATGCAGACCAAAGGATTGGGTGAGATGAATGGTTGCTGAAGAAGAAAAGAGAAGGAGGGAGGGAGGGGAGGGAAGGGAAAGGGGGAAGGAAGGAAGGAAGGAAGGAAGGAAGTTAGTTTAGTCCTGAGATACCCCTCCCAAAGTGATAGGAAGGAAGGAGAGAGAAAGGGGGGGAAAAGAAGGGAGGGAGGGAGGAGGGAAGGAAGGAAGAAAAGAAGGAGAGGGAAACAAGGAAGGAAGGAAGGAAGGAGGGAAGGAAGTTTAGTTCTGAGATACCCCTCCCAAATAGGGAGGGAGGGAGGGAGGAGAGAGAGAGAGAGAGAAAGGGAGAAAGAAGAAGGAAGGGAGGAAGGGAGGAAGGAGAGAGAGAGAAAAAGTGGGAAAGAAGAAGGGAGGGAGGGAGGAGGGAGGGAAGGAAGGAAGGAAGGAAGGAAGGAAG
This sequence comes from Arizona elegans, assembly GCA_022577455.1. NCBI lineage: Eukaryota > Metazoa > Chordata > Lepidosauria > Squamata > Colubridae > Arizona > Arizona elegans. The sequence continues at coordinate 2,139,387 of JAKOOJ010000048.1, forward strand.
GAAGGAAGGAAGGAAGGAAGGAAGGAAGGAAGGAAGGAAGGAAGGAAAGAGAGAGAGAGAATGGGGGAAAGAAGAAGGAAGGAAGGACATTTAGTCCTAAAATACCCCTCCCAAATAGATAGGAGAGCTTTGTAGCCATATGTATCCCTTGAGAATAAATGCTCTGAAAATTGCGAAAAGGAATAGTACATCCCACAGGAAAATGGTAGAAGGATCCCTTGTTTGCCATGTCTAATCGGTACAGATGTTTGGGTCAATTCTTGGAGAACAAGGAAAGCCCCCAATTCAATTGGCATTGTGGGTTTTCTCAATATCAACAGTTGCTTCTTCTGCTTGGAAAATACTTTTAAAGCCAAAGGAATATAACTGTACTTACCCAGAATAAAATATCCTCGACACTCCATAAAAGACTGAAGGATCAACGTAATCTAGGAATCAAGAGCACATAAAGATTGGATCAGTTTGCCGGATATACTTAAAATAAGTGCAAGGTTAAGTATGAATGTAATGTTTCACACTTAGGCAAAAAAAACCGAATACACAAATGGTGGTACATGGCTGAACAGCAGTGCTGTGAGAAAGAGAGTGCAGAGAAGCACAACAAGGATAATTTTAGGGTTCTGGAGATTAAAACATATGATGAACAGTTGCAAGAATTGGGTATGTGCAGTGTCAGGATTCCGACGGATGCCCTGATTAAATCATGAACCTCGAGCCAAGCTTCAAAAGAAATCCAGTTATTTATTAAGAGCGTCATGTCGGCAAGTTCCAAGTGAGGCCAACTCTGACCCCGCGTAATTTACGCCCCAGGTATGACCCTGTTTGCCCCCTCCCCTCAGGGTCTGTCATCAGCCACATTCGCCAACGGAGCAATTTCACGGATTGTAGAGATCACTCCCTTCTGGCCACTGTGGGTAACCCTGGGAGACAGCCTTGACAGAGAGATGTCTGGAATGTGCTTTCGTTTTTGGCTGCCGTGCTGCTTCGCCAGTTTTCCCATCCCCCTTGCCTATGGCAACTCGAGAGCAGGCCAGGGATGCTTTGTGAGTTGACATCTAGTTTAATAAAGAGAAGGACTAGGGATGACATGATAGCAGTCTTCCAATATTTGAGCTCTCACAGAGAAGAGGGGGTCGACCCATTCTCCAAAGCACCTGAGGCCAAGTAATTGATGGATATTTGTCCTAATTATTCTGTTCTGTTCTGTTCTGTTCTGTTCTGTTCTGTTTTATTCTATTCTATTCGTTTTCTCCTATTCCTAATTCTATTCTATTCTATTTTACTGTACTCTATTTTCTATTCTATTCTATTAATTTTCTCCTATTCCTATTCCTATTCCTATTCCTATTCCTATTCCTATTCCTAATTCAATTCAATTCTATTCTATTCTATTCTATTCTATTCTATTCTATTCTATTCTATTCAACTGTACTCTATTTTCTATTCTATTCCATTCTGTACTCTATTTTAGTAATTTTCTCCCTATTCCTATTCCTATTCCTATTCCTAATTCTATTCTATTCTATTCAACTGTGCTCTATTTTCTATTCCTAGTCTATATTCTATTCTATTCTATTAATTTTCTCCTATTTCTAATTCTATTCCTATTCCTTATTCTATTCTATTCTATTCTATTCTATTCTATTCTATTCTATTCTATTCTACTCTACTCTATTCTATTTATATTCTATTTATATTATTCTATTCTATTCTATTATGTTATATTATGTTAAATTATATTATTATTCAATCCTAGATAGAGGCTGATATTTCTCTTTCTGGGCACACTGAGAATATATCTGCTGAACAAAACTCCACATTGGTGACAGGAAGGGCATCCGGCCATCAAAACACTTTGCTAGTTCCATTCAGTTGCCCAGGCTCCAGCCCGCCTGGGATTATGGGTTCGTTAAAATGAAGATGAGGATGATGTTATATTATTCAATGCAAAAATCTGTCACTCCTTTTCTATACAGGGTACAAGCTATGACTTATTTCTGGTTCTGCTCCCTGTGAGAAATGGAGCGCTCTGCCTTTTTAAGATTTTTATTTATTTATCGACCTTGAGATGTGAACCAAATGCAGCACCGAGATTGGAAGGCAGGACTGCCTAGGAGAGAGAGGCCAACATTTGAAAATCAATTCTATTCGTTTGGCTAAGCCTCCTTTCTAGTCCCAGCGGGATTGCTTTCGCTAATCGCAAGAGATAATTACGGAACTAAATGGTGGGTAAATCTTACAACCTCAGAGGCTTTTGTTGATATCAAGGCTTGCAAAAGGCCAAGAAAATAACCAAGCAATGAATCAACAATATTGAGCCACGATACTGGGATTCAGAAGCCGCTGAGACCTGTCAAGCACGGAGGGAAATTCAAAGGCTCTTTTCCAGTGGTAAAGATTTACTCTCTTTGCTGTCACAAATACGGATGCTCTTTGTCTAGAGATCTTTCTAAGGCTCTCCCCTGAGCAACCTTGGAGGAAAGATTCAGCAAAATGATTTTATTACTAAAATTATCCCTGCGCACTTCAGGTGCCATTAAAATCCACGCGCTATATTTTTCTCTCTCTCTTTGGTATTCTATTCTATTCTATTCTATTCTATTCTATTCTATTCTATTCTTATTCCTATTCCTATTCCTATTCCTATTCCTATTCCTATTCCTATTCCTATTCCTATTCCTATCTCTATCCCTATCCCTATCCCTATCCCTATCCCTATCCTCCATCCTACTTCTAATTCTATTCTATTCTATTCTATTCTATTCTATTCTATTCTATTCTATTCTATTCTATTCTATTCTATTTAATTCCTATCCTCTATCCTACTTCTAATTCTATTCTATTCTATTCTATTCTATTCTATTCTATTCTATTCCTATCCTCTATCCTACTTCTAATTCTATTCTATTCTATTCTATTCTATTCTATTCTATTCTATTCTATTCCTATCCCTATCCCTATCCCTATCCCTATCCCTATCCCTATCCCTATCCCTATCCCTATCCCTATCCCTATCCTCCATCCTCCATCCTACTTCTAATTCTATTCTATTCTATTCTATTCTATTCTATTCTATTCTATTCTATTCTATTCTATTCTATTCCTATCCTCCATCCTACTTCTAATTCTATTCTATTCTATTCTATTCTATTCTATTCTATTCTATTCTATTCTATTCTATTCTATTCTCTATTTTGTCCTATTCTGTTCTATTCTCTATTCTATTCTATTCTATTCTATTCTATTCTATTCTATTCTATTCTATTCCTATTCCTATTCCTATTCCTATTCCTATTCCTATTCCTATTCCTATTCCTATTCCTATTATATTATATTCTATTATATTCTCAGCCTTCCATCCTTCCAAGGTGGGTAAAATGAGGACCCAGATAGTTGGGGACAATATGCTGACTCTGTAAACTGCTTAGAGAGGACTGTAAAAGCACTGTGAAGCTATATATAAGTCTAAGTACTATTGCTATTGCCCTTCCTTCCTTCCTTCCTTCCTTCCTTCCTTCCTTCCTTCCTTCCTTCCTTCCTTCCCTTCCCTTCCCTTCCCTTCCCTTCCCTTCCCTTCCCTTCCCTTCCCTTCCCTTCCTCCCTCCCTCCCTCCCTCCCTCTCAGTGATTAGAATGCAGTATTGCAGGCTAACTCTGCCCATTGCCAGCAGTTCGATCCTGACCGGCTCAAGGTTGACTCAGCCTTCCATCCTTCCGGGGTCAGTAAAATGAGGACCCAGATTGTGTGTTTTGGGGGGGGGGGCAAGAGGCTGACTCTGTAAACCGCTTAGAAAGGGCTGTAAAGCACTGTGAAGCGGTATATAAGTCTAAGGGCTATTGCTATATAAGTACATACCAGAGGGGGCACATTCTAAAAAGACCTGAACAAACAAATCAATGATAAAGAGACAAAGTCTCTTTATGGAAAGATGGAAAATACCAGTTTGCCAAAGGTTTTAAATCAGTGTGTGCCAGATCCCAAGTGACTTGGAATATCTGCCTTTTTTTTTTTTTTGTATCAACTTCTTTATAACATTATCTTGAATTTAATGCTAAGCATTCTTTGTACCACTGATATATTTTAAAGAATCATTCTGAAAGCACCCAATCAATTGCAAAGAAGAATGTGCAGACTTAATCGATGAACTGTAAAGAATAAAACCTTAATATTTATTTATTTATTTCATTAGTTCAATTTAATAGTTCGATTTATATGCCGCCCTTCTCCGGAGACTCAGGGCGGCTTATAATGCGTTAAGCAATAGCCTTCATACTTTTGTATATACCTGCTTAGTAGGGCTTTCGTCCCCACCCCAGCGGTGTTCTTTTTTTTATACAAAGTCAGCTTATTGCCCCCACAATCCGGGTCCTCATTTTACCTACCTCGGAAGGATGGAAGGCTGAGTCAACCTTGAGCCTGGTGAGATTCGAACTTGCAGTAATTGCAGGCAGCTGGTGCTACTTAACAGCACTTTAGTCTGCTGCGCCATCAATATTCTCTTAAATAGGATGTTTTCTAAATATGATTTTTTATTATTATTATTATTGCCAACTCACGAAGAAGAGATTGGACAGCCAATTTGGAATGGTATAAAGGCTCCTGCTCGAGCAGGGCGTTCGACTAGAAGACCTCCAAAGTCCCTTTACACTCTGTCTATATTTAAGTGTATGTGGCTCACAGGCTTACCATGTATTTTCTTCAGAGTTTTGGTCATTTCTTGAAGGGTGTTTGTCAGTTCTTGCAACGCTTCAGCCAGGATTTTGTCATCTGGCTGAAGAAGTCCATTCACAGCCTTGGCAATGGCCTGCCAAAAACAAGAGAGCTGTGTTTAAAACTTACATGCCATCCGATTCCCAGCAATTCCGAAATGCCTTTGCAGGAATCCATTGGCTTCATTATAGCTTTCCATTTTGCTGGTGACTTTATTATTATTATTATTATTATTATTTTTTAACGCGTTGAGTCATTTTACAGATCACCCAGAGAAATGCGTTGATGATACCTAGCGTAGGCAGAATTCTACTTCGCTTGTTCCCAGAAGTCAAGGTTTCTATTGTGTGAGCTGTAGCCGGATTCATGTCCTCTAAACAAGGATGAACAAAGCACATTTTGCTTTGTTCACAGAACACGCTGTGCCTCCTCAACTTGTCAAGGTTAGATCATGGGTGTCAAACTCAGGGACCGGGGGCCGGATACGGACTGCAGGGTGCTTAGATCTGGCCCTGCATCGGGGTGAAATGCTCCCGGTTCGGACCGGCTCGGGCGAGTAGGTAGCGATGGCGTCGGGCAGTTCGGAGAACCGGTAGCAAAAATCCCTTTCCTTGCCCCCCATGCCCAGCTGAGTCACTCAATCATCAGAGCCTTTTTTTTTCCTTTTAAATGGCTCTGACGATCCAAGCTCTGACGATCCCAGCTGAGTTGCCTGCTAATCAGGCAACTCAGCTTGGATTGTCAGACCCATTTAAAAGAAAATAAAGTTTCAGGGCCTGCATGCAGCCCTCCCGAGCTCCATTTCTGCTGGCAGAGGGTTGCAGGAGGCCTGTTGTGGCTCCGTTACCTGAGCCTGTGTCATCGGCAGGAGAGGACTCCGAGAGTGAAGGAGAGGAGTTGGCAAGGCCTCCCTCTCCAGGACCCTCCTCTCTGGCAATGCCTTCAGTGTCTGCCGAAGGGCAAGAGATAGGGCCGGGGCCAAGCACGTCCACACAGCCACAGATGGACAGTGATGAGAGTAATGAGTCTTGGCTGGATCCACGCCAGCGTCGCAGAGATAAGCGCGTGCAACAGAAGAAAAGGCGTGCCCGAGATTAGGCTGAGTCACTGGACCACACCCCACAGGATAAAAAAGGGAGCGTGGTGGCCAGTCAAACCTTGTGACGAACAAAGCTGAAAGCTTCCATGCCATTCTGCATTGCCGGACTTTTGCTATAGACTTTGCTGGATTATCTTTGGACTTGATTTACTCTGTAATTATTGAGCTTTTTACTTTGATGTACCAGAAGCGGGGAGAAGTTATCTCTTCTCTTCGTAAGTAATAAACTCTTGGCAGGCAGCCACTAGGTTGCTGCCAAGTTCCGTTATCATAAGGAAAAGGATTTTGTCGGCTGGTTTGGTCTTTAACTTTTGAACGTCTGTTGGTGTGTGTGCATGTGGGACGGGGACAGAACAAGGCCATCACAGCCGAAAATGGAGCTCGGGAGCCCGTTTTCACTGGCAGAGCGTTTTGGTCACCACATGTGCCCCCGACACAAGTGACATCGAGCTGGCCACGCCCATCCCATCCATGCCCACCCCAACCCCCCGCAGGGTTAAACACAACCCTGATGCAACCCTCAATGAAATCAAGTTTGAAACCCCTGTATTACCCTGTTTCCCCAAAAATAAGCTCTCCCTGAAAATATTTAACCGCATGTGCAGCCGGTCCCCACCATATCCTCTGGTTAGGGTTAGGGAGACAGAGCTGGAAATCAGGTAAGATGGCAAAAGGAGCTCCACGCCCCCCCAAAATAATAAGACCTCCCCAGTTGTGAAATCCAAAGTTTTTTTACTACTGGTTCTGTGGGCATGGCTTGGTGGACGTGGCAGGGGAAGGGTATTGCAAAATCTCCATTCCCACCCCACTCTGGGGCCAGCCAGAGGTGGCATTTGCCGGTTCTCCAAACTACTCAAAATTTCCGGTTCCGGTTCTCCAGAACCTGTCAGAACCTTCTGGATTTCACCCCCTGGACCTCCCCAAAAATAAGACCAAGCACTTATTTCAGGTTTCAAAAAAATATAAGACAGGGTCTTATTTTCGGGAAAACACGGTAGAACTTAATGTGATGACTATGTTGATGCTGGTTGGGTTCCCGCCGTCTGCTAAATTACAGGCCACCAGCTTGTTTTAACCTAGTCTAGCTTGTTAGGTGAACTCAACGTGCTTTCATTTTGGCCAAAATGCTGCAGAACGTTCCCCTCGATCCCTCATAAAAACAGCCAAAGCAAACATTGATCATTAATTTAGGAGAAAACTAGACCTTGAGTCCTGGTGCGGCAACTTTCTCAGTTAGGAAACTGACAAGAATGAACCCAACTGTACTTGTTCCTCCAGGCAAGGTTACTATGGGCTCCAGGTTCCTGGGAAGAGAACAAAATCAAAAGACTAGGAAAGGAAGTACAAGTATGTATTAGTGCTTTCAAAGGAGGGGTTGTTTCTCCGAAAAAGCACAAGGCGTACAAAACAACAGATTTATAAGCTGCACACCATCCCTTTGTTGCTTGGCAAGGTTTGAGAACGCTTCAAAAAATCCGCACTACCTTCTTTGACACGGGATCGTAGAAACCAATGTAGGTTTGTGACTTCCGTTGCTCGCTTTCCAAACTAAAATCTCTACCGACTCACGCCTATACCTTCTCAACTCAGTCTATTGGGCATGGGGAGGTTGGAGGTCCGGAAGAAATGAGGCAGGCACCTACAGCGCACAGAATCTCCTTCTATGTAATGCTTCCAAAGGATTTCATTTCCTGTTGATTTCTGTAACTTCCAACAACGCCAGTTCATAAAAGTTTGACCAGACTCATCCTGGCAGTTATCTCAAGCCTCCTGATACTCCTCTACTGGAGTGCCATTGCTTTAGACAGTCCAGATAGCAATAGCACTTATATACTGCTTCACAGTGCTTTATGGACCTCTCTAAGCGGTTTATAGAGACAGCCTATTGCCCTCAACAATTTGGGTCCTCATTTTACCAATCTCGGAAGGATGGAAGGCTGAATCAACCTTGAGCCAGTCAGAATCAAACTGCTGGCAGCCAGCAGTCAGCAGAAGTAGCCTGCCGTACTGCATTCCAACCACTGCGTGAACCATGGCATCATAATTATCAAAAATAATTACCATAATCATGTAGCCAGCATGGCTATATGCTGAAGACACACGGAAGGCTGTTACCTTCCTACCAAAGTGGTACCTATTAATCTACTTGCATGCTTTCGAACTACTAGGTGGGCAGGAGCTGGAGCAAGTAATGGGAGCTCACCCATTGCATGGAGCTCAGGTCTCGAACCCGGGCTGAAATGTAGAGGCACTAATATATTGATATAGAGTCAACTCATTAATAAAGTTATAAACGCTAACATATTCTAACAACACAACTTCTTGGAGATATGGCGGTCCAGGTGGGTCATTCTGGTGATCAAAATTCATCCCAAAAGTAAGAGAATCCCATTATTTGCAGATCATTGATGATAAAACTTCTCTCATTTTTTATTAAAATTTGGCCATCTGGCCAGTAAACAGCATCAAACATTTCCTTAAGTGTTTAATGATATTCTGTCTTATTATTACATTTGGAGGTAGCTAGAAATATTATTAGAAATACTGTTAGTTTATATATAGCACGACAGAGCAAACAAAGAGTACAGTCACCATGTGCTTTACTGCTCAACTATTTTAACTGTAACAGGAAACAGGAACAAAAGAGCATAGAGTATATACTATAGATCCAAGCTTGTAAACATTGCCATCTACTGGCTGAATACTATTGTAGCTGTTGCATAAAAATACATTCCAACAATGAATTCCGAGAAAAACAATATTGCATATTGCCATATGATGTTTAGTAATTTCTAGCTGACCTTATACAGAACCACTGAAGGCATATCTCAATTTTGCACTAGATTAGAATTTCAGTCAAGAATCGTAAATCAAGGAAAAACAAAGCTACGTGAAATAAAGAGTCAAATACACCTTGGATTCCAGTAATAACCTGGGAAAGGAGGCGAGCAATTACTTGCTAAACAAACCATTTCTGGTTAGTTTGCCATTTGTGCTTCAGAGGAGAGCTGCAACCTACCACCCAGCAGCTGTTTGATGGAGAGAGATGATTCTCCTAAATCTCAGTTTTCTATTCCGTGGGAGCATAACTGGCAAAAATAGGAGCTGCAAACAATGTAAACATAAACTGACTTCCTAAAAGCAGCAGCTGTTTGACTTCAAACAGCCTGAAAATTGACTCCAGGGGTGATAACTAAATCAATCTTGCCCTGCAAAAAGAAAGAAAGAAAGAAAGAAAGAAAGAAAGAAAGAAAGAAAGAAAGAAAGAAAGAAAGAAAGAAAGAAAGAGGGATTCTCAAAGACTTACTCAATTTCCAGACGCCTTGGAGAAATTGAGGTGACATCCGCCAACATACCCAAGGAAGCAAAATCAAGAGATGAAATCAGTTGAAGGGTAAAGTCCATATTTAACAACAACACATACCCCCCACAGGTGCATTTCCTATACAGAAGTTAAGTCAAGCAGATCTAGGCTACAAACTTTTGAGTACACCAGCCAGATGTTTGCAATCTAGATCTCCGAGCCCTTCAGAGCAGGGTTGAAATTCAGCAGGTTCTGACAGGTTCAGGAGAACCGGTGGCGGAAATTTTGAGCAGTTCGGAGAACCGGCAAATACCACCTCTGGCTGGCCCCAGAGTGGGGTGGGAGTGGAGATTTTGCAATATCCTTCCCCCAGGAATGGGGAGGAATGGGGATTTTGCAGTATTCTTCTCCTGGAGTGGGGTGGGAATGGAGACTTTGCAATATCCTTCTCCCAGGAGTGGGGAGGGAATGGGGATTTTGCAGGATCCTTCCCCCAGGAGTGGGCTGGGAATGGGGATTTTGCAATATCCTTCCCCCAGGAGTGGGCTGGGAATGGAGATTTTGCAATATCCTTCCCCCAGGAGTGGGGAGGGAATGGGGATTTTGCAAGATCCTTCCCCCAGGAGTGGGGAGGGAATGGGGATTTTGCAGGATCCTTCTCCTGCCATGCCCACCAAGCCACACCCACCAAGCCATGCCCACAGAACCAGTAGTAAAAAAATTGGGATTTCACCACTGCTTCAGAGCCCGTAGCCCAAACTGTCTTCCCATCTCAATCCTGAGCCGTGTTGACTATATACCTCACTCCATTATTTGTGCAACTGTTGGCCATTCAGGTTACTTTAAAATTGATTTTGACATTTTTCTCTAAGTATATTTTTTGCCATTAGGGAACCTAGCTGGTTTCATATTTTTTAGGATTAGATTATTCTAATCTACTCTAATCTAAGGTTCCTTCCAACTGTATTATCCTGTTATTCAAGAGACAAATATTGGCTAATTGGCTTCTTAAAACCCCTAAAACAGTCCATGATTGTTTAAAATGTAATTTATTAGAATAGGGTCTATTAACAGAGCTAGTAAGCTATTGTTAAAATATAATTCTTTAATATTAGTAAGGTGACCAATTGTCCTTTAGGGAGGACAGTCCTTCTTTTGTAAGTTCTGTCCTCTCTCGAAAAGTGTCCTCCTACATGGCCTCCTTTTCGATATTTGAAGACTAATCTGTAAATCTCCGTATTCGATCGATGCCGATCCGATCTGTTGCGTGTGATGTGACGTATTTGTATCTGACATGACGATTCGTCAACGCTCGGTACAGTGCAGTGAGACGTGATAACGCATGGGATCCGCACAGGAGAATTGTTTTGAGAGAGTGCGCCACGCGCAAGTGGCTTTGTTTACTATTCTGTATTATTGCTGCAATGAACAAAATGTTTCTTTTATTTACGATATTTTTTTTCTTCGATTTATTTGTGTCCTCCTTCTCATTGTAAAAAAGTTGGTCACCTTTATATTAGAATGCTAATAAACTCTACATTCATTTGTTAAATTTTAATTTATTGACAAAGAAATAAAGGGAGACTAGTATAGCTATTTCAAGCTGTTTAGCTCTCATCAGCTAGCCATACCCTTCTGGGGTTCAAACCTGGGCCGCTTGCATATTAGGCAGATGTATTAACCTCTAGACCACAAATCTAAGCTCCCTTAAATTTAGCACAAAATTGTCGTGGAAGCAGTGGTGGGATTCAGCCAGTTCGCACCACTTCGGGAGAACCGGTTGTTAACCTTCTGAGCAGTTTGATGAACTGGTTGTTGGAAGAAATCATTAGGGCAGAGAACCGGTTGTTAAATTATTTGAATCCCACCACTGCGTGGAAGTGACTGCCTGCAAAGGCTCCTGGATTGGGACTGAAAGGTGAAAGTGGAAGCAGTACACTCCGTCCCATATTTGGGTACATCAGGTTGCTCTGATAGACTGGTCTCACCAGAAAAAAACACTTTTTCTACATTCATTTTGGTGTTTTTTTTTAAAAAAAAAACCCTGTTAACAAAAACTGTTCCAGGTGGAAACATCCCAATTAGAGAATTCAACATTTTAAGATTGATGTAGAACAGGGGTCCTCAAACTACAGCCTGCAGGCCAGATACAGCCCACCGAAGCCATTAATCCATGCCGTGCTGGACCATGAAGCTGCCCTGCCCACATCGCCCCACCTACCTGCCTTCTGGAGGATGAGGAGGCCAAAAATGGGATGCTCAGAGGCCCCTGGAGGCTAAAATGGGCCCGTTTTTAGCCTCCAGAGAGAGAGGGAGGGAGAGAGGGAAGCAGACACACACAAAAACAAGTCCCTCACCTCCCCCCTCCCCAAGGCAGCCACATCCCTTCACTAACCTGCTTTCCACCCCCAGGAGCATAACAAATTGAAGTTTAATTTGTGTGTATTGTTTAATAGACTGCTAAATTTCCCATGCCCACCCAGCCACACCCACCCAGCAGGTCCAGCCCCCCAACAGTCTGAGGGTCTGTGAATTGGCCCCCTGTTTAAAAAGTTTGAGGACCCCTGATGTAGAAGATGACCACACTGAGCTGAGGGAGGGATCAAGCATGTCATCAGTCTCGACTCCCTTCGTGCCCACCAGAGATTGACTCTTATCTACAGGTCACCTTGAATTCTGCTGACTCTTGTGTACCGCCAATTTGCTTTGACCATTAGTAGTTCAGATTCTTCTAGAGAGCATTAACATGCCATAAACTGATACATTCACTTGGATTCCCAATTTCCTGAGCTTGACATTTCTATGGCTCCAGCTACGATTGATCTCCAACTATTAAGCACAGATATTATTGTCCATAATTACCCCTGGGGATTTTTTTTCTTCCAGTTCACCAAAACAAAATCCGTGTGGACCATGATCGGAGGCAGACCTAGCATTTCAGAGACTTCTCCAAAAGGGATGGCCAGGTTTCGCGGCAAGATCTGGAAGACAAAACCAGCAGGTCAACACCAGCTCTCCTAAGTCTGTGTCCTACTGGGTTTCAGTAGTGTTCCAGATGGTTAGAAGAAGTAGGAAGTGTCTAGGGAGATTCTCAGTCATCTAGGTCATGGTTGACCCAAAGATGCTTTTTTAACTTTCTGGTTTTTCTCTGAAGACATTTCGCTTATCAACCAAGAAGCTTCTTCAGCTGTGACTGGATGGTGGGAAATGGAAGGATTTATACTCCTTGCAGACAGCTGGACATTGGCATCCTTTTAGAGGGTCATTAAGATCCCCTGTAGATTTATCTGTGTCCTCAGGGTCACCTGAGTTTTGCAAATGGGTGTCGCACCTTCTTGGAACTGTTGAAAGGACTGTGTTGTAGACTGGAGATAGATGACATCGTATCCCTCCCAATTGATCTACAACACAGTCCTTTCAACGGTTCCAAGAAGGCGCCACACCAGTGGTGAAATTAAAAAATTTCCCCTACTGGTTCTGTGGGCGTGGCTTGTTGGGGGGAGGTCATATGACTGGGTGGGTGTGGCCAACTCGACATCACTCACATCAAGGGGTTCCTCACCAGCCCCTCCCCTCCCAGCCACTCCTTGTCGCGAATGGCAGGAAAATGGGGAGGGGAATATTCCTGCCTACCATCCTTCTCTCAGTCTGTGCTGAGATTGAGGAATAGATGACAACCTTTCACAAAATTGGCTCCATTCCAGCTGCTCCCCCCATCCCCCTCCTTCCTGGGGACTACCTTAAAGAGACAGGCTGCAGCAGCTCCGTTGTGAATGGAGGGAGAAAAGTTAGCATTCTCTCTGCTGCGTTTAACATTGAATTCTGTGGAATATCAAGTGGAAGAAGTGAACGGCAACCGGCCGGGCGTGGCTGGGTGGGGCCAACGAGGGGTGATTACTACCGGTTCGGTGAACTGATGTCAATAATCCCTAGCAGTTCACCTGAACCGGTCCGAACCGGTAGGTTTTCACCCCTGCTCCACACCCATTTGCACTACTCAGGTGTCCCTGAGGACACAGATGTATCTCCAAGAGGCCTCAATGACTCTCTAAAAAGGATGCAAATGACCAACTGTCTTGCAAGGAGCATAAATCCTTCCATTCCCCACCATCCAGTCAGAACTGAAGAAGCTTCTTGGATGAGAAGCGAAACGTCTTCAAAAGAAAAAAACAAGAAAGTCCAATTGCCTCCTGAAAAAAGCACCTTTGAGACAAGACGTAGAAAGCTTTGTAAGTCCCTATTGCTCAATGTTACCCCATCATTGTTATACTAAAATAATAATAATAATAATAATAATAATAATAAATAATAAATAATAATAACATTTTACTATTTAAATGGGTTGTTTTATTAGAGTTTTTTGGCCAATTTATTTAATTGTTTTAAATTGTTTTTAATTTTTATATTGTCATGGTTTTATTTTTTGGCTGTACACCGCCCTAAGTCCTTCGGGAGAAGGGCGGTATAGAAATCCAATAAAATAAAATAAATATAATAAATAAATAAAAGCACTGAAGAAGACTACAAGTAGTCCTTGACTTAGAACCATTCGTTTAGCACCCATTCAAAGTTACAACAAAAAAGTGACTTATAACTGCTCCTCGCACCTATGACCGCTGCGGCATCCCTACAGTCCCATGATCAAAATTTGGGTGCTTGGCAACCAGCATTATTTAACTGTGGCATTTGCATCTGGGTTTTGTTGTGACTCTGACCCCCGAGCCCATCTTATCGGAGGGAGAAGGCTCTGAAAGTGAAGGAGAGGAGTTGGCCAGGCCTCCCTCTCCAGGACCCTCCTCTCTGGCAATGCCTCAGGTGTCTCCCGAAGGAGAAGAGATTGACCAGGAGCCAGGTATCGCCAAGCAGTTGCAGTCGGACAGTGACAAAGATAAGTCTTGGCTGGATCCACGCCAGCGTCGGAGAGACAAGCGCACGCAGCAGAAAAGGAGGCGTGCCAGAGATTAAACTGAGTCACTGGACCACACCCCACAGGGGATAAAAGGGGGTGTGGTGGCCATTCAGGCTCTGTGACGGACAAAACTAAACAACTAGCGAGTCGCATTGTATCTCTGAAACTACGTTATCTGCTTGCCTTGGATTTAATACGGACTGGACTTGACAATTCTGTGGCTTTGTGTATTTGTTTTGATTCTCTGTGAGTAAAGTTCTTGGCAAGCAGCTACTGGGTTGCTGCCAATCCTGTTATCGAAGGAATTTATTGTCTGCAAGTTTTATTTAACTCCTGGCTGACTATTTGTGTGCGTGTGTGAGACGGGGACAGAACAGGTTTACCCTCTGCATCCTCCTGGTTTTCTGCAGATACCACTGGGTCATATCAGGCTTCAGAAAGACCAACATTTTCAAGTATGGACTAATACCTTGGGGACTTCTTTTTCACCTTCTTGCCAGACGTAGCCCATTGTGATGAAACTGAGGACCAGGTGGGCCAGATAGAGTTCTCGGTGCCCTTGGAGGTACTGGCAGCTGAGTAGAGGCATCTGTCAAAACAGAAAAGCGTTAAAGAAAAACAATATTGTTATTAATGGGTCTTCCCCTCCTCCCCTGGTCTCCCTCCCTCATAGAACGTAGGATAATAGAGTTGGAAGGGACCTTGGAGGTCTTCTAGTCCAACCCCTTGCCCAAGCAGGAGACCCTATACCATTTCAGACAAATGGCTGTCCAATCTCTTCTTGAAGGCCTCCAGTAATCCATTCCTTCCTTTCCTTCCCTTCTTTCTTCTCCTTCTTTTCCTTTCTTTTCTTCCTTCCTTCCTTTCCTTCTTGCTTCATTCCTATCTTCCTTTCTTCCCTTCTTCCTTCTCCTTTCCTTCCTTTCCTTCCCTTCTTCCTTCCTTCCTTCTTGCCCTTCTACCTTCTCCTTCCTTTCTTCCTACCTTCCCTTCCTTTCTTCCCTTCTTCCTTCTCCTTTCTTCCTTCATTTCCTTTCCTTCTTTCTTCCTTCCTTCCTTCCCTTCCCTTCTTCCTTCCCCTTCCTTCCATCCTTTTCTTCCTTCCCTTCCCTTCTTCCTTCTCCTTTCTTCCCTTCCTTTCCTTTCCTTCCCTTCTTCCTTCCCCTTCCTTCCATCCTTTTCTTCCTTCCCTTCCCTTCTTCCTTCCCCTTCCTTCCATCCTTTTCTTCCTTCCCTTCCCTTCCCTTCCCTTCTTCCTTCTTCCTTCTCCCTTCTCCCTTCCTTTCCTTTCCTTCTTTCTTCCTTCCCTTCCCTTCTTCCTTCCCCTTCCTTCCATCCTTTTCTTTCCCTTCTTCCTTCTCCTTTCTTCCCTTCCTTTCTTTCCCTTCCCTTCTTCCTTCCTTCCTGCCTTCCCTTCCCTTCTTCCTTCCCCTTCCTTCCATCCTTTTCTTCCTTCCCTTCCCTTCTTTCTTCCCCTTCCTTCCATCCTTTTCTTCCTTCCCTTCCCTTCTTCCTTCTTCCTTCTCCCTTCTCTCTTCCTTTCCTTTCCTTCTTCCTTCCTTCCCTTCCCTTTTTCCTTCCCCTTCCTTCCATCCTTTTCTTCCTTCCCTTCCCTTCTTCCTTCTCCTTTCTTCCCTTCCTTTCTTTCCCTTCCCTTCTTCCTTCCTTCCTGCCTTCCCTTTCCTTCTTCCTTCTCCTTCCTTTCCTTCCTTCCTTCTTTCCTTCCTTCCTTCCACTAAAGACTATCCCATTAAGAACAAACACAGAAAAGCAGTTTTTCATATCATCTGAACTCTTTTTAACACAACTGAATACTTGTCTGAAATCTTCAGTGGAATACACGCTCCGATCAATAAACTCATTCCATTTCTATTTAACTTTGATAAGTTTGCCTCTTTCATTCTGACATAACGCCTGCAAGACTCCCATCCTTCTCCAGTGCATCACAACGCAACAGCTGAGGGCTAGGAAGCCACAAGCTTGCGCATTTAGCGCTCGATTTCTGTAGCTTTGAGTGAAGATGTTGGTGTGTAAATCAGCCATCATACATCGAGCAGTAGAATGTAAACCACTGATCAAACCTCATTATTGAATGCTTCCCTTAAGAATAGTTGAAAAGGGAAGAAACATAGAGGAAGGGAAGCATACAGCAGAGATTGCTGCACAGGTAGTAACAATAATTCATTTAGCGACCGTTCAAAGTTACAATGGCACTGAAAAAAGTGACTTATGACTAGGGGTGAAATCCAGCAGGTTTTGACAGGTTCTGGAGAACCGGTAATGGAAATTTTGAGCAGTTCGGAGAACCGGCAAATACCACCTCTGGCATATGTCAGAATTTGCAAAAATGGCTAAACGGGCTAATTTGGTCAAAGAACACATAACAAAAAAATATTTTGGGGTGGGGGGAAAGACTGGAAACCTCGTTATGCACTTTTTGCTGGGGAAAAAAATGGAATTGATGATTTATGAATTGGAAGATTAGGAAATTTGGGGACTAAATGAGGAGATTTTTTAAAAATATTTGTAAAATGTTGTAACTATCTGTTGGCAAGAAAGTTGGAATTATTTATATGCTCCAACACTGGAGGCTTTTAAGAAGAGATTGGATAACCATTTGTCTGCAAATTACAGTTTAGAAACTCAGCCACTCTGGCAAGAATTATCTATGAAGATGAACTAGGACAGGGGTCGGCAACCTTAAACACTCAAAGAGACATTTGGACCCATTTCCCACAGAAAAGAAAACACCGGGAGCCACAAAACCTTCCCGTGCCTGACTATTTCTTGAGCGGCCACAAAACTAGCATATGTAGTTGAATTAAACCTTCTGTTTTCTTCTGAAACTTTTCTTTTCTTGAATTTATCCATTGTTGGCCTACCAGGGGTTGAAAAGCTCAATAAATCTCATGCTGGCGGGTGTCACTCATTGGCAGTTGTGACGCATATTTAAAGTGACAGAGAGCCACAGCAGAGGGGTGAAAGAGCCACATGTGGCTCCAGAGCCTCAGGTTGCTGAGCCCTGGTATATAGGGTTTGCTGCCTGAGCAGGGGGTTGGACTAGAAGACCTCCAAGGTCCCTTCCAACTCTGTTATTCTATATATTCTATCGATAGATAGATAGATAGATAGATAGATAGATAGATAGATAGATAGATTTCTTAAATTTGGTTTTCTTTTTCTTTTTTGCACCATTTCGTTTTTGTTACTTTCTCTTGTCTTTTGATGTGCCATTTATTACACATAAATTACAGTATTACATATAAACAGAAAGCAGATTTTAAATATGAAATTTAAGCAACATTATTTTCTCTTCTGTGGAACAAGTGCCATCTACAGGAACGTTTGCAGCATTGCGGAGGAAAAATCAGAAGGTTCACTATTCCAGGTGTATTTTGAAAGAATTCAAGTTTTGTTTATCTTCCCAGCGGTTTACAAAAAAAAAATTGTTCTCTTCCTCTTTTTTTGTCCTGCCTCACACTTCAAAATCAAATATCTCCTGCCAGGTCGTATTCTATTTTTTAATCAATAAGGCAAACACTGAAAGAATAAGCACACAAATGGTCCAGGGTGTTTTAAAAAGTAAAAAGTGGACATCCCAACTCAAAGACAAGGCTGATAGAAAAGCTAACATTCACTCCTCCAGCATGCAATAAAGAAAGGAAACTGGCTTCTTACAGCAGGGGACTCCAACCTTGGCAACTTTAAGACTTGTGGACTTCAACTCCCAGAATTCCTCGGCCAGCAAAGTTGCCAAGGTTGGCAACTTTAAGACTTGTGGACTTCAACCCCCAGAATTCCTCGGCCAACAAAGTTGCCAACTTTGGCAACTTTAAGATTTGTGGACTTCAACTCCCAGAATTGAAGTCCACTCTGGGAGTTGTGAACTTCAGCTCTGGGAGTTGAAGTCAACAAGTCTTAAAGTTGCCACAGTGTCAGACTGCGGTGCTATCTCAAAATTAAATGAATTTCCAAACTGCCAATCTTTAAGGAAATCTTTCTTTAATTGAGCTCAGCCACCGGATCATGACTCCGCACGGACAAGACTGACCTTTTGCCTCCCAATCCCTCCCTTTCCGATCCCCAAATCTCTGCTTCTCATTGGCTGTCTTCCAAGTCATTTTTCAGACTTCTTTTCCTCGTCATTTCCCAGGAATGTGGCCCCTCCCTTCATTTCCACGACAACCTGGCTTCAAAGGGATTTAGCAGGCAAAAGTTTCAGAGCTTATCTTTCGCTCTCCTCTGCTCTCTCTCTATGCCAGCGTTGCAATGCTGACACACAGTTTGAGACCCCTGTCTTAGGGCATCAGGCACAATGTGAGATCTCTATGACTAAATGTCATGCGTGAAAATGAATTTCAGTACCTTTTTGACCTGGGAACGTAGTTGATGGCTCTCAATCAAATAAGACAGCCTGTGACCAATCTCCATCCATGGACTGTAGAAAGGAGGAAGTTCTTTCTTAAAAAGAGAGACCAAAAAAAAGAATTGTGATTATATAAACTAAATGTACCTATGAATTGTACTGATGAGATTGGATATGGAGAACTCCTGAGCCTTAGTCGTTGTGAGATTATAGTTCCCAGCATTCATTGCCTCCTGTGAACACTGTTTTAGGATGCTGAGAAGGATAGTTTGGTGCAGTTTCTCCAACCTTTTAATGAAAAAGAATCTCTAAAAGGAATGATCATCCTCAAAGTGGAGAAATCAAGAACTTGGAGTTCTCCGAGAGTTGCTTAATTCCCAGCTGCAGCAGGAATTTAGCGGTGCCCACAGGAAAAGAGAGAAAAATCTGAAAGACGGTGTCATATACAGTATCACATATACGTCCTCAACTTACAAAAACTCACTTAGCGGCCATTCGCAGTTACAATAGCACTGGAAAAAGTGACTTATGGCCATTTTTACTTATGAGCCGAGGTGGCGCAGTAGTTAAAGTGCTGTACTGCAGCTACTTCAGCTGACTGCTAGTTCAGCAGATCAGTGGATCAAATCTCACCGGCTCAAGGTTGACTCAGCCTTCCATCCTTCCGAGGTGGGTAAAATGACTCAGCCTTCCATCCTTCCGAGGTGGGTAAAATGAGGACCCAGATTGTTGTGGGCAATATGCTATTTAGTATACTGTCTTTGGTGTAAGCCGCTCAGAGTCCTCGGAGAGTGGGCGGCATAAAAATATGATTAATAATTTCCAGTCGACACTGTCTAGCCGTCGGCTAGACAGTGTCGACTGGCGACCCCTAGAGGCAGAGCTTTCTCTGTGGGTGCTCCCACCCTCTAAAACCAACTTCCTCTGGGGCCCCGGTTGGCCCCTGACCTCCGCACCTTCAACCGCAACTTAAAGACATGGTTGTTCAGCCTGGACTGGGGGGGTTAACATGTATTTTAACACACTTTTATTGGATATTTTATTGTTGTGAGCCGCCCTGAGTCCTGCAGAGATAGGGCGGCATATAAATTAAATAAAATAAAAATAAATAAATAAAATAAATAAATAAATTTTTTCACACTGACGACCGTTGCCGAATCCCCATAGTCACGTGATTTACATTTGGATGCTTCACCATTGATTCACATTTATGACGGTTGCAGTGTCCCGGGGCTCACGCGATCCCCTTTTGGGACGTTTTGACGAGCAAAGTCAATTGAGGAAACCAGATTCACTTAACAACCGTGTTACTAATTTAACAATTCACTTAACGAGGGTGGCAAGAAAGGTCGTAAAAGGGGGCAAACTCACTTAACAAACGTTTCACTTAGGAACATAAATGTTGGGCTCGATTGTGGTCGTAACTTGAGGACTACCTGTTTCTCCCTCTAATGGGAGCAGGACTTGCTGCAACCACACCCTAACCTTCCAAATTCTTAGCTTTCCTTGCAGAAGCTGCTGGCAAAACTACTAGTTTCAGTCCTTCTGCCCCCTTAAAAAAAAAAAAAAATCCCAAGTGGCACAACACAACTTCTCCCTAGGACTAGAACTAAGGATTACTAAGGAAAAATGGACAGGAATTTGGGCTAGGACTGGTATACACAAGCAGCCATGACAAAGGTTATTTCAGATTAAATGAATGAAGCACAGTTAATAAAATTACTCTTCGCGTAATTTAACAATGTTTAACTGTGTGGTTAAAAATTACAACTGGGTAGTGATTTTTGAAGGAGATTTTAACAGATTAACAGAGTTAGAAGGGACCTTGTAGGTCATCTAGTCTGCCCCTGCCCTGGACTGGCAGTCCAGTCTCTTCTTGAAAGCTTCCAGCGATGAAGCTCCTACAACTTCCGAAGGCAACTTCTGTTCCATGGGATGATTGTTCTCACGGTCAGGAAATTTCTCCTTATTTCCAGGTTGAATCTCTCCTTGTTCAGTTTCCATCCATTATTCCTTGTCTGGCCTTCGGGTGCTTTGGAAAATAGCTTGACCTCTCTGTGGCAGCCCTACAAATATTGGAAAATTGCTATCCTGTCTCTTCTGGTCCTTCTCTTCACTAGACTAGCCATGCCCAGTTCCTGCAACCGTTCATTGTATGTTTTAGCCTCTAATCATCCTTCTCTGCGCTTTTCCCAGAATCGAGACTCTCAACAAGAGATATAGCAGAAGGACACGTCAAAGAGTTTGGGGAGTCATGGAAAGAAACTTCAGCGTGTGGAAAGGGAATGTATTCATAATTCATAATTGACATTAAGGTAACTGATTTTATTTATTCATTCATCTAATTTATATAGCCGCCCGTCCCACCTAACAAGCTACTCTGGGTAACGTACTACAATGTAAAGCAGACTTAATTCTCATTGACGTTATATCAATTATAAATTTTTTTCTGCTAGCTTCAATCATTCTCTCTCCTTAGATCTTTTGTTCCAAAAGATTAGGCATAGCTACAGACATTTGAGTGCTATCAATGAAAAAAAAAATGATCCGTGAAAAAGAAGCCTTCTTCTCCTAGCAAAATTTATCTTATATCATTCCACAGATCACTACCACAATGGAATGGTATCTTCAAGTGTCTATTTATTCAGAGACAGAAGCCATTTATTATCTGTCCTTAGAGTGGGGAGAAAATTATTCTCACATTTGTTGGTACCTGACTCCATTCGTCATTCTCATCCTTACAACTGTGTAAGGGTATCAGAACAAAGACAATCCTCCTCTTCCTCCAAATGCAGACAGAGATAAAGATCCAAGAGAGGAATTTGGAAGGCAAGTTTAAAAAAAAAGAAAGAAAAAGCACAGCAATTAAAGTATTGAAGCGGGCAAGAGACGATGGATAGACAATTTCTCTTTTTTATTGTTGCTTCTCCTATTCTCCCTCTTTCTTTTCTTTTTTTAGGTAAATGACATGACTAGAAGTTAGGCAGGATAGAAAGAAAAAGTCTTTTTTTTTTTATTGCAAAAGTTTTACAATTACATTTTCACCCCTTTCCCCCCACCTCAACCCACCCCAAACTTCCCAACCTCCCTAACCCTCCCTAATCCTCCCCTCCCCCCGGACTTCCACACAATATACTCACATCAGGTAAAAAAAAAAAACCTTAATATAAAACTTATATAAAACTTGAACCCCTCCCTCCCCCTTATAATTTTTTAACTTCATTATATTAAAATATTTCTATCTTAATATATCATTTTCAAATAAAAGCTATTTGATACTTCCTAGTTTGATATTTGTTCTGCACATAATCTATCCACTTTTTCCATTCCCATTCATAAGTCTCTTGTGAACAGTCTTTTAAATATGCTGAAAGAAAAAGTCTTTTAATAAAGGGTGACATGATTAAAAGTTGGAATAAGTGATAGAAATAAGAGAATTGGGAATATTAGTGTATACACTTTTATATAATAAAATAAAAGTAATGACGAGAAAACATGGAATAATTGAACAATGACAGATTGCAAATTAATATAAATGTGTGTCATTATTAGAAATATACACATTGACTGAATATAATAACTATGATTAATTCTACTAGTTTTATTTGTATTAGAATGTATGACACCCATTGTTCACTCATTGATCTGATATGTTCTTTAAAAAAAAATGGGGGTGGAGGAGAACAAAGACAGTCCTCCTCTTCCTCCTTCTCCCGATTAGGAAGCTTATTTCGTCTCTTAAATATTCAAATCCCAAATCCCAAAACGATCCCAGATCATTCTGCCTTTGTGCAAGCCCAAATCCATTTAGCAGAAGTAGACAACCATGAGGAAGGTGAGACTCGTTCTTCAACTTACTTACTTCCGTCCAGCCATCTGAACACGTTCTCCTTCTTCTCACACTTTTAGCTTTTGGCAAAAGGATGTACTTACCAGTGGATTTGGAAGAAGGAAACCATAATCTTCAGAAATATGAAATCTCTTCAGGGTGAATGCCGACTTCTGTTTCGTATGATCCGTAGTGTTCTCCATCCTTATGAGATTTGACAGCCAGACTTGGGAATTTGCAGCCTACTGAATTTGGGATGAAGTGAAACTCAGAACCCCACAGAAACTGCTGACCAAAACAACCTTACTAGCAACTATTAGTAGATCTTGATTAGGCGAAGTGTTTCCTCTGCTCCTCATAGTCCCAGACCTTTGGACTGTTGAATGTCAGTGATCAATGATCAGTGGAGCTGAATAAACATCTGGGAGGTGCGCTGATAACATCTTCAATAGGCCAAATTCAGAAAAGAATTCAGAAGGGATGGAAAAAATCTACAAAGTGAATCATTAAAGGCAAAAACTGCCAACTCGTTCGATAAGAATAAAAAACAAAAGGAATACAGAATTCAGAATAACAGAGTTGGAAGGTGAGGTACTACTACCACGCTATAAAGCCTTATTAAGACACCTAGAATTTCACCTAGAATACTGGATTCTCAGAGATTCTTCCCATCCTGCTTACAATCCTTTTGGACTGTTGCCTTCTGGCAGAAGATACAGAATAATACTTGGACAACACGTTTTCTGAATAGCTTTTATCCCAGAGCTATAATTGCACTCAACCATGAACTCAAGGGCCACCATCAGTGAGCTGTTGGACAGCATTACTTGGTCTGTTGTGTGGATGTTTGGGTGGTTTAGGGGTGGGGAATTGTGGTGGGTGGGAGTGTGTTTGGGGGTTGTTATGTGTGTTGGACCTGATCTTTGGGTGTTAAGTGAATTTCGTTGTATGGGTATACTGTGTATACACGTACAATGACAATAAAGTTATTTATTTATTTGTTTATTATTTATTTATTTATATCTGCAAGAGGGACCTAAAAGCCCTGGGAATGGACATTAACAATTGGGAAACCTTGACCTCCGATCGTTCAGCTTGGAGGCTAAAGATGCAGCATGGCCTTCTCCAATTCGAAGACACACTTGAGGCAAAGAGGCAGTCCCGGAACCAGCGAAATCTGGGGATTGGGCCGGTGACGGAATATATCTGCCCTCAGTGTGGAAGGGATTGCCACTCTCAAATTGGCCTTTTTAGTCACACCAGATGCTCTTTTAGGACCTCTTTCCAGAGCATGATACCATAATCTCTTGAGACTGAAGGATGCCAATGCAAGTTTTGAAGTTCCTTAATTATAAGGTGTCAGGAATTCTGGAGAAGTTCGGTTGAACTTTTATTTATTTATTTATTTATTTATTTGTTTGTTTGTTTGTTTCAATTTCTATACCGCCCTTCTCCAAATAGGACTCAGGGCAGTGAACAGCCAAAGTAAAAAACAGGACATACAAAATTTAAAAACAATTTAAAATAATTAGATATTTTGGCCGTAAATTAAAACAACCCAATTTAAAATCAATTTAAAATTTAACTCAAGCCAGTCCAGCTAGTTGAAATAAATAGGTTTTCAGGGCCCGACGAAAAATCCGGAGGTCTGTTATTGTACGTATCTCTGGGGGGAGGTTGTTCCAGAGGGTGGGCGCCGCCACAGAGAAGGCTCTCCCCCTGGGGGTCACCAGCCGACATTGTCTGGCGGACGGCACCCTGAGGAGGCCCACTCTGTGCGAGCGTACTGGCTGGTGGGAGGCTATTGGTGGCAGAAGGCGGTCTCGTAGGTACCCCGGCCCTAAGCCATGGAGCGCTTTAAAGGTGGTCACCAACACCTTGAAGCGCACCCGGAAGACCACCGGGAGCCAGTGCAGCTCGCGCAGGAGAGGTGTCACATGGGAGCGCCTCGTCGCCCCATAATCCCCCGCGCGGCCGCGTTCTGGACCAGCTGGAGCCTCCGGGTGCACCCCAGGGGGAGCCCCATGTAGGGAGCGTTGCAGTAGTCCAGGTGGGAAGTGACGAGTGCCTGAATGACTGTGCGAAGGGAGTCCCGATCTAGAAAGGGGCGCAACTGGCGTATCAGGCGAACCTGATAAAAAGCCCCCCTGGCCACGGCCGTCAAATGATCTTCTAAAGACAGCCGTGCGTCCAGGAGGACGCCCAAGTTACGAGCCCTCTCCATGGGGGCGAGTGATTCGCCCCCAATAGCCAGTTCAATTATTAAACAGGGCAAATCCTTGTCATCTGATGTCGGCTCCCGGGTAATCCCCATCTCACCTCTGTTTGCCCGTGGAGAATGCTGGATTAAACATTTGTTAGTGTGAATTGCAAAAACACTCTTTCTCCAACACTCGTGTTCTTGTTCTGCAGGACCCCCTAGATAACAAGGAGGTTAATGGCAGGCCAAGATGAGCAGCAGAGCCTGGAATTTGCATACAGGTGTCCAAAGTTCAACCCCTGGTTGCTCCCCAGGAGAAAGATTGAATGGAAAAAGATGATGGGAAATGATCTCTTCTTGAGACTTTGGAATTCTATTGCTCCACTCAGAAAATCTTGGTGGCTGGTTAGATACTTAATCTATGCTGGTTGTTTGCATAGGGCCGAAGGAGCTGCTGAAAGAACATTTTGCATATGCTGATGTAAATATTGCAATGTCAATTCAGAATTGAAGACTAATGTTTAACTACATCGGGGCTGTCAAACGCAAGGCCCAAGGAGCCGGAGCCGGCCTGCGGGGTATTTAGATCTGGCCCACAGGGCCACCCTGGAAACAGCGAAGAACCAGCCCATGGTGCCTCCGGGGGGGGGGCGAGAGGGCCCAGCTCCTGAACAAAGAGAACCGGTTCGGTGACGTCATATTGTCACCGCTACCGGCTCGGCCGAACCGGGCCGAACCGGGAGGAACCCACCACTGCCAACACCCCCATGTCCATCACATGGACAAATCAAAGAAGCATCTTTTTTGGGCCAGATTCACTCTACTCTTAACTTTCCACATCTTTCCTCTGGCCCACATAATTTCGCCCACACAACCGGCATTTTAGGTCATGGTCCTGTAGCATAAAAGCATTTTATTGTAGATACTGAACTGTTTGAATAATTATATTACAGTATAAAGAAAGAGATGGAGTGGAGGGGCTCAGACAGAAGTGGGGAGGAAATGGCTTTTGTTTTCCTGAGGAAGGAGATCTTCTGTAGCCCTTTGGAAATTGCTTCACCTTCCGGCAACTTCTGGGGTCACCGCCTATACGCTACAAAAAGGAAGAGGGAAAAAAAACAGAGGAGAGAGTTAGTGGAAGTAGACATCAGGTGGGAAATGCGTGCAGATTGGTGGCTGTTGCTTCTCTCCAACATACCGCACCATCCCTGTGCTATTTCGAACATTTCAAACTCGCTAGTTGGGTCTCGCGTGGAAAATAGTCAAAATCAAAAATCTAAGACATGAGGCCTAGATTCCTGAGGGCCGTCATCAAAATTAGGTTTGCAACGGGAGCGCAGATCATCAATTATGATGTCAGGGCAGGTGGGCGGAGCCTCCTGGCGCTTTTACTACCGGTTCTATCAAACCGGACAGAACCAGGAGCAATCCACCACTGGTATCGGGGCTTCCCCCCCTTGTTAAACCGGACGTGGGCATGGCCAGCGCGTGACGCATTTGGCCCGCAGGCTGGGACTTTGACAGCCCTGTGTTATAGGGTCTCCTGCTTGAGCAGGGGGTTGGACTAGAAGACCTCCAAGGTCCTTTCCAGCCAGGGGTGAAATCCAGGAGGTTCTGACAGGTTCTGGAGAACTGGTAGCGGAAATTTTGAGCAGTTCGGAGAACCGGTAGTGGAAATTTTGAGCAGTTCGGAGAACCGTAGCGGAAATTTTGAGTAGTTCGGAGAATATACTACCTCTGGCTGGCCCCAGAATGGAGTGGGAATGGAGATTTTGCAATATCCTTCCCCCAGGAATGGGGAGGGAATGGGTATTTTGCAGTATCCTTCCCCTGGACTGGGGTGGGAATGGAGATTTTGCAATATCCTTCCCCCAGGAATGGGGAGGGAATGGGGATTTTGCAGTATCCTTCCCCTGGAGTGGGGTGGGAATGGAGATTTTGCACTATCCTTCTCCTGCCGCACCCACCAAGCCACACCATGCCCACCAAGCCACGCCCACGGAACCGGTAGTAAAAAAATTTAGATTTCACCACTGCTTCCAGCTCAATTATTCTGGTTCAGAGTTATTCTGGCAGGGCTCAGCTGGGGAGAGATTTCCTGAGCTCAAGTTTTTAATGCTGTGCTCTGCTTTTTTCACACCCAGTGTTCAACCACGTGAAGTGGGAGGGAAAGCTAGCACAGGCACCCTCACCATCTGCTATGTTTGGTCATGTTTTCTTGGTTTACCACGGTTTGCCCATTTAATCTTTGGGATTAGTTTATGGCTCCATGTATTAGGCAATCCAGTCCATGGGTTAATTCCCACAATCAACTTAAGTACGCTGTTGAAATTAGAGAACAAGAAGACAAACTATACTATGAGATATGGGACCTATTTTATCAATGGTTAGATAAAAAAAATATGGAATTGAAATATGGTAGAGATCTTCACAATACAAGAATGGTAAAACTGTGTGAAATATAACATAAAGAGGTATTATTACTGGATAGATTCAGGAGGACGAAATGAATGTTATAATAAAAATTAACTCAAATCTTAGAATATTTTGAAAAATAATGAGGGAAGAAATAGCCATAGTCGAATAAATGATTAATGAGGATAATAATATAGAGATATTTATTAGGTCGATGATATGAGAATTTAGGTAAATTGTAAAATTGTAAGCTATGAATTTGGTGAATGATGCCTAAAAGACTTGTAACCAACCGACACACTGTTTGTAATTGAAGATGGTTTTATGTATGTTTGTTTAAAAAAAAATTGTTCAAAAAAAAAACAACTTAAGTACGCTGAATGTAACCATTGACTGATTAACTGAATGAAGCTTAAACTACTACTCTCAAGCACTTTTGCACAATTCAGTTCTTTGGGTTTACAAGCAGTCCTCTACTTACGACCACAACCGAGCCCACATTTCTGTTGCTATGCAAGACAGTTGCTTAGTGAGTTTGCCCCGCTTTACGACCTTTTTTGTCATCGTTCCTAAGCGTATCACCACAGCTGTTAAGTTAGGAACACGGCTGGGTTTTTTGTTTTTTTTTAATTTGATTTATATGCCGCCCTTCTCCGGAGACTCAGGGCAGCTTACAATGTGTTAAGCGATAGCCTTCCTCATATGTTTTAGTCTCCAGGCCTTTGATCCTCTTAGTTGCTCTTCTCGAACTTTTTCCAAAGTCTCAAAATCTTTTTTGTTGTATGGTGACCAATATTGGTCGCAGTATTCCAGGTGTGGCCTTACTAGGGTTTTGTAAAGCGGCACTAATACTTCATGTGATCTTGATTCTATGCCTCTGTTTATACAATCCAGGATCGTATTAGCTTTTTTGGCTGTTGCTGCACATTTCTGGCTCATATTCAAATGATCATTTGATCATTTGACTACGGCAACGCTCTCTACATGGGGCTTCCCTTGAGGAGCACCCAGAGACTCCAACTGGTCCAGGATGCGGCCGCGCGGGTGATTACGGGAGCGACATGGCGCTCCCATATAACACCTCTACTGCGCGAGCTGCACTGGCTCCCGGTGGTCTTCCAGGTGCGCTTCAAGTTGTTGGTTCTCACCTTTAAAGCGCTCCATGGCTTAGGGCCAGGGTATTTACGAGACCACCTTCTGCTACCGATAACCTCCCACCGGCCAATACGCTCTCACAGAGAGGGCCTCCTCAGGGTGCCGTCAGCCAAGCAACATCGGCCGGCGGCCCCCAGGGGGAGAGCCTTCTCTGTGGGGGCACCCGCCCTCTGGAACGAGCTACCTCCCGAAATACGGCTGATCCCGGATCTCTGCACTTTCTGTAAGGCCCTGAAAACATTTTTATTTCAGCAAGCCGGCCTGGCCTGAATAGGTTTTATGGGTTAGTTTTTTAATTGTATAGCTAGGGGTTTTAAATTGGGAGACCGATTAATTTAACTTACTTTTAATTATCTTAACTTTTATATTGTATGTTATTTTAATTCTCGGCTGTTCACCGCCCTGAGTCCCTTCAGGGCGAAGGGCGGGATATAAATTCAATAAATCATCATCATCATCATCATCATCATCATCATCATCACCATCCACTAAGTCTCCAAGGTCCCTCTCACAGTTACTGTTTTTGATCCAGATTTCACCTAATCTGTACTTGTGTCTTCGGTTTTTCCTGCTTATGTGTAAAGCTTTGGTTTTCTCCATATTAAAATTCAATTGGTTGGATAGGGCCCGTTGTTCAAGTTTGTCAAGATCTTTTTGGATCCTGAGTTTGTCTTCTGGGGCAAGTCCTTCTGAGAATAAATCAGATCGCTGGAAACTTTCCAGACGAAGACCCTGTAAATTATGACTGAGAAAAGATGTTCCTTGCTTGCTATGTTGTCTACATCAGTCACAATTTTGACACAAACTACAATTCTGCTTATCAAACAGCCACTGGCGAATATATTCTTTATTCTGGTGACAGCATGCAATAAAATCATGTCACCGTTAAAGGCTTCGCTGTAGGAACTATAAATTGCATTTTGGGTGCTGCTGGCTGGATGACAATCTACCCATGTGTCAAGGGTGGAGAACAGAGTTAAGATAGAATAACAGAGGTGGAAGGGACCTTGGAGGTCTTCTAGTCCAACCCCCTGCTTAGGAAGGAAACCCTACACCACTTCAGACAAGTGGTTATCCAATATCTTCTTAAAAACTTCCAGTGTTGGAGCATTCACAACTTCTGGAGGCAAGTTGTTCCACTGATTAATTGTTCTAATGATCATGAAATTTCTCTTTAGTTCTAGGTTGCTTCTCTCCTTGATCAGTTTCCACCCATTGCTTCTTGTCCTGTCCTCAGGTGCTTTGGAGAAGAGCTTGACTCCCTCTTCTTTGGGGCAGCCCCTGAGATATTGGAAGACTGCTGTCATGTCTCCCCTAGTCCTTCTTTTCATCAAACTAGCCATGCCCAGTTCCTACAACCGTTCTTCATATGTTTTAGCCTCCAGTCCCCTAATCCTCTTTGTTGCTCTTCTCTGCACTCTTTCTAGAGTCTCCACATCTTTTTTACATCGTGGTGACCAAAACTGGATGCAGGATTCCAAGTGTGGCCTTACCAAGGCCTTATAAAGTGGTATTAACACTTCACCTGATCTTGATTCTATCTCTCTGTTTATGCTGCCTAGAACTGTGTTGGCTTTTTTGGCAGCTACTGTTCTCAGAAATGGGACCAGAGCAGTGGTGAAATCTAAAATTTGTTACTACCGGTTCTGTGGGTGTGGCTTGGGGGTGGTGGTAATGTGACTGGGTGGGCATGGCCAAATTTTTTTTTTCTTTTAAAACCATTTTTTCTACAACTTCATTGGCGAAGAGGTTGTAAAAAAATGATTTCAAAAGGCTCTGACGATCCCAGTTGAGTTGCATGATCAGCAGAGGCTTTTTTTTCTTTTAAAAGCCTCTGCCGATCAGGCAACTCAGCTGGGATCATCAGAGGCTTTTTTTTTTACTTTTAAAAGCATTTTTTTGGCCGAAGAGGTTGTAGAAAAAATGCTTTTAAAAATTAAAAGAAAAACCCTCTGATGATTGTGTGGCTCAGCTGGGCATGGAGAGGGGCAGGGATTTTTGCTACCGGTTCTCCGAACTACCCACCTCCATCACTACCGAACCGGGAGCATTTCACCCCTGGATCAGAGTTCCATTCTCATACAGGTAGACCTCGCCTTACAACCACAATTGAGCCCAACATTTTTGCTGCTAAGGGAAACCTTTGTTCAGTGAAGGTTGCTCCCCCCCTGTTATGACCCTTTTTGCCACCGTTGTTAAGTGAATCGCTACAGTTGCTAATCTAGCGACGTAAAACGAATCGGGGCTTCCCCGTTGACTTTGCTCGTCAGAAGGTCGCAAAAAAGGGAGATCCCATGGCACTACCCCAGGACGCTGGGAGTCGGTTTGCCAGGTGCCTGGATTTTGATCACATGACCATGGGGATGCTGCAAGGATGTAAGTGTGGGAAACGGTCATAAATCGCTTTTTTTTTCAGGGGCATCGGGACTTCAAACGGTCACTAAATGAATGGTGGAAAGTGGAGGGTGATTTATATTCCCAAACAGGTCACCTCTCCAAATTTCTCAGCATGGATACATTCTCTCCAATGCTCGGAATTGCCGCTGAGCTTAGAATTGTCCCGACGGAGAGATGGGGTTTTTTTCCAGAGGCACCTGGAATCCCTGGCCAGGTGAATGCACTGAGCCATGGCCCTCCCCACTTATCCAAGCCGAAAGGAAACAGGGACAGGTGCAGAATGAAGCATCAGAAATCTACCTTGCAGTCTCTGACTGGTGGCCTTCTGGAAATTTTGATCTGAAAAAGGAGAAAAGATACACATTTTTTAAATAATCCTTTGGGAAACATGTGAAACTTTAGGGTAGGGTAGGGTAGAGTAAGGTAGAGTAGAGACAATCAATTTAACCATTACTGCTTTTATTTTTAGAATAGAGTAGAGTAGAGTAGAGTAGAGAAGAGTAGAGAAGAGTAAAAAATAGAATGGAAAGGAATGGAATGGAATGGAATGGAATGGAATGGAGTGGAGTGGAGTGGAGTAGAGTAGAGTAGAGTAGAGTAGAGTAGAGTAGAGTAGAGTAGAGTAGAGTAGAGTAGAAAATGGAATGGAATGGAATGGAGTAGAGTGGAGTGGAGTGGAGTGGAGTGGAGTAGAGTAGAGTAGAAAATGGAATGGAGTGGAGTGGAGTGGAGTGGAGTGGAGTGGAGTGGAGTGGAGTGGAGTGGAGTGGAGTGGAGTAGAGTAGAGTAGAAAATGGAATGGAATGGAATGGAATGGAATGGAGTGGAGTGGAGTGGAGTGGAGTGGAGTGGAGTGGAGTGGAGTGGAGTGGAGTGGAGTGGAGTAGAGTAGAGTAGAGTAGAGTAGAAAATAGAATGGAATGGAATGGAATGGAGTGGAGTGGAGTGGAGTGGAGTGGAGTGGAGTAGAGTAGAGTAGAGTAGAGTAGAGTAGAGTAGAGTAGAGTAGAGTAGAGTAGAATAGAATAAACAGAGTTGGAAGGTATAGATAGATGGATAGATAGATGGATGGACAGATAGATAGATAGATAGATAGATAGATAGATAGATAGATAGATAGATGATAGACCGACAGATAAAGAGTGCTCCCCACAACAATCATCCAGGTTTGCAAAAGCAAAATATTCTTCCCTTTTCATCTCCCCTCCCCCAAAGGAAGACTGTTGAGCAGGGGGTTGGAGTAGAAGACCTCCAAGGTCCCTTCCACCAACTCTTCTGTGATTCTGTGGTTCTGAGAAGATTGCGCTGAAAATTCTAGCCCCGTTGCTTTACCCTTCTGTATCGTATTCTTCCTCCTCGTCTTTTTCCTCCTCCACACTGGGATGTAATAAAGCTTGTCTCAGTTTGATGGCCAAGATGATGGCGCCAATCACAACAGGAAGAAAGACGAAGAACCCCACAAGAAGCCAGTTTCTTGTTGAAAACGGTTTGGGCTGATTATGGCTCCGGACTAAAACTAGAAAAGAAAGAACTACAATGTAAAAATTCTTCTAACCAAAATAGATAACTTATCCCTAAAATCCCTTATTCCTTCAGGTCAACAAGTCTTATCAAGCCCCTAAAATGATCAACTGTTCAAACTGAACCTAGAAGGCCATTAGCAAACCTTTCTGTACAAATTTCAATAGAAAATATGATGCAACTTCGAATCAGGCGCAATCCGGGCTCGGCATAACACTCAAACCAAGAGTGGAACTTCAAGCATCATAATAAAATTATACCATCAATAGTTCTATTTGTAGCATACATCTCTCCCAAAAAAAACATCTTGCAAAATGGAAAATGGGAGGGGAGGGGAGGGAAGGGAAGGGAAGGGAAGGGAAGGGAAGGGAAGGGAAGGGAAGGGAAGGGAAGGGAGGGAGGGAGGGAGGGAGGGAGGGAGGGAGGAAGGAAGGAAGGAAGGAAGGAAGGAAGGAAGGAAGGAAGGAAGGAAGGAAGGAAGGTTTTGATGAGAAAGAAAGAAAGTCAGGAAGGATGGGAGGGAGGGAAGGAAAGAAAGGGAAAGAAAAGAGAGAAGAAGAAGGAAGGAAGGGAAGGGAAGGAAAAAGAAAAGAGAGAAGAGGAAGGAGGGAAGGTTTTGATGAGAAAGGAAAGAAGGTCAGGAAGGATGGAAGGGAGGGAGAGAGGGAGGAAGGGGAAAGGAAGGGAAGGAAAAAGAAAAGAGAGAAGAAGAAGGAAGGAAGAGAAGAGAAGAGAAGAGAAGAGAAGAGAAGAGAAGAGAAGAGAAGAGAAGAGAAGAGAAGAGAAGAGAAGGAAAAAGAAAAGAGAAGAAGGAAAGTTCTGATGAGAAAGGAAAGAAAGTCAGGAAGGATGGAAGGGAGGAAGGGGAAAGGAAGGAAAGGAAAAAGAAAAGAGAAGAAGGAAGGGAAGGGAAAGGAAGGAAAAAGAGGAGAGAGAAGAGGAAGGAAGGAAGGAAGGAAGGAAGGAAGGAAGGAAGGAAGGAAGGGATAGTGCTTTTACAAAGGAAGAAAGTCTCACTTGGAGCTCTTTTAAAGTAGAAGGGACTAAGAGGTGCATAAGAAAAGATTACTGAAATATGTATAGTCAACGAATCCAGACAGATTCGTTGGGACCCTGTTGGGAAGCTGAATATTGTGTAAAATTCAACAAAAGGAAACCCTACTCCATCTAACTCGCCACGGCCAACTTCCCACTACCACGGCCAAGCTGCCATAGCCAACTCACTGCAGGACAACTCATCGCTGCCAGCTCTCCACGGGACGAGAGTTATACTAATATCAAAAAAAAAGAAAGAAAAAAAAAGGTGGAACAGAATCATTAACCAAAGGATGCAAAGGTGGGACAAAACGAAATGTGATGGACAAAAATTAAAATATTTTTTTGTTATCATTTTAAATAATTCAATTGAATGATTGAATTGTCCCATGGCAGTTGTCCTATGGCAAATCACTGCAGGGCAGAGCCAGCCACAACCTCTCCTCTTTTCCTGCAGACACAAGTAGTTTTTGTCCAAGATTTTTTTATTTTTTTATAAAAATTTCAAATCGATGTGTGAACAGTGTGGCACCTGGGCCCCATACATTCCAAAACAAATGAAACTGATCAGATTAAACATTATTATTACATTCAATCAACGTGTATTTCGAATAACAATACACATCTGTATTTTTTTGTTTTTAAATTTCATTTATATGCCGCCCTTCTCTGGAGACTCAGGGCGGCTTACAATGCGCTAAGCAATAGCCTTCATACTTTTCTATATTTATACAAAGTCAGTTTATTGCCCCCATAAACTGGGTCCTCAATTTACCTACCTTAGAAAGGATGGAAGGCTGAGTCAACCTTGAGCCTGGTGAGATTCAAACTTACAGTAATTGCAGACAGCTGGTGTTAATCACAATGTTATCAGTCTGCCGAGCCACCAGGCCCTGGTGGCTCGGCAGTATTAGGCAGTATTAGGTTACAGTCTATCACTATTCAATTAGTCCACCTATTTCTCATTATTACTTTCATTTTATCAAATAAAAATGTATACATTAATATTCCCTTTATTTCTATCACTTATTTTAGCCTTTAATTGCAAAAAATATGACTTCAGTAACAGAGTGGTCAATGCCTGGAATGCACTATCTGTCTCTGTAGTTTCTTCTCCAGACCCCCAAAACTTTAACCTTAGACTGTCTACTGTTGACCTCACCCCATTCCTAAGAGGTCTGTAAGGGACGTGCATCTGTCCTAATATTCCTTTTTACTTACTCTTTTCATGTATTCAAATAATGTTTATACTTTTACCTGTTATTTTATACCTGCTCGACAAATAAACTTATGATTATGATTAATCGTGTCACCCTTTATTAAGAAGCATTTTCTTTCTTTCCTGTCTAACTTCTTTTTTTAAAAAAAAAATTATTAAACATTTTTTCAAAAAAACAAAAAAGACTCTTTAAACAATAGTTTCTTTCCAACAGTTTTGCAACTGACATGGTAAAACAAACGTAAGAAATGGTTAAACATTTCTTACTTATCCATTTTTTCTCCCTTATTTCAGTGTATCCTTTATACATACAAGTCTAATATGGATTTATTTACATATATACATATAAATGTATATAAGGAACCTGAGTGGCGTAGGAGGCTAATGCCTCCTAAGGCAGCATTTAACATCCAGCTGCCTGCAATTACTGCAAGTTCAATTCTTACCAGGCTCAAGGTTGACTCAGCCTTCCATCCTTTCTAAGGTGGGTAAATTGAGGACCCAGTTTGTAGGGGCAATAAGCTGACTTTGTATAAATATACAAAAGTATGAAGGCTATTGCTTAATGCATTGTAAGCCGCCCTGAGTCTCTGGAGAAGGGCGGCATATAAATCAAATTTAAAAAATGAAAAAAATTAAAAAAATTAAAAAAAATAACAGTCTTAACTTCTAATCATATCACCTGCCTAGAAAAAGAGGGGGGTAGAATAGAGAGAGAGAGAAAGAAAGGGAAAAGCAACTCAGAGTAGCAACAAAAAAGAGGAATCATCCATCCATCATCTCTTGCCCGCTTCATACTTTGATTGCTATGCTTTAAAAGAAAGAGAGGAAAAATGAAAAGTGAATCAGAACAACAATAAAAATGAAAATCATCTACCCATCGTCTCTTGCCTGCTTCAATACTTTAATCGCTTTTTTTTTCTTTTCTTTTTTTTTTGACTTGCCTCCCACATTCCTCTCTTAAGTCTCCATCTATATCTATTTCTTAGATGTCCAATTTAAGTCTTCCTCCCACAACTGTGACACAAATGTTAAGTACAAATTCTTCTTTTTTAAAATATGCAGAAGTGAGGAAACACACCGCTTCGGAAAGTGCTATCGATGCTTCCTCCTAGGCCTCCTTCGTCTGATACGTCACAGTCAGGGGGAGCCCAGCCTGCGTTGCAGTGACAATTGCCTTTGTTGTTACACTTCTGAATTGTATCAGAGGAAGAGGAAGGGAAGAAAAACATATATTATTTCCCTGATCCCGGGTCACTCTTTCGCTTCAGCATTTCCCTCCCACCCACCCTTCCAATCCTGGGAGACACAGGAATCATTGATATTTTCACACCTGAGATCCTACAAGGACTGGCTGTGATGCCCTCACAAAATGGCTGTCAATTTACTGGTACCACCATCCCTTAAATTTCTAACTAACAGATTAACAGAGTTGGAAGGGACCTTGTAGGTCATCGAGTCCAACCCCCCGCCCAAGCAGGAGACCCTACACCATTTCTGACAGATGGCAGTCCAGTCTCTTCTTGAAAGCCTCCAGGGATGAAGCTCCCACAACTTCTGAAGGCAACTTCTGTTCCATGGGTTGATTGTTCTCACTGTCAGAAAATTTCTACTTCTTGGTTGACTCTCTCCTTGTTCAGTTTCCATCCATTGTTCCTTGTCTGGCCTTCGGGGGCTTTGGAAAATAGTTTGACCCCCTCCTCTCTGTGGAAGCCCCTCGGATATTGGATCACTGCTATCATGTCACCCCTGGTCCTTTTTTTTTTCTTCATTAAACTAGACATGCCCAGTACCTGCAAGTTTTAGCCTTCAGTCCCCTAATCATCCTGGTTGCTCCTCTCTGCACTCAACATATTTTTCATAATGTGGTGAGCAAAACTGGATGCAGTACTCTAGGTGTGGTCTTACCAAGGCTTTATGGAGTGGTATTAGTACCTCCCTTGATCTTGATTGTATCCCTCTGTTAATGCAATTTAGGATTGCATTGGCTCTGAAGACAAGTCTTTCTCCTGGTGGATTGCTCTCACTGTCAGAAAATTCCTCCTTATTTCCAGGTTGAATCTCTCCTTGTTCAGCTTCCATCCAGTATTCCTTGTCTGGCGTTCAGGTGCCTTGGAAAATAGCTTGACCCCCTTCCTCCTCTCTGTGGCAGTCCCTCAAATATTGGAACACCGCTATCATGTCGCCCAGCTAAAATTGCTTTACCCTTCACCCCAAAGGAGTGATGATTTGCCAGTCCTCAAAAGGCACATGCCCTATAATTGCCCCAGGAGAAGGCGTGATGGTGAAATCAGTGTAGGTGTGCAACAGTGAACAATCTCTTTTGACACTCCAGATTTTATTACTAACTCACTCCTTTCCCGTGGCAGTTTCTTTCTGCGTTACAGGTTGTTCTGATTACGGCTCGATCGACGCACTTTTGATTCATGCAAACCTTAAAAAGAGGAAAAAAAGAGAAACGGAGGCTGAAACGAACAAAGAAAAATTTAAAAAGCAACTATTTGACAAAACGAGAGACCCAAGCTTCTGTTGAAGGAAACGGTAGGATTAAATGGTGGAATTAAGAGCCCCCTGGGATGACTCGGCTCTTAGAAAGATAGAAAAGGCAGCAAAGAGCCAGTGGGACATTTAGGTCTGCCCTTTGAATTTTTTGTTTGTTTGTTTTCTTTTTAATTAATTAATTATTTTTGGTCCATTACACAGTCAGCCAGAGGTTCAGAATGGATTTAGCGTTGTTGTTTTTTTTCCCCAGCCTATCGAGTTCTTCCCAAGGACCTGGGATAGGCCGATGAGGATGTTTGCTGGTGTTTCAGATAACGTGGCTTTTTCAGCAAATCTTCTGATCTGTTTGGGAGCTATAGTTTTAATTTGGGGGTTTTAATTGGGATCTTTAGCATTATTTATTGCTTTGTTTTATTGCTGTGACCTGCCCCAAGTCCTTCAGGAGAAGGGCGGCATATCAATATTATCAAATAAATAAATAAACAAACAAACAAACAAACAAACAAATAAATAAATAAATAAATAAATAAGATAGGGGTTTTTTTCCAATCATTTATTTTATTATTATTGTTATTGTTGTTACTTGTTTTATTTATTTTAATCTCCCCCTCCCCCTAAATGATAGACGATGATAGTGCTCATTCCAAGCATATTTAAACTTGGATTTGGACCACTCGCCACAGGACAATTCAGAGCAGATGGCCATCTGCAAGGAAACAACCAAGCTCAGAGAGCACCAAGGACCCCACATAAAATATTTCGCTAACTAAAATCTACACAACCAGAAGTAGAATATCATTCAGCAGTAGTGGCAAGGGAAGTTGTGTGTGAGTGTGTGTGGGTATATGTGTGTGGGGGGGAGGGAGAGAGAGAGAGAGAGAGAGAAAGAGGAGAGAGGGAGGGAGGGAGGGAGAAAGAGAAAAAAGAAAGAGAGAGAGAAACAGAATGAGAGAGACAAAGAGAGACAAAGAGAGAGAGAGAGAGCTGGAGAAAGAGAGAAAGAGGGAAAGAGAGAAAGAGAAAGAGAAAAAGAGAGATAGAGAGAGAAGAGAGAGAGAAAGAGAGGGGGGAGAAAGAGAAAGAGAAAGAAAAGAGAGAGAAAGAGAGAAAGAGCTGGAGAGAGAGAGGGAGAGAGAAAGAGAAAAAGAGAGAGATAAATAGAAAGAAGAGAGAGAGAGAAAGAGAGGGGGAGAGAGGGGGGGAGAGAAAGAGAAAGAGAGAGAAAAGAGAGAGAAAGAGAGAAAGAGCTGGAGAGAGGGGGAGAGAAAGAGAGAAAAAGAGAGAGATAAATAGAGAGAGAAGAGAGAGAGAAAGAGAGGGGGAGAGAGGGGGAGAGAAAGAGAAAGAGAGAGAAAAGAGAGAGAGAGAAAGAGAGAGAAAGAGCTGGAGAGAGAGAAGGAGAGAGAAAGAGAAAAAGAGAGAGATAAATAGAGAGAGAAGAGAGAGAGAGAAAGAGAGGGGGAGAGAGGGGGGAGAGAAAGAGAGAAAGAGAGAGAAAAAGAGAAAGAGAGAAAAAGAGATATAAATTTATTTATTTATTTAATGAGATTTATATCCCGCCCTATCTCCAGCCGGACTCAGGGGGCTCACAACAGTAAAAAACATCTAATGAAAAAGTTAAAAAGAAATTAAATCCAAATCTCATAATCTAACAGTTAAAAGTGCAATTAAGACTAACAAGTTAAAAGTTAAAATCCCATCAGTCTAGTCCAGTCCAAATAGAGAGAAAAGAGAGAAAGAGAAAGAGAGAAAAAGAGAAAAAGAGAGATATATAAATAGATAGATAGATAGATAGATAGATAGATAGATAGATAGATAGATAGATAGATAATATAGATATATATAAACTGAGGACCCAGTTGTGGGGGCAATAAGCTGACTTTGTATAAATATACAAAAGGATGAAGGCTATTGCTTAACGCATTGTAAGCCACCCTGAGTCTCCGGAGAAGGGCGGCATATAAATCAAATTAAAAAAAAAAAGATAGAGAGAGAAGAGAGAACGAGAAAGAGAGAAAAAGAAAGAGAGGAGAGAGAGAGAAGAGAGAAAGAGAAAGGGAAAGGGAAAGAGAGAGACACAGAGAGAGACACGGAGAGAGAGAATGAATCAAAGCTTTTCCTCTGATCAGCCAAGGCCAAGCAACATTTTGACTTTTGGGATCCCTTTGGGGTAGAAGAGCCATCTTGGAAGAAAAATAGTTGATCCCTTGTGACAAGCCTCTAAGACAGACCCGTTATCCGACACGTCCGATGGCTTTCGTAGCCCAAATTCAAACCTTTACCTTGTTTTCTCCGCAGACGGTGCCATCGTGAATCAGAAACGGATCTTTTATTCCGGGCCCTTTCAAATAATCTAAAGTGACGCATAAGCGATTCTGCACTTTGGCGTAAATGATGGCGGCGTTTTCCAAAAAGAAAGGGACTCTGTTCGGATAGTCGCAAACCAGTTTCCCACACCTCAGATCTCTGCGGATGGAATATAAAGAAACAGAGAGTGGAGCACACTTTCACATCCGCTACCGGCGTCCCGTAGAAGAAATATTCTAACCTCCACCAACATACAGTGGGTTTATTTGAGGGTAGGTGAATGTTGTTTGTTCGTTCCTTTTCTTTTGTTTGTTTGTTTGTTTGTTTAAGCCAGATTTGTTTCAGATTAACAGAGTTGGAAGGGACCTTGTAGGTCATCTACTCCAGTGGTAGGCAAACTTGGCTCTTTCACACCCTGTGGACTTCAACTCCCAGAATTCCTAAGACAGCTGTCTTAGGAATTCTGGGAGTTGAAGTCCACAGATGTGTGAAAGAGCCAAGTTTGCCTACCACTGATCTAGTCCAACCCCACACCCCACCTAAACAGGAGACCCTACACCATTTCAGACAGAAGGCAGTGCAATCTCCCCTTGAAAGTTTCCAGCGATGAAGCTCCCACAACCTCTGAAGGCCAGTGATTCCATTGAATATAGAATAACAGAGTTGGAAGGGACCTTAAAGGTCATCTAGTCCAACCCCGCTACCCAAGCAGGAGACCCTACACCGTTTCTGACCGATGGCAGTCCAGTCTCTTCTTGAAAGCCTCCAGTGATGAAGCTCCCACAACTTCCGAAGGCAACTACTGCTCCATAGGTTGATTGTTCTCACTGTCAGGAAATCCCTCCTTATTTCTAGGTTGAAAATCTCCTTTTTCCATCCATTGTTCCTTGTCTGACTTTCGGGTGCTTTGGAAAATAGCTTGACCCCCTTCCTCCTCTCTGTGGCAGCCCCTCAAATATTGGAAGACTGCTATCCTGTCTCTTATTTATTTATTTATTTATTTATTTATTTATTTATTTATTTTATTCATATTTCTATGCCGCCCACTCTCCGAGGACTCTGGGGGGCTTACACCAAAGACAGTATATTAAATAGCAATATTGCCCCCTAACAATCTGGGTCCTCACTTTACCCACCTCGGAAGGATGGAAGGCTGAGTCAACCTTGAGCCTGGTGAGATTTGATCCGCTGATCTGCTGAACTAGCAGTCAGCTGAAGTAGCTGCAGTACTGCACATCTAACCACTGCGCCACCTCGGCTCATGGTCCTTCTCTTCACTAAACTAGCCATGCCCAGTTCCTGCAACCGTTCATCGTAGGTTTTAGTCCCCAGGTCCAAACGGGGGACGAACCGGTAAAAACCCACCACTGACTATCTCACAGCATAACCCTCGGGGGACTTCAAGAGAGCCACAACGGAGCGGTCACAGAGCAGAGCACTTGATTTCTAGTTATTTTGTGAGTGTGTTGCGACATACTGCCACTGACAGTCCTGGTATCCTCTTGCAGTAGAACCGCAGTGGCCCATCCTGTCCTTCTGACTGTTAATTTCTTCGTAGCATTGAAGAGAGCCGCTTTTCGATTCTGAAAAACACAGCACACCAGGTCCAAAGGTTTAGTAGAGACAAAAGAGGCCGTCCGAAGCCTAAGAAGACGCATTCTGGTTATTTGTGGGAGCGGGAGGTTCTGCTCCAGCTACGGACCCCAAAGAACGCAGCACACACAAAATCTATACAAAGCTTATTTTACTCAAATAACTCAGTCTGTTTCAACCAAAGGCTGTTAATAAACTGTCTTAACAGCCTGCAAGAATTCTAAGATAAGGTAATCACAGTCTTACTATCATTGGCAGAAAGCCCAGAAGCAATTTGCAGAGAATCCAGACGCGAAGGAGAGTGAACTAAAGTTGTTCCCTACGGCTTGCTGCAATTGGCGTTCCTCCTTAAATAGGCTAAGGGAGTGGCCAATTAGCCCCAAGCCTTACTCTCAAGGAGACCTCCTCCTGAGGAGCCACTCCTGCCTTTTGGCACCTCTGCGCACCCGTGCATCGAGAAGAGGCTCCTCCTCTTCATCCTCTTCATCCTCTTCACTTAAAGGAGGTTCTGAAGGCCCTGGCTGAGTCCCTGCTTCTGGCACCACATCTTCTCCAGCCTCCTCACTGTCCGACTCGAGCACCAGCTGCACAGGCTGCTGGCACAGCACCACACCAGCCTCCTCGTTGTCGGAATCAGCTACAATCTGCACAGGCCGCTGACGGGCCACAACGGGAGGGGGGAGCATTTCTGCTGACAGTGCTGCCCCCGCCACCCTGAGAAATAAATGGAGGTGGATGTGATAGCACAATGTCACCCTGTTTGTAGCACTTCCACACACACACAACTGAAAGCTGATTGGTTTTAGCAAGCCTTTAGCTCCCGTTGATGGAGAGAGAGAGCAGCATATATGGGCTTCCTTGTTTTTTCCTTTTTGACGACGTTTCGCTTCTCATCCAAGAAGCAGCTGAAGAAGCTTCTTGGATGAGAAGCGAAACGTCTTCAAAGAAAAAACCAAGGAAATCTAGTTGCCTCTTGGGAAAAAAAGCACCTTTGGGACAACCGTGATTTGGAGGACTGAGAATCTCCATTGACATCCTCGATGGGAATTGCTCCTAATATTTTTTTTTTAAGAAAGGGTGCTTTTATCAGCACTAAGAAGTAAATGCTTGAGATAATTTCTTCTTCCCCTGAATAAATTCTGATCAATGCTCCATTCATCAACCCCCCCCTCTCCCCCTCTCTCTTTCTCTCTTTCTCTCTTTCTCCCCTTTCTTTCTCTCTTTCTCTCTCTTCTCTCTCTCTTTCTTTCTTCTCTCTTTCTCTCTTCTCTCTCTCTTCTCTTCTTTTTCTCTCTCCCCCTCTCTTTCTCTCCCCTCTCTCTTTTTCTCTCCCCTCTCTCTTTCTCTCTTCTCTCTCTCTCTTTTCTTCTTTTTCTCTATACACCCCCTCTCTCTCTTTCTCTCTCTTCTCTCTCTTCTCTTCTTTTTCTCTCTCCCCCTCTCTCCCCTCTCTTTCTCTCTCTCTTCTCTTCTTTTTCTCTCTACACCCCCCTTCTCTTTCTTTCTCTTCTCTCTCTCTTTCTCTCTCTTCTCTCTCTTTATCTCTTCTTTCTCTTCTCTTCTTTTTCTCTCTCCCCTCTCTCTTTTTCTCTCTCCCCTCTTTCTCTCTTCTCTCTCTCTTCTCTTCTTTTTCTCTGTACACCCCTCTCTTTCTCTCTCTTTCACTCTCTCCCCTCTCTCTCTTTCTCCCTCTCTTCTCTCTCTTTCTCTTCTCTCTCCCTTCTCTTCTTTTTCTCTCTACACCCTCTCTCTTTCTTTCCCTCTTCTCTCTCTTTCTCCCTTTCTCCCCTCTCTTTTTCTCTCCCCCCTCTCTCTTCTCTCTCTCTTCTCTTCTTTTTCTCTCTACACCCCCCCTCTCTCTCTTTCTTTCTCTCTCTTCCCTCTCTCTCTCTCTCTCACACACACACACACACAGCCCTAAAGGAAAACGTCAGGCTTTCCCCTTGAAATTCATCCCCACTTCCACGTTTGATGGGGGGCAAGGACCAGGGGGTGAAATCCAGCAGGTTCTGACAGGTTCTGGAGAACCGATAGCAGAAATTTTGAGCAGTTTGGGGAATCAGCAAATACCACCTCTGGCTGGCCCCAGAATGGGGTGGGAAGGGAGATTTTGCAATATCCTTCCCCCAGGAGTGGGGAGGGAATGGAGATTTTGCAGTATCCTTCCCCCAGGAGTGGGGAGGGAATGGAGATTTTGCAATATCCTTCCCCCAGGAGTGGGGAGGGAATGGAGATTTTGCAGTATCCTTCCCCTGCCATGCCCACCAAGACACACCATTCCCACCAAGCCACACCCACAGAACCGGTAGTAAAAAAAATTGAATTCCACCATTGCCTGGCTTGTTCATTCCTTCCCTACCCCAAGTTCGGTTCTACATTCGTTTAGAAAAGCACGGTGGGAAAAGAACCAAGATGGAAATCAAAAGAGATTAAATGGAGAGAAACGATTATTACGTTGTCCGAATATTTTCCGGCACCATCGATCCGCGCTTTGGCACCTTCCTTGCATGCAAATCCCGGTTCGGTGTTCGCACCAGTGTCCATCCTCCACGTAATGGTTTTTCCGAACATTCGGCTGAGGTACCGTTGCAAAACTCTTTGAGATCACAATCAGAGTCCTCCAATTCTCTGCATAAAGTTCCCTTGCCCTTCAACTGCAAGACAGACAAAGACTTTCTGTCAATTAACTGTAGGCAGGACTCAAGCTGCATACAGGTAGAGATCTGAATTTTAGAGAATTAAGGAGAAACTAAATAAAGAGGGACGCGGTGGCTCAGTGGCTAAGATGCTGAGCTTGTCGATCGAAAGGTCGGCAATTCAGCGGTTCGAATCCCTAGTGCCGCGTAACGGGGTGAGCTCCCGTTCCTTGTCCCAGCTTCTGCCAACCTAGCAGTTCGAAACCACGTACAAAAAACAGCATTCTGTGCGCCTTTGGCATTGAGTCATGCCGACCACATGACCACGGAGACGTCTTCGGACAGTGCTGGCTCTTCGGCTTTGAAACGGAGATGAGCACCACCCCCTAGAGTCGGGAACGACTAGCACATATGTGCGAGGGGAACCTTTACCTTTAAACACTGAATTAAAGACAAAGTTCCTAACAGTGAGGACAATTAACCAGTGGAACAGCTTGCCTCCAGAAATTGTGGGCACTCCATCACTGGAGGCTTTTAAGAAGAGACTAGACAGTCACTTGTCTGAAATGGTATAGGGTCTCCTGCTTGAGCTTGGGGCTGGACTAGAAGACCTCCAAGGTCCCTTCCAGCTCATTCATTGTAGACCTTGACTTACAACAGGACTACCTGTATTATATTAGGAAGAATTGTGGTGCCAACGTGTTGGGAAGTAAAGTATTGTAGCTCCTCTCTTGAGATGTTTCATTACCCACATCAAACACAGAAATGAGAGTGGAGAGAGAGGAGGTGGGAGGGAGGGAGGGGGAGAAGGAGAAGCAGCAGGGGAAGAGAAGAAGAAGAAGAAGAGAAGAAGAAGAAGAAGAAGAAGAAGAAGAAGAAGAAGAAGAAGAAGAAGAGAAGAAGAAGAAGAAGAAGAAGAAGAAGAAGAAGAAGAA
Source organism: Arizona elegans (assembly GCA_022577455.1). Taxonomy (NCBI): domain Eukaryota; kingdom Metazoa; phylum Chordata; class Lepidosauria; order Squamata; family Colubridae; genus Arizona; species Arizona elegans. The sequence continues at coordinate 2,183,519 of JAKOOJ010000048.1, forward strand.
GAAGAAGAAGAAGAAGAAGAAGAGGAAGAAGAGGAGGAGGAGGAGGAGGAGGAGGAGGAGGAGGAGGGGGTGGAGGAGGAGAGGAGGAGGAGGAGGACGAGGAGGAGAGGAAGAGGAAGGAGGAGAAGGAGAAAGAGAAGGAGGAAGAGAAGGAAAAGGAGAAGGAGAAGAAGAAGAAGAAGAGGAAGAGGAAGAGGAAGAGGAAGAGGAAGAGGAAGAGGAGGACGAGGAGGACGAGGAGGACGAGGACGAGGACGAGGAGAGGAGGACGAGGACGAGAGGAAGAGGAAGGAGGAGAAGGAGAAGGAGAAGGAGGAAGAGAAGGAGAAGGAGAAGGAGAAGAAGAAGAAGAAGAGGAAGAGGAAGAGGAAGAGGAAGAGGAGGACGAGGAGGACGAGGAGGACGAGGACGAGGACGAGGAGAGGAGGACGAGGAGGAGAGGAAGAGGAAGGAGGAGAAGGAGAAAGAGAAGGAGGAAGAGAAGGAGAAGGAGAAGGAGAAGAAGAAGAAGAAGAGGAAGAGGAAGAGGAAGAGGAAGAGGAAGAGGAAGAGGACGAGGAGGACGAGGAGGACGAGGACGAGGACGAGGAGAGGAGGACGAGGAGGAGAGGAAGAGGAAGGAGGAAGGAGAAGGAGAAGGAGGAGGAGGAGGAGGAGGAGGAGGAGGAGAAGGAGGAGGAGGAGGAGGAGGAGGAGGAGGAGGAGGAGGAGGAGGAGGATCCGACCTACTCTCCAAAACCCCTGAAGGCAAGACCAAGAATAACAGATGGAAACCTATCAAGGAGGGATCCAAGCTACAACTACAGAGAAATTTTCTGTCAGTGAGAACAAGTAATCCCTTCCAACTCGGTTATGCTATATTCAGTAGAGGGGTCAAACAAAGCAAAACAGAACAAAACAGAACAAAACAGAACAAAACAGAAAACAAAACAAAACAAAACAAAACAGAAACAAAACAAAACAAAACAAAACAAAACAAAACAAAACAAAACAAAACAAAACAAAACAAAACAAAACAAAACAAAACACAAGATGGCAGCCGTCCTTGGGCAGCGAGTCCCAAGTGCCCATGGCTTCCATTCCGTCCCACCTGGGCCGGAACTTACCCTGCAGGTTCCCAGCAAGCAACAGTCTCCTTGGGCGCACTGCATCCCTGCTTTCAAAGTGCAGTCCGACTCACAGCAAGGATGGTGTTCACATTCCTGCAAACAAAAGGAACATATCGGGGAGCTGAGCCTCACAGAACAACAGAATCATCTGGCTGGAAGGAACTTGGAGGTTATCTACTTCAGGGGTCTCCAACCTCGGCAACTTTAAGACTTGTGGACTTCAACTCCCAGAATTCCTCAGCCTTGCTGGCTGAGGAATTCTGGGAGTTGAAGTCCACAAGTCTTAAAGTTGCCGAGGTTGGAGACCCCTGATTTAGTTCAACCCCCTGTCCTAAGCAGAGATACCCTCCTGGACAAATAGATGTCCAGTCTTTTATTTTATTTTGGACAACCTCCAACGATGGAGTACCCACGACTCTGGGAAGCAACTTTGTTCCATTTGATGAATTGTCCGGCATACAGAATGCATGGATCATGGATGGAGAGATGGGACACCAGTCCTATAAGGGTCTATCTATGACAATTCGCTGTGGCCAACTCGCCGTGGCCAACTTGTCACGGCCAGCTGACCACGGCTTCCTTGCCACAGCCAACTCGCCGTGGCCAACTCGCTGCAGGACAGCTTCCCACGGCCATGTCGCAACTCGTTGCGGGACAAGAGTTACCCTAATACCAAAGAAATGGTGGAATAGAATCATGAAAGAAAGGATGCACAAAGGAGGGAACAGAATGAAATGGGAATGGCAGAGATTAAAATAATTTTTATTTATTTTAAATCATTAAATCATCGTCTTTTGAACGACCCCATAATCCCTAGCGGGATGGAGTCTGAGCAACTGAACGAAACTAGCAGAGTGTTTACTGGCCGGATGCCTTTCCTGTCGGCAATGAGGAGTTTTGTTCAGCAGATTTATTCTCATTATGCCCAGAGAGAGAAATATCTGCCTCTACCTAGAATTGAACCCACAGCCTCCTGATTGTGAAGCAAGAGCTCCACCTCTAGGCCGCCGCACCGCTTACATAGAATTGTTCAATTGTCTGGCAGTGAGTTGTCACACGGCTAGTTGGCCATGACGAGTTGGCTGAGGTGAGTTGGCCATGGTGTGTTGGCCACAGCAAGTTGGCTGTGACAAGTAGTCCCATAAACTGAAGTGGAAGGTCATGAGACACCATAGGCAGAAGTCGTCTACCCAGAGTCCAGTGGGAAACAAAGCATTGAGGCTGTGTTCATGTAGCCCCTTTAATCCAGCTTCTGAATGAACCCAGTTGTCTGGAGGCTCACAAGGTATAGTCTAAACGAAAGTACCGTATTTTTCGGAGTATAAGACGCACCTAATTTTTTGGGGAGGAAAATAAGAAAAAAGCTGATTGGCAGGTGAATCAGCCTCCCGGGATACCCCCAATCAGCTCTTCCCAGAGGTGAATTTTAGCAACAGGTTCCTTGGTTGTGAGCTCTGTGCCTTGCTTTTTTTTTTCTGTCTCTGAAACTTCTGAAACTCTGTTTCAGAAAAAACTTTTTCTACCTCTAAAACAGAGCTTCAGAAAAAAAGCCTCTGAAGTTCTGTTTGGAGGCTTTTTTTCCTGAAGTTCTGTTTGGAGGCTTTTTTTCTAAAGTTCTATTTGGAGGCTTTTTCTGAAGTTCTGTTTGGAGGCTTTTTTTTCTGAAGCTCTGTTTCGGAGGCTTTTTTTCTGAAGCTCTGTTTGGAGGCTTCTTTTCTGAAGCTTTGTTTCTGATGCTTTTTTCAGCCTCTGAAACCTTTGTTTGAGAAGCTGGGCGGGGCTACATTCGGAGTATAAGACGCACCCAGATTTTCAACCGCTTTTGTGGGGGGGGAAAGTGCGTCTTATACTATGAAAAATACAGTAAATATTTATCATAACCAATTGGTTGAATTGGAAGTCAGAAAACCAGGATCCTGGACACCGCTAGGTGACACCCTCCGATTTTTACAAACATGTGACCAGATGTGCATGGACACCGTGAACACAACGATAGAGCAAGCCGTTTTATTGTGTGTTCTCATCTAATACGCAGATAGCTTCCCTCTGATTCCCCCTCCCTTTTTTTTTCTTGCAAACCTTCACTGTGCCACAGTCACATTGCTCCCCGTCTTCGACCACGCGGTTGCCACAGAGGGGTGCTCGGTAGGAGATATCAAAATGCGGCTTGTTCTGAAGACATTGCGACCATGCAGAGTTCAGGAAATTCTGGAAATCTTTGACACTGCAGCTACTGAAGGACTTAATGCCACTGGACTGTCTGGAAGGGTAAAAAAACAAAACAAGACACAGCTCTGAATAGAACACAGAATCCTAGGGATGGAAGGGACCTTGGAGGTCCTCTAGTCCACCCCCGCCCAGAGCCTCACACCATCCCAGTCAAATGGTTATCCAACCTCCTTTTGAAAACCTCCAGCAATGGAGCGCCCACAATCCCAGAGGCAAGCTAGTCCACCGATTCATTGTTCTCACAATCAAGTGGTTTTGTGTTGAAAGCGCTGCTCTCTGATACATAGGACATGGGAGAATAGAATTGGAAGGGACCTCAGAGGTCTTCTAGTCCAACCCCCTGCTCAAGAGAGAAGACCGTATATTATCCTGGTCAAATGGTTGCCCTGTCTCTTTTTGAAAAAAACCCTGTGATCCGCAATCCCCAGAGGCTCAAGCTATTCCACTGATTTTAATTCTTCTCACAAATCAGAAAAGTTCTCCTTCCTTCTATGTTGGGTGTCTTCTTAACAAGCTTCCACCCATTATTTCTTGTCCTGTCCTCGGGTGTTTTGGAGAATACACCAATTCCCTGTTCTCTGTGACAATTCCTCAAACGGAACAGAAGTTGCCTTCAGAAGTTGTGGGAGCTTCATCGCCGGAAGCTTTCAAGAAGAGACTGGACAGCCATCTGTCAGAAATGGTGTAGGGTCTCCTGCTTGGGCGGGCTGGGGTTGGACTAGATCAGGGGTCTCCAGCCTTGGCAACTTTAAGCCTTGTGGACTTCAACTCCCAGAATTCCTCAGCCAAAGCTTGAGATAAAGTGGTAAATCATGATTATCACCCTAAAAAGGTATTCATCATCAGTCGTAAGATATACAACACTCAGTGATAGTCATAGGATACTAAATAAGCAATCAACATAAATCATACTAGGGAACTAAATAAAACAATATAAATCGTAAAGATGCAACCAATAAAGTTATAGTCAGAAGTAGAAAAGGAGATAGGAAATAGGAAAGATAAGAAGAATAGTAATAAAGGTAAAGGTTCCCCTCACACATATGTGCTAGTCGTTCCCGACTCTAGGAGGCGGTGCTCATCTCTCTTTCAAAGCCAAAGAGCCAGCGCTGTCCGAAGACGTCTCTGTGGTCACATGGCCGGCATGACTCAACGCCAAAGGCGCACAGAACGCTGTTACCTTCCCACCAAAGGTGGTCCCTATTTTTCCCACTTGCATTTTTTATGTGCTTTCGAACTGCTAGGTTGGCAGAAGCTGGGACAAGGAACGGAAGCTCACCCCGTTACGGGGCACTAGGGATTCGAACTGCTGAACTTCCAACCTTTCGATCGACCAGCTCAGCGTCTTAGCCAGTGAGCCACCGCGTCCCAATAATAGTAATACAGCCTTACTAAATAGTTTGACAGGGTTGTCAAACGATTGTGGTCAAAAATGATATAAAGGCTTACGCTGCTCTGGTGTTCATCAAACAGACGGTTCCCGAACAGTGACATTCTCTGGTGTCATCAAAATACAATCCGACACTAAAACCGAGCAACTGTGCCACTATCACTGAGAAGGCTTCCAAGGTCATCCCGTTTTGAAACTAAGAGAAAGCAGAAATCCATGAAAAGCGGTAACCGCGAACGACGAAAGGCAGAACATTCTAGGTGCTGAACGAGTCTTTTAAGAGCTTGGGAATATCTTGGATTTTTATAACCCGCAAAGATTTGATCAGAAGTTTATCTGCCCATGAGGCAGATTGGCCTTGTTTTGACCGCTGTGTTTTTAGGCAGTGCTAAATGCTTCAGGGTTGCTCTTCGTCTCCATGAATGCAACCGATGGTCGGATTCAAATAATTTAACAACTGGTTCCCTGCCCTATTGACCGGCTGGGTGGGTGTGGCCATGGTGGGCGTGGCCAGGGGGTGTGACAGGCAGCACTCGGCCTCCTGCACACCCCTGGGAGCAAGAATGGGCCGCAGGGGGTGCCACACACACCCCTGCACCCCCTTTTGGGCCTAGTATTTATTTATCATATTTGTATACCGCCCTACTCCCGGAGGACTCAGGGCGGCGAACAGCCAAGGTAAAATACAAAGAACATACAAAAGTTAAAAACTATTAAAAATAAATTAAATAATTTAGGCTCGAAAAACAAATTTAAGACATCCAATTTATCTAAAAACATTTAAAACCCAATTTAAAAGGGAGAGTTAGGCCAGACCAGCCTGTTGGAATAAAAATGTTTTTAGGGCGCGGCGGAAGATGCGTAAGTCTTGGATCCTCCGTATCTCCGGGGGGAGCTCGTTCCAGATGGCAAGTGCCCCCACCGAGAAGGCTCTCCCCCTGGGGGCCACCAGTCAACATTGTTTGGCCGACGGCACCCTGAGGAGCCCCTCTCTATGGGAGCGAACTGGTCGGTGAGAGGCTACTGGTGGCAGAAGGCGGTCTCGTAAGTATCCTGGTCCTGAGCCATGGAGTGCTCTAAAGGTGGTAACTAAAACCTTGAAGCGCACCCGGAAGACCACTGGGAGCCAGTGCAGCTCATGCAGAAGGGGGGTCACATGGGAGCGCCACATCGCTCCCGTCACCACCTGCGCGGCCGCATTCTGGACCAGTTGGAGCCTCTGGGTGCTCCTCAAGGGGAGCCCCATGTAGAGAGCATTGCAATAATCCAGGCGTGAGGTGACAAGGGCATGAGTGACCGTGCGTAACGAGTCCCAATCCAGAAAGGGACGCAACTGGCGAATCAGGCAAACCTGATAGTAGGGCCTCCGAATGCATATCCAGTCTGAGGAGTTCAATATTCACAGGCCTTTTTTTAAAAAAAAAAAAAATTGGGAGATGGTCAGAAGAGAGGAAAATAATCTTGCTCCTTCCACCTTCCTTTCATTATACTAAGGCAGAGGTGGGCAAATATGGCTCCTTTATGACCTGTGGACTTCAACTCCCAGAATTCCTGAGCCAGCTTGGGTGTCTCAGGAATTATGGGAGTTGAAGTCCACAGGTTGTAAAAGGGCCACATTTGCCCACCCCTGTAACTAAGGTGTTGACGTTTATATAGCAAAATATCCATTTATGCTAATGCTCTACCCCATCCCTCAATTAACACTGCACCCCACACCCATTTTACCCTATACCAGGGGTATCAAACTGGATTTCTTCGAGGGCCAGATTAGCATTGTAGTTCTCCTCCGCGGGCCTGGGGGAGGGGAGGAAATGAGCGGGGGAGATGGGACGAATGCCTTCAGCAGCACTCTGCCAGCCAAAAATGAGCCACGTGGAGGCCTTGTGAGGCCCCCATGTGGCCTGTTTCCAGCCTCCCCAGCCTCCAGCAGCACTCTGCCGGCCAAAAACAGGCCGCACAGAGGTCCCGTGAGGCCTCCGTGTGGCCCGTTTTTGGCCGGCAGAGTGCTACAATAGGCCACGGAGGCCAAGAACAGGCTGCAGGGGGGCCACACACAGTCTGTTTTGGCCGGCAGAGGTACCGCGGGCCAGTCCTTTGATATTTCCAGGCTGGCCCCACAGGCCGGATCCAGCCAGCGGGCCTTGAGTTTGACACCCCTGTTCTAAACCAGGGGTGAAATCCAGCAGATTCTGACAGGTTCTGGAGAACCGGTAGCGGAAATTTTGAATAGTTCAGAGAACCGGCAAATATCACCTCTGGCTGGTCCCAGAGTGGGGTGGGAATGGGGATTTTCCAGTATCCTTCCCCTGCCATGCCCACCAAGCCACACCCACCAAGCCACACCAAGCCCACCAAGCCACGCCCACAGAACCGGTAGTAAAAAAAATTTGGATTTCACCACTGCTCTAAACTATCAAAAAATAACAATTTCAGGGCAGTGCTGTGCAATAGGTTAAACTAAGGACTTAATTTGATCATTTGCTGAGGACAGACAGCATCCTTAACTACAAAGCCACCAAAGAGGCTTGGTTTTCAGCCGCAGAAATACCATAGCTAACATCCATCAAGCTTAGAGCATTGTCTGAATGCAGCTGCAAATTTATGAACTGATCTGATGGAGTGGGTGCCAGCTGCCACCTCATGCTTGCTTGTGCTTCACTACTATTAGGTGACAAAGTGCCATGAACTACGGGGAGGGGCAGAAATGTAACAGGGATGGCTTGGGGGGAGAAATGAAAGTAACTTCTGTATCGCCTTGAGATGCTGCTTCAAGGTCACCCGGGCATACCAGCTGCATACCAAAGTTTACCTGCACTGGTATTATGAAAACATCTTTCTTGAACCTCATTGGTTGCCCAGGAGAGGGTGATGAGCGGTAGCTGGTGGGTGGGGGGAGAGAGTTGAACCTATGGATTTTGGCATGCGATTGTCAGTTCTGGCTTTGCTTTACTGCAATACACTTCACTTCTAAGTAAACTATACCGTTCTGAGCAAATGGAACCAAGGATCATTTCTGTCTAGGACAGGGATGGCGAACCTATGGCACGCGTGTCCGAAGTGGCATGTGGAGCCATGTCACCTGGTACGTGCGGTGTCGCCCGTTCCTCTTCCGGGTTTCTGGCGCGCACGCACACACTCCGATCAGCTGGCCTTTGTGCGTGCAGCAGTGCTGGAAACTGGAAGAACTGGTCTTCTGATTTCCAGCGTGAGCATGTGCACCGGCCAGCTGATTGGCGCATGCGTGGCAGTAACCGGAAGACCTGCTGGCTGGCGTGTATGTGTGCACCAGAAACCAGAAGTGCCTTATCCAGCGCGCACATGCGCCCTGGGAAGTTCCTCTTCCTGGTCGCGGCTCTGATGAGCACGCACAAGTGTTCCCTCCCTCACTCGGTGCCGAAAAGGTTCGCCATCACTGATCTAGGAGTGTAAGCTGTGGCAGATCTGACGGTGAGTTTGCAAACAGACATAAGAAGCAATGAATAATAACAACGAGGCGTATCAGCTCCCTTACCATGGCAATTCCAGCAGAACTGGGTTTGGAGCACATCTTTTTGGCAAATGTGGACCCCACCGAATCAGCCTTGTTCCTATAACTGAAAGGAAAAATAGAAATTGCTTTGAACAGAGGGGTTGTACTGGCCAAACACTGGAAAGAAAAAGAGAAGCCGGCTGCTGAAGATTGGGATTTTGAAATTGACTGAATTAGAGGAGATGGCGAAATTGACTGCTTTGATTAGAGATAATGGACTAGAACTGGAAACCATTTGCGGACTTTCTACGTGCTAAATATAATAACAGATGGTTAACAGAGGCATTTGAGGATTAGTGAAATGTTTAGCTCAACCTGGTCACTGCTTTTTCTTCTTTTTTCGTGTGTATGTGTGTAGATAGATGAGAGAGAGAAGAGAAAGACAGAGAGAAAGTGCGAAAGAGAGAAGCAAAAGAGAGAAAGAGCAAAAGAGAGCAAAAGAGAGGGAGAGAGGGAGCAAAAAAGAGCAAAAGAGAGCGAGAGTGTGTGAAAGGGAGAGAGGAGAGAGAAAGAGAAAGACGAGAGCAAGAGCATGAAAGAGAGTGCGAAAGAGAGTACGAAAGAGAGCGAAAGAGAGAGAGAAGAGAAACAGAGACAGCGAAAGAGAAAGAAAAGAGAAAGACAGAGTGTGAAAGAGAGAGAGCAAGAGAGAGAGCAAAAGACAACAAGAGAGCAAGCAAGAGAACAAAAGAGAGAGTGAAAGAGAAAGACAGAGTGAGAGTGTGAAAGAGAGCATGCAAAAGAGAGTACGAAAGAGAGTGAAAAAGAGAGAGAAAGAAAAGAGAAAGACACAAAGAGAATGCGAAAGAGAGCAAGAGAGAGCAAAAGAGAGCAAAAGAGAATGAGAGAGTGAGCAAAAGAGAACAAAAGAGAGTAAAAGAGAGAGAAAGACACAGAACGAGAGCGTGAAAGAGAGCATGCAAAAGAGAGTACGAAAAAGAGAGAGCGAAAGAGAGAGAGAGAGAGACCATGCGCAGAAGGTAAAAAACACATTACTTCCTGGTTAAAACCAGGAAGTAATGACACCGGGGTGGGTGGGCGGAGCTTTGCACTGCCATCGCTACCGGATAGCCGAACCAGCACCACGATCGCTACCGGATCTCCCAATCCGGTCTAACCGGGAGCATTTCACCCCTGGGACTTCCTTGAACTTGCTTCCTTCACTTCATGTTCACCAATGTCCCTTACCTACCAGCCCACTCCCCTTTCTTGCAATCAACTGCCCCACCTCACCAGCAGAATCCACCCCCCCCCCAAAAAAAAAAACCCTGCTTTCCTTTGCTTGGCCGGGTATCGGTGCCATCTTCTGGGTTATCCGTAGCGAGACCATACCCAACAGCCCTTACTTTCGTAAACAGGGAGAACGGTTTCCTTACACAAATAAGAAAGCCGTATCGTGAGGTCGCAGAGCGAGGTGTTCGTTTTTCCAGTTCAGAAACTGCTGCAGCAATGTGTCAGCGCTTCCCGTGATGGGGATTTTGTCTTTGTTTATCCATAATTCTAACGAGGACAAGATAAGCTTCATGTTCAGCTTGTAAAACATCTGAAAATGGGAGCAAGAATCAGTTCAAGAGGTGCTCATGCCCAGGTTCAAAACATAACCAGAGGTGAGTTTCAGCCGGTTCTGACCAGTTCTGGAGAACCGGTAGCGGAAATTTTGAGTCGTTGGGAGAACCGGTAGTAAAAACTATGACTGGCCCCGCCCCCATCTATTCTCTGCCTCCCAAGTCTCAGTTGATTGGGAGGAAATGGGGATTTTGCAGTATCCTTCCCCTGGAATGGGGAGGAAATGGGGATTTTGCAGTATCCTTCCCCTGGAGTGGGGAGGGAATGGAGATTTTACAGTATCCTTCCCCTGCTATGCACACCGGAGCACTGGAAGCGCACGCCGGAGCACCGGAAACCCGAAGACCAGCTGGCTGGTGCACACATGTCTGCTTGTTGGGCATTTGTGGCACCATTTTTGGGGCCATTTTCAGGCCGTTTTTGGACTGAAAAAACAGCCCGAAAATGGCCCGAAAAACAGCCTGGTTTTGGATGGTTTTTCAGGCCATTTTCTGGCACTCCGACACCCGTGAAGACCAGCTGACTGGCGTGCATGTGCACACCGGAAATCAGAAGAGCAGCGGGCGATGGCACACGTGCCCACAGAGAGGGCTCTGCAGGGCACCTCTGGCATGTGTGCCATAGGTTCGCCATCACGGATGTATAGCAAACCCAGACAAACTGGACAACCAGTTTGGCCCAGTGCTTAGAAGCCAGGAGATCACTGTCCCCTGGTTTCTAACCACTAGGCCAAACTGGTTGTTCTAGTCCCACCTTAAACCAATTGGGTGACTTTGGGCCAATCACCAGGAGACTGTGAGTTCTAGTCCCACCTTAAGCGTGAAAGCCAATTGGGTGACTTTGGGTCAATCATCAGGAGACGGTGAGTTCTAGTCCCACCTTAAGCGTGAAAGCCAATTGGGTGACTTTGGGCCAATCACCAGGAGACGGTGAGTTCTAGTCCCACCTTAAGCGTGAAAGCCAATTGGGTGAATTTGGGCCAATCACCAGGAGACCGTGAGTTTGAGTCCTGCCATAGGGATTTAAAAAAGCTGGGTAGCTGGGTGACTGGACTAGTGACTCTCAGCCCAACCCACATAACCGGGTTTTTTGTTCTGGGGACAAGGGGAGGAGAAAAGAGTATTGTGTGTGTTTGGCACCTTGGGTTATTTTTTAAAATAATAAAGGTGGGAGAAGGAAGGGAGGGAGGGAGGGAGGAAGGGAGGGAGGGAGGGAGGAAGGAGGGAAAGGGAGGGAGGAAGGAAGGAAGGAAGGAAGGAGGGAAAGGGAGGGAGGGATGGGGAAGGGGAAGGGGAAGGAAGGAAGGAAGGGGAGGGAGAGAGGAAGGCAGGAAGGAGGGAAAGGGAGGGAGGGATGGGGAAGGGGAAGGAAGGAAGGAAGGAAGGAAGGGGAGGGAGGGAGGAAGGGAGGAAGGAAGGAAGGAGAGAAAGGGAGGGAGGGATGGGGAAGGGGAAGGAAGGAAGGGGAAGGGAGGGGGAAGGGGAAGCGAGGAAGGAGGGAAAGGGAGGGAGGGATGGGGAAGGGGAAGGAAGGAAGGGAAGGGAGGGAGGGAGGGAGGAAGGAAGGAAGGAGAGAAAGGGAGGGAGGGATGGGGAAGGGGAAGGAAGGGAGGAAGGGGAGGGAGAGAGGGAGGGAGGAAGGAAGGAAGGAAGGAGGGAAAGGGAGGGAGGGATGGGTAAGGGGAAGGAAGGAAGGGGAGGGAGGGAGGGAGGAAGGAGGGAGGGAAAGGGAGGGAGGGATGGGGAAGGGGAAGGAGGGATGGGGAAGGGGAAGGAAGGAAGGAAGGGGAGGGAGAGAGGGAGGAAGGAAGGAAGGAGGGAAAGGGAGGGAGGGATGGGGAAGGGGAAGGAAGGAAGGGGAGGGAGGGAGGAAGGAAGGAGGGAGGGAAAGGGAGGGAGGGATGGGGAAGGGGAAGGAAGGAAGGAAGGAAGGGGAGGGAGGGAGGGAGGAAGGGAAGGGAGGGAGAAAGGAAGGAAGGAGGGGAAGGGGGGAAGGGGAAGGGAGGAAGGAGGGAAAGGGAAGGAGAGATGGGGAAGGGAAAGGGAGGGAGGGAGGGAGTGAGGGAGGGGAAGGGGGACTAGGAGTCCCTCCTCCCTGTTTTACTGATGCTGATTGAAGCCAGGGTGCTTCAGTTTAGGTTGCAAAAGTTATTATTTAAGAGGAAGAATAGAGCAGGATATATAGAGCCTTTGGGGGCCAAAATCAGTCACTGTGAGCCTAAACAGGAGCAGGACATTCTAAGCAGGGCTGGTGTAGAGATTATAGAGCACACATAAAAAGGCACCACTCACAGTATTGATAAAATTCATAAGCTGCATGATCTTCCCGGTGACCACATCTTCATTGGAACCCATATAATCATACTGCAAAAAAAAAAACAAAACAACAACAACACTATTTTATTAATCGGTAAGTATCCACTCTACAATTATTTTTTAAAAAAACCCATTGAAGGCAGTTTATGCTTCAGTGTGCAAAGTGTGTGTTTAAAAACAAAAAAACACTTCCCACACTGAAATACCTTTTTGTTTCTGACTCTACCTTCTACCTTGTTTCTGAGCATTTGAAATGTGGATTTACAGGCGGCTGTTACGTATAAGTTGGGTTGGCAAAATCAGAAATGAGGAGGTGATTCCCCAGCCGCCTGGGGAAGCCAAAGGAAATCATCAAAACCATCAAAAAGCAAGTTAGAATATTTCGGACGTGGGATGAGATACCCAGAAAAATACGGCAATCCTTCACTCAATCCTCCAGGGAAAGATTGAAGGCAAAGGAGGTCCAGGTAGAAGAAGAACATCATGGCCTCAAAACCTAAGGGACCGGTTTGGACAAAACTCAGCAGCACTTTTTCATGCGTCTGCTGATAAAAATAGGATCGCCGATGTCCGATGATGGATATGGCACAAGAAGGAGGAGGAGGAGGAGGAGGAGGAGAAGGGGAAGGGGAAAGAGAAGAGGAAGGGGAAGGGGAAGGGGAAGGGGAAGGGGAAGGAGAAGGAGAAGGGGAAGGGGAAAAGCAATGGGAAGGGGAAGGAGAAAAGAGAAGGAGAAAGAAGAAGGAGAAAGAAGAAGGAGAAGGAGAAGGGGAAGGAGAAAGGAGAAGGAGAAGGAGAAAGGGGAAGGGGAAGGAGAAAAGAGAAGGAGAAAGAAGAAGGAGAAAGAAGAAGGAGAAGGGGAAGGGGAAGGAGAAAGGAGAAGGAGAAGGAGAAGGAGAAAGGGGAAGAAGAAGGAGAAGGAGAAGGAGAAGAGGAAGGGGAAGGGGAAGGAGAAGGGGAAGGGGAAGGGGAAAGGAAGAGGAAGGGGAAGGGGAAGGGGAAGGAGAAGGAGAAGGAGAAGGGGAAGGGGAAGAGCAATGGGAAGGGGAAGGAGAAAAGAGAAGGAGAAAGAAGAAGGAGAAAGAAGAAGGAGAAGGAGAAGGGGAAGGAGAAAGGAGAAGGAGAAGGAGAAAGGGGAAGGGGAAGGAGAAAAGAGAAGGAGAAAGAAGAAGGAGAAGGAGAAGGGGAAGGAGAAAGGAGAAGGAGAAGGAGAAGGAGAAAGGGGAAGAAGAAGGAGAAGGAGAAGGAGAAGAGGAAGGGGAAGGGGAAGGAGAAGGGGAAGGGGAAGGGGAAAGGAAGAGGAAGGGGAAGGGGAAGGAGAAAGGAGAAGGGGAAGGGGAAGAGGAAGGGGAAGGAGAAGGAGAAGGAGAAAGAAGAAGGAGAAGGAGTAGGAGAAGGGGAAGGAGAAAGGAGAAGGAGAAGGAGAAAGGAGAAGGAGAAGGGGAAGGGGAAGGGGAAGGAGAAGGGGAAGGGGAAGGGGAAGGAGAAGGAGAAGGGGAAAAGGAAGAGGAAGGGGAAGGGGAAGGGGAAGGAGAAGGAGAAGGGGAAGGGGAAGAGCAACGGGAAGGAGAAAGGAGAAGGAGAAGGAGAAGAGGAAGGGGAAGGGGAAGGAGAAGGGGAAGGGGAAGGGGAAGGAGAAGGAGAAGGGGAAAAGGAAGAGGAAGGGGAAGGGGAAGGAGAAGGAGAAGGGGAAGGGGAAGGGGAAGGGGAAGGGGAAGGGGAAGAGCAACGGGAAGGGGAAGGAGAAAAGAGAAGGAGAAGGAGAAGGGGAAGAGGAAGGGGAAGGGGAAGGAGAAGGAGAAGGGGAAAAGGAAGAGGAAGGGGAAGGGGAAGGGGAAGGAGAAGGAGAAGGGGAAAAGGAAGAGGAAGGGGAAGGGGAAGGAGAAGGAGAAGGGGAAGGGGAAGAGCAACGGGAAGGAGAAAGGAGAAGGGGAAAAGGAAGAGGAAGGGGAAGGGGAAGGGGAAGGAGAAGGAGAAGGGGAAAAGGAAGAGGAAGGGGAAGGGGAAGGGGAAGGAGAAGGGGAAGGGGAAGGAGAAGGAGAAGGGGAAAAGGAAGAGGAAGGGGAAGGGGAAGGGGAAGGAGAAGGAGAAGGGGAAGGGGAAGAGCAACGGGAAGGAGAAAGGAGAAGGAGAAGGAGAAGAGGAAGGGGAAGGGGAAGGAGAAGGGGAAGGGGAAGGGGAAGGAGAAGGAGAAGGGGAAAAGGAAGAGGAAGGGGAAGGAGAAGGAGAAGGAGAAGGGGAAGGAGAAGGGGAAGGGGAAGGGGAAGGAGAAGGAGAAGGGGAAAAGGAAGAGGAAGGGGAAGGGGAAGGGGAAGGGGAAGAGCAACGGGAAGGGGAAGGAGAAAAGAGAAGGAGAAGGAGAAGGGGAAGAGGAAGGGGAAGAGAAGGAGAAGGAGAAAGAAGAAGGAGAAAGAAGAAGGAGAAGGAGAAGGGGAAGGAGAAAGGAGAAGGGGAAGGAGAAGGAGAAGGAGAAAGGAGAAGGGGAAGGGGAAGGAGAAGGAGACGGAGAAGGAGAAGGAGAAGGAGAAGGAGAAGGAGAAGGAGAAGGAGAAGGAGTACAGTCAGGTACAGTCAGAAACAAAACAATTTTCATCCTGCTCAGCTGTAGCTGGAATGACTGACTAAAGAATATTACTGATGGGATCTTTGAATTATGCCCTGGGGCATGGATAGGAAGAAGTCCGTTGCGGGTTTCATTGCCTTTAAGATCGCGTTAATCCACTAAAAATTTTCCAGCACGGACTGGGAATAACTGTCAGTGACTGTCCTTTCTCCCCAGAAATGTGCATTGAGACAGACGGGTTTCGAAAGGAATGTTTCTTAAAGGTAAAATAGGTTTAGAAGAATTAAAGGAAATCTGGATAGAAAATTCATTGACTAATTAGGAAGATGAATTTTTCCAGTTTATAAAAAAAATTATTTGTAACAAGGGCTGTATGAAGGAGAAGAGTGGTGCGGTGGCCTAGAGGTGGAGCTCTCGCCTCACAATCAGGAAGCTGTGAGTTCGATCCTAGGTAGAGGCAGATATTTCTCTCTCTGGGTCCAATGAGAATATATCTGCTGAAAAAAAAACTCTGCATTGGTGACAGGAAAGGCATCCGGCCAGTAAACACTCAGCTCCATTCAGTTCCCCAGACTCCACCCCGCAAGGGATTATGGGTTCATTAAAAGATGATGATGGTGGTGAAGGAGACAAAGTGGATTTATAGACTGTATCGCTATCCCTATTCTGTTCAGCTCCAGTTTTGGAAGCATTTTAAGACAATGATCCCTAGTGAGCAAAGCCAACAAAACACACTTACCAGAGATTTGGTCACAACCACGTGCATTTCCACATATTTGAGGACGGCAAAGTTAATCTGTTTTCATTCAAGGGGAGAAAGAAAGTTTAAGATATTGTTATTAGTGGCGGATTTCATGACTAGCTATTCCTCTTTTATGCACTTGGGATTTCACCAGATTTGATCCACTGTCTAGGGCAAGGGTTGGCAACCCCCGGCTCTGGAGCCGCATGTGGCTCTTTCATCCCTCTGTTGTGGCTCCCTGTCCCCGATCGGCTCCACAGTTGATAGGGCTTTCAGTTAGGACAGGTAGAGGAAAAAGGACGTCGTGCTAGGAGGTCACTCTATGGGGACCTCCTAGCAGACCAGACTTCCAGTCGGCTCCAGAATTGAACAGGGGGCTTCCCGTTAGGACCTTTGTGGGTCTTTGAGTGTTTAAGGTTGCTGACCAGCCTTAAGTCACTTTTTTACTACTGCTGTAACTTCAAATAATTGCTAAGTGTATGGCTGCAAGTTGAGGAATAGCAGTATTGGAAAGTGCCCCGAGTCAGAGCGGACAAGCAATTGCAATAGATTTATATACCGCTTTATAGTGCTTTACAGTCCTCTCTAAGCAGTTTACGGAGTCAGCCAATTGCCCCCCCCCCCAATAATCTGGGTCCTCATTTTACTGACCTCGGAAGGACGGAAGGCTGAGTCAACCTCGAGCCAGTCAGGATTGAACTCTTGGCAGTGGGCAATGAGTTAGCCTGCAATACTGCATTCTAACCACTGCACCATCATGGCAAGAAAGAAAGGGAAGGGAAGGGAAGGGAAGGGAAGGGAAGGGAAGGGAAGGGAAGGGAAGGGAAGGGAAGGGAGAGAAAGAAAGATAGAAGGGAGGGAAGGAAGGAAGGAAGGAAAGAACTTAAATCTATATACCGCTTCACAGTGCTTTCCAGCCCTTTCTAAGCGCTTTACAGAGCCAGCCTCTTGCCCCCAACAATCTGGCTCCTCATTTTACTGACCTCGGAAGGATGGAAAGTCGAAGCAACCTTGAGCCAGTCAGGATCGAACTGCTGGCAGTTGGCAGAGTTAGCCTGCAATACTGCATTCTAACCACTGTGCCACCGGGAAGGGGAAGGAGGGAGGGAGGGAGAGAAGGAAGGAAGGAAGGAAGGAAGGAAGGAAGGAAGGAAGGAAGGAAGGAAGGAAGGAAGATAGCAATAGCACTTACTTAGATACCGCTTCACAGTACTTTACAGCCCTCTCTAAGCGGTTTACAAATGTCAGCCAATTGCACCCCCAACAATCTGGGTCCTCATTTTACCAACCTCGGAAGGACGGAAGGCTGATTCAAACCTCCCTTGAGCCGGTCAGGATCGAACTGCTAGCAGTGGGCAGAGTTAGCCCGCAATACTGCATTCAAAGCACCGCGCCACCACAATCTACGGGCTGTATGGCTGATCTGTTCAGTGGCATACCCACATCACCCATTCAAAGAGGGGCCCGTCCAATGAAAGCAGCCGTTTCCCCTTGGGATAGGGAGGTCTATCTATTGCTCATCCATTCTGCCTTTCTTCTATCCCGTGTGGGTGTGAGGGATACGTGAAAAATACAACAATGCAAGATGGAGTTTCTAGAAGGCTTCCATTTTAGGGTAAGACCGCTCTAGGATTTCGCCTCTGCTGGTATCCAAAGGGTAGATTTAACTCTCTGTTAACTCTCTTTTTCCAGTTTCAGGAAATGGACAAGCAGATGTTTCTTCGAGTTGTTAACTCTAAACCAACCCACTCTACTCCATTATACGAACCAGGTTACGCGAGACACGTTGGTCTCGCCCATGAACCAACTGATTTTTTTAAAAGCGACAAAGACAATAATGCTCACTGGTTTTGCTGGATCTTTCTTTGAAAATACTGTGGTGGTCCATTTAATGGAATAATTCTGCTTCGAAAACTGAAGGCCTGTTTCATTGTAATCTATCCGAAAAACAAGATGGTGGAAACCAGAGGCCGACTCGATTGGCTCAATTCCGTAGCTGGTGTTCCAAATCTGTATCAGCCCGCTGGCGGGCAGAAAAAGCATAATTAAATGTAAAATTAGTAAAGCACCGTTACCGAGCTTATTTCTTTTCTGCTTTTTTTTTTTAAGAAGGGGAAATACATTTGAAAAGGCGAGTCTTTAGCCGATGGTTGGATTACCCTGTGGGTGTAATGCTAGCTGCCTAGAGCCAATTATAAGGTGGGTGGCTATATACGTGTTTAAATAAAATAAAATAATAAAATAAAATAAAATAAAATAAAATAAAATAAAATAAAATAAAATAAAATAAAATAAAATAAAATAAAATAAAATAAAATAAAATAATAAAATAAAATAAAATAAAATAAAATAAAATAAAATAAAATAATAAAATGACAAAATAACAAAATGATAAATAAAATAAAATAAAATAAAATATAGTAAAATATAATAAAGTAAAATAAGATAAGATAAAATGATAAAATGATAAATAAATTAAATGACAAAATGATAAATAATAAATAATAAAATAAAATATAAAATAATAAAATAAGATAAAATGACAAAATGACAAAATGATAAATAAAATAAAATAAGTAAAATATAGTAAAATAAAGTAAAATGGAGTAAAATAAAATAAAATGGAGTAAAATAAAATAAAATAATAAATGAATAAAATGGAGTAAAATAAAATAAAATAATAAATGAATAAAATGGAGTAAAATAAAATAAAATGGAGTAAAATAAAATAAAATAAATAAAATATAGTAAAATATAGTAAATAAAGTAAAATATAGTAGTAAAGTAAAATGGAGTAAAATAAAACAAAATGGAGTAAAATAAAATAAAATAAAATAATAAAATAAAATAAAATAAAATAAAATAAAATAAAATAAAATAAAATAAAATAAAATAAAATAAAATAAAATAAAATAAAATAAAATAAAATAAAAATAAAAATAAAATAATATAAAATAAAATAAAAAATAAAATAAAATAAAATAAAATAAAAAATAAAATAAAATAAAATAAAATAATAAAATAAAATAAAATAAAATAAAATAAAATAAAATAAAATAAAATAAAATAAAATAAAATAAAATAAAATAAAATAATAAAATAAAATAAAATAAAATAAATAAAATAAAATAAAATAATAAAATAAAATAAAATAAAATAAAATAAAATAAAATAAAATGCTCAAGAGGAAATTACCTGACCTCACCTGAGCCCAGAGCAGGAACTGAGCATCACAATTGAATCCGTGTGACCGTCTACATAGCCTTGATAATAGCAATCCCGCTAAAAAGAATAAGCAAGAGGGTTTATGTTTAACGAGGGGCATCTAAGTACCAGAGAGGAGTGGTGCGGTGGCCTAGAGGTGGATCTCTCGCCTCATAATTAGGAGGCTGTGAGTTCGATCCTAGGTAGAGGCAGATATTTCTCTCTCTCTGGGCACAATGAGACTACCTGTATTTTTTGGACTATAAGATGCACCAGAGTATAGGACGCATCAAGATTTCAAAGAGGAAAACAAGAAAAAATAAATAATTTTTAGCCTCCATGCGTCCGGTTTTTGCCCACCCCGGCCCCCAGGAACACTCTCCAGGCCTCCCCAACCCTCTGTGCATCCCATTTTTACAAAAAATGGTCCCATTTTTGGCAAAAGAAGGCCCGTTTTTGGCGAAAGGGGGACACGTGGGGCGGGGTTTCAGGAGGCCAAAAATGGTCAGATTTGGTGTATAAGATGCACTGACATTTCCACCCTCTTTTGGGGAGGGGAAAAGTGTGTCTTATACTCTGAAAAGAATTGGTATATCTACTGAAAAAAAAATCCGCATTGGCGATAAGAAAGGCATCCGGCCAGTAAACACTCAGCTCCATTCAGTTGCCCAGACTCTACCCCGCAAGGGATTATGGGGTCATTAAAAAGATGGTGATGATCTAAGTACCGGGGAAGAGGAAGACAAGGGAAAGAAAAAAAAATGGTATCTCCAAAACACATCTGCTGAAACAGGATATTTTCGAAGTACCTTAGTTACTTCTTATGCCTCGTTTTACAGTTTCGATAGTTGCAAAATGATTTGCCACGTTAAAAGCTTTCAGTTGTTCATTGGGTGGGTTTTTTTGAATATACAGTTACAGGTTATTCCTCGTCTTACGACCCCAATTGATCCCAAAGTTTTTGTTGCTAAGCAAGACGGCTGCTAAGTGAATTTAGCCCCATTATACGACCTTTTCTTGACACCGTTGTTAAGTGCATCACTGGGGGTTGTTAAATTAGTCACACAGCTTCCCCATTGACTTTGCCTGTCAGAAGGTCGCAAAATGGAGATCACATAACCCCGGGACAGTCATAAATATGAGTCAGCTGCCAAGTGTTTGAATTTTGATCCCGTGACATGGGGACTGCTGCAACAGTCCACACTTCCGTGTGGAAAATGGTCCTAAGTTGCTTTTTTTCAGTGGCATTGTAACTTAGAATGGTCACTAAATAAACCTTGCAAGTCGAGGACTTCCTAAAAAGCACATAATTAGTTTGGTTTGTTGTTTTGTTGATGGTTGGAAAGCTTTTTTTCTTACTTTTGGTTTTGTGTTGTATTTTTTTTTTTAACATTGTCCCAATAAAAATAGACTAAGGCATACCTGGTCATGATCCGCCAATTAATTAAAACTCAAATCATCGAGGGACCGTTTTTCCGAATCAGTGGAATCAAACAATCGTTAAATAAAAATACTTGCTTTCTCAGAGAAATCTTACCTGATTGGAAGGGACGAATGAAACTGGGGTATCATCTTTGTTGTATGTATAAACTCTGAAATAATTGGATATAAAGGCTCTACAAAAAAAAAAAAAAAAGCAGACAGACACCAGATCCAGGACAAAGGAGAGAGGGAGGTGAGAGAGAGAAAGAGAGAGAGAGGACACGTTACATGATACAACCCAATAGATATATGGAATTAGAACCCAAAAGAAAGTAAATAACCAGTAAATCAAAGTGTCAAGTTTCGAGGTCATCTCAAATAAATTGCATTTCAAACAAAGTCTTTGAATAAAACTCCCATTTATTAAGCACGACATTCAAAGTCCGACTCCATCGTAGCCAACACTGACTTCCAGACCCAAAACCCTCCCTTTCCGTTCCCCACTCCCCTGCACTCATTGGCCATCTTCCAAATCACTCTGCCCCTAATCTACTGCTCCAGCTCAAAGGAATTTCCCCCCTCCCATCCCATCTCCTAGGGGATATTATCTCCAGAGAAAATAAGTAGGTGAAAAGTCAAACGTCCCTTTCCAGACGCTTCCACTTCTCCTTCTTATGTCAGCACTAGAGTAAATGCAGTTTGAAGTGCTGACACAAAGATTATAAAACCGGACTGAGAACGAGAATCAAAGAAAATTATGAGGGGTCCTTGGTGCTCTCTGAGCTTGGCTGTTTTCTTGCAAACATTTCATGACCCAACTAGGTAACATCATCAGTGCTAGAAGAGAGTGGGGTGTGTGGAGAAGAGGAGGAGGAGGAGGAGGAAGAGGAGGAGGGGGAGGAGGAGGGGGAGGAGAGGAAAAGGAGTACTGAACCCAGGGGCAGTGCCTTTTACCAGCTGTTATTTCAACATTTACAAGCCAATGAGAGTTGCATTAATATTTTGTCCTGTTCCTCTGTGGCTATCTTTTAGAACATAGAATAACAGAGTTGGGAGGGACCTTGGAGGTCTTCTAGTCCAACCCCCTGCCTAGGCAGGAAACCCTACATTACTTCAGACAAATGGTTGTCCAATCTCTTCTTAAAAACTTCCAGTGTTAGAGTATTTACAACTTCTGGAGGCAAGTTGTTCCACTGATTATTTGTTCTAACTGTCTCCTTAGTTCTAGGGCTTCTCTCCTTGAATAGTTTCCACCCGTTGCTTCTTGTCCTGCCCTCAGGTGCTTTGGAGAAGAGCTTGACTCCCTCTTCTTTGGGGCAGCCCCTGAGATACTGGAAGACTGCTATCATGTCTCCCCTAGTCCTTCTTTTCATTAAACTAGACATACCCAGTTCCTGCAACCGTTCTTCATATGTTTTAGCCTCCAGTCCCCTAATCATCTTTTTTTGCTCTTCTCTGTACTCTTTCTAGAGTCTCCACATCTTTTTTTTTTACATCATGGCGACCAAAACTGAATGTAGTATTCCAAATTTTTAAAATAAAAAAAATATATTTTATTTTAATTTTTTTTTCCCAACCAGGGTGTCGGGAAAATTTACTTCTGTAAATAAATTCATTTCTTCTGCAGACCCGAATCGGAGATCGTTTCCTTCTTCTTTGGTCAGGCATGCCTTGAACTGTTTATGTGACTCCTTAAACCCTAAAGGGTTTTTAATGGGATTTTTTAAATTTTATAGACTTGGGGTTTTAAATTGGGAGGCCAATTGATTTAATCTCTTTTAATTATCTTAACTTTTGTATTGTCTCTATTTTAATTTTGGCTGTTCACCGCCCTGAGTCCCTTTTGGGAGAAGGGTAGTATACAAATTAAATAAATAAATAAACAAACAAACAAACAAACAAACTCCAAAATGGGCAGAGGTTCCCAGTTATTTCCCTTACTCACTGTTGCTTCAGATAAATTGAGAAGGATTCCCCTTCTATGTTCATGTCAAATGCCATCCTCTCCTGAAACAGCCAAAGGGGTTATGATATTATTTCCCCGTTGCTTTATTCATATCGCAAAATCCAAGCAGCATAAACCATAATAATTTAAAAAAAAAAAAAAACATCAAACCAAAATTCAAGCAGCACGAACTGTAAAGAAGGTACGGTTGAAAATAAATTTTTACTGCTGGCTGGAAATGCTTTTTAGAGGGACGCAAGACATCCCATCACAGGCTCCGTAAACAAAAACCCCTTCTCTGCAACCCAGAACTTTCAAATCAAATCAAACCTTTTATTTGGGAGCCTGGTGGGTGCAGTGGACTAAACTACTGTTGAAGTAGTATTTAGCTGCCAGCTGCCTGCAATTACTGCAAGTTCAAATCTCACCAGGCTCAAGGTTGACTCAGCCTTCCATCCTTCCGAGGTAGGTAAAATGAGGACCCGGATTGTGGGGGCAATAAGCTGACTTTGTATAAAAAAGAACACCGCTTAAGGGGGAGCCGAAAGCCCTACTAAGCAGGTATATACAAAAGTATGAAGGCTATTGCTTAACGCATTATAAGCCGCCCTGAGTCTCCGGAGAAGGGCGGCATATAAATCAAACTAATTAATTAATTAATTAATTAATTAATTAATTAATTAATTAATTAATTAATATTGTCAATGCACAACATGTGTACCGTGAAATTGAATGAGCCTCCCTTGATGCAGGCCCCACCCCACCCCGAAACGCAAAATACATCTCAATAACTCAATAAATGAAAGAAATATAGAATCTGCCTAGGAACTTTGGGATCCCCTCAAAGCCACCAAGTTAGACATTATTTACGCCAAAGGAGATTTCTCCCCAACTCAGTGATGTGCAAATATGTAAGACAGGTACAGATTAGCAGAGTTGGAAGGGGATCTGGTAAGGTCATCTAGTCCAACCCCTTGCCCAACAGACCCTGTACCAGTGGTGAAATCTATTTTTTTTTTACTACTGGTTCTGTGGGCGTGGCTTGGTGGGCGTGGTGGGGTGTGGCAGGGGAAGGATACTGCAAAATCTCCATTCCTACCCCACTCTGGGGCCAGCCAGAGGTGGTATTTGCCCATTCTCCAAACGACTCAAAATTTCCGCTACCAGTTCTCCAACCTGCTCAAAATTTCCGCTACCAGTTCGCCAGAACCTGTCAGAAACTGTTAGATTTCACCCCTGCCCTATACTATTTTTGACAGATGGCAGTCCAGTCTCTTCTTGAAAGCCTCCAGGGATTGAAGCTCCCACAACTTCCGAAAGGCAACTTCGGTTCCATGGGTTGATTTATTTATTTATTTATTTATTACATGTATTTATTTATATGCCGCCATTCTCCCGAAGGACACAGGGCGGCGAACACAAGTTAAGAAACAAGTACAATAAAATCATAATTTAATCCAAACAATTAATTAATAGTCAATAATAAAGCCCGGAATCAGTCTCAGCCTATTTGTTTGAAAAGCCAAGTCTTCAAGTCTTCAAGATTGTTCTCAGTGTCAGAAAAATACAGTACCAATATTTATCCTGGCCAGGCTAGTCCTAAAAATCCAACTAGGAGTTGTCCATCTACAGAGCACAAACACCATCAGTACCTTGGAGAGCTCACTACAATTCCCAAACAAACATGAATAGAGGAGCCTTGGTAGTACAGTGGTTTAATGCACCCTGTAATTAACACAGCTGCCTGCAATTTCTGCAGGTTCGAATCTTACCAGGCTCAAGGTTGACTCAGCCTTCCATCCTTTCTAAGGTAGGTTAAATGAGGACCCAGTTTGTGGGGGCAATAAGCTGACTTTGTATAAATATACAAAAGTATGAAGGCTATTGCTTAATGCATTGTAAGCCACCCTGAGTCTCCGGAGAAGGGCGGCATATAAATCAAATTTAAAAAATAATAATAATAAAAATAAATGAATAACTTTAGTGTTTCCCGCTACTGATCAATAGCCTATAATCCATTGCAATCTTGATTTATGCGTGTGTCTGTCACTCTAGGCAAGCTGACCGGCTGACCATTCCTACCACCCATCCACCCCGTTTGACTTCCTCCTTTTTGCTGTTGACCAATTGGCAGATTGAGGGGTTAAAACCAGAATGCAGAGGGTCTGTCTTCTGAATTATTCCTGGTCTGATCTAAGCTGGTTTGTCTGCCCTTCCAGCCACACCTTATTTGAACCATTGAAGGGATTTTGTCATTGGCATCCTTCCGTCTCAAGAGACTATGGTATCGTGCTCTGGAAAGAGGTCCTAAAACAACATCTGCTGTGACTAAAAAGGCCAATTGGAGAGTGGCCATCCCTTCCACACTGCGGGCAGATATATTCCGTCACTGGCCCAATCCCCAGATTTCGCTGGTTCCGGGACTGCCTCTTTGCCTCGGCCTGCCAAACAAGTGTCTCTTCGAATTGGAGAAGGCCATACCACGTCTTTAGCCTCCAAGCTGAACGATAGGAGGCCAAGGTTTCCCAATTGTTAATGTCCATTCCCAGGGTCTTTAGGTCCCTCTTGCAGATATCCTTATATCACAGCTGTGATCTCCCTCTGAGGCGCTTTCCCTGCACTAATTCTCCATACAGGAGATCTTTCGGAATCTGACCATCAGCCATTCTCACGACATGCCCAAGCCAGCGTAGACGTCACTGTTTCAATAGTGTATACATGCTAGAAATTCCAGCACGTTTCAAGACTGCACTATTTGGAATTTTGTCCTGCCAGGTGATGCCAAGAATTCGTCGGAGACAGCGCAGATGAAAGGTGTTCAACTTTCTCTCCTGCCGTGCATAAAGGGTCCAAGACTCACTGCAGTACAAGAGTGTGCTAAGGACGCAGGCTCTATAGACCTCTATAGACTTTGTATGTTCCGTCAGCTTCTTATTAAGCCATACTCTCTTTGTAAATCTGGGAAATGTGGTGGCTGCTTTTACCAAAACGTTTATTCAGCTCAGTATTTAAAGAGAGAGGTCCAACCTCAGCAACTTTGAAGACTTGTGGACTTTGTCAGAATATTCCTGAACTGGAATGGAGACATGGTAACAAGGTCAGCCAATGAATAGGCAGAGTAACTGAGTCAGCCAATGAGGACTATTTAGAAACTGAAACTGGAAGGAGCCTGGGCGTGGCTCTGTATTAAGCTCTGAAGCTGAAAACAAGTCTGGTCTTGTCTGTCTGCTGCTGGAACTGAAACTAACTTGTCCTCTCTACCACCTTAGAAGAATCAGCCATTGGTATTGTACATTTACTTCTGTGTTATACTGTATATAAAGAGAAGTTAATGAATCCTGCTGCATCTGTCTGCCTGTGTCTGCTTTCTGGATTTAAATTTAAATAAAAGTGCGTGCTTTCTGGATTTAAATTCTGGATTTAAATTTTAAATTTTAAATTGGATTTTAATGGGATGTTTTTAATTATGGGCCAAAGTATTTAATCTGGTTTTAAATTGTTTTTAATTTTTATATGTTATGTATTTGATCTTGGCTGTTCACCGCCCTGAGTCCTTCGGGAGAAGGGCGGTATATAAATATAATTAATTAATTAAATAAATAAATAAATTTGATTTCTGCAACCAACTCTGACAGATTTCAACTCCCAGAATTCCCCAACCAGAAGCCCACAAGTCTTCAAGATGTCAAGGTTGAATGCTCCGGATTAGATTGAAAGGTGAATTAGCAACATCGACAACAGACCAGGAAAAAAACAATACATAGAAATACCTTATTTTCAGTGATGTGACCTGGGTTCCTCTGAGGAACAATCACCTGCAGAAATGACCGCTGAGACCCTAGGCAGGAGAAAGAATCTCATAATCATGTATACAGGTAGTAGCTCTTGACTTACCACCGCAAGTGAGCCTCAAATTTCCATTGCTAATCAAGCAAAAGTTCCTTTGTAAGAGCCGAGGTGGCACAGTGGTCAGAGTGCGGTACTGCAGGCTGCTTCTGCTGACTGCCGAGTGATTGTAATTTAGCAGTTCAAATCTCACCAGGCTTAAGGTTGACTCAGCCTTCCATCCTTCCGAGGTGGGTCAAATGAAGACCCAGATTGTTGGGAGCAAGAGGCTGATTCTGTAAACCGCTTAGAGAGGGCTGTAAAGCACTGTGAAGTGGTATATAAGTCTAAGTGCTATTGCTCTTCCTTCCTTCCTTCCTTCCTTCCTTCCTTCCTTCCTTCCTTCCTTCCTTCCTCCCTCCCTCCCTCCCTCCCTCCCTCCCTCCCTCCCTTTCAGTGATTAGAATGCAGTATTGCAGGCTAACTCTGCCCACTGCCAGCAGTTTGATCCTGACTGGCTCAAGGTTGACTCAGCCTTCCTTCCTTCCGAGTTGAATAAAATGAGGACTCAGATTGTTGGGGGCAAGAGGTTGACTCTGTAAACCACTTAGAGAGGGGCTGTAAAAGCACTGCAAAGTGGTATATAAATCTAAGGGCTATTGCTCTTGTCAATCCATGTGGCAATTAGGAGCAGAAACTGACAATATCACTTAATCAGTCAATCAATCAATCAATGGATAGCTTGAGTTTTCACGCTCTTATCTATAGTAAGTACCAAATTACCTGCCCCAAGTTTTCATTCATGGCACAAATGATGAAGCTCTAATTATCCTACTTCACACTTTATGGAAAGATGCTGCAGCTCCCAGGAAAAGACTCTATGGATGGGAAAGGTGGACAGAGAAGAAGGGAATGACCAGCAGCAAGATTGGGCTCCATTACCATGGTGATGCGGACATCACTGGAAGACCTGATGGACCATCTTGGAGACTGGAGAAAAATCTGTCCACATGGTCGCTAGGAGTCAATTTGATGGCACGTAATCAATTATATCCATTTTCAACATACCTAACAATGCCATGGGGGGAATAGAATAGAGTAACAGAGTCGGAAGGGACCTTGGAGGTCTTCTAGTCCAACCCCCTGCTTAGGCAGAAAAACCCTACATCACTTCAGACAAATGTTTATCCAACCTCTTCTTAAAAACTTCCAGTGTTGCAGCATTCACAACTTCTGGAGTCATTGGGCATTGTTTATAGTACAACACGTGTTTTA
>JAKOOJ010000048.1:2813132-3003132 GCA_022577455.1 Arizona elegans
TGGATCAAATGGGATGGTGGGAAGCCAAGGAGACTGCACATCCCTGGGACAGGATGCAATCTTGAAAGATGCAACTCTTAAAAAGAGCCTTGGTAGTACAGTGGTTTAAAGCACCCTGTTATTAAGACTAGCTGCCTGCAATTACTGCAGGTTCGAATCTCGCCAGGCTCGAGGTTGACTCAGCCTTCCATCCTTTCTAAGGTAGGTAAATTGAGGACCCAGTTTGTGGGGGCAATAAGCTGATTTTGTATAAATATACAAAAAGGATGAAGGCTATTGCTTAGCACATTGTAAGCTGCCCTGAGTCTCCGGAGAAGGGCGGCATATAAATCAAATTTAAAAAAAAAAAAAAACTTTCCTCCACCACCCTTGGATGTTTTGCAGCAAGTGAGTGTACAAAATGCCATGTTCCATCCGTGGGAATGTGGGGAAAAAATCTGCATATTTAAAAAACAACTTCTAAAGTACGGTCTCTTGCATCACATTGAATGAAAACGTGTGGGATTAAAAAGAGAGATATACAATGGCTGTGGCATTTGCTCAGTCAAACTAGCTCAAGAGTACAGTGAACAATGGGCCTCTCGCCTTCCCCAGGAGGCAGACAAAGGAGGCAAGATGGCGGCGGTGACAATGTGATTAAAGTACACCTCTGTGTGGTGGAGTTTGTACAGGGATGACAATACAGTTATCCCTTTTCTCTGGACCCCTTGCAGACGCTGCTGCTCTAGCTGGTACCTCCCTTATTCCCACAGATTGACCTAAAGGTAGAGTACCATCATCAATCAATCAGAATAGAGCTGGAAGAGACCTTGGAGATCACCGATTAGATTTATTTATTTATTTATTTATTTATTTATTTATTTATTTATTTATTTATTAAATTTTTATACCGCCCCCTCTCCCGAAGGACTCGGGGCGGTGAACAGCCAGAATTAAAAACACACAATACAAATATTAAAATACATTAAAACAAAATTAAATTATCTTAATTGCTTCTCCAATTTAAAACCCCTTACCCATAAAATTCGCCCAATTAAAAATTTTTAACCCAGCCCGGCTTGCTGAAATAAAAAAGTCTTCAGGGCCCGGCGGAAGGTCCGGAGGTCCGGGATCAGTCGTATCCCTGGGGGTAGCTCATTCCAGAGGGCGGGTGCCCCCACAGAGAAGGCTCTTCCCCAGGGGGTCGCCAGCCGACACTGCCTGACAGACGGCACCCTGAGGAGGCCCTCTCTGTGGGAGCGTGTTGGCCGGTGGGAGGTTATCGGAGGCAGAAGATGGTCTCGTAAATAACCGGGCCCTAAGCCATGGAGCGCTTTGAAGATGAAAACCAATACCTTGAAGCGCACCTGGAAGACCACTGGAAGCCAATGCAGCTCGCGCAGGAGAGGTGTCACGTGGGAGCGCCATGTCGCCCCCATAAGTACCCGCGCGGCCGCATTCTGCACCAGTTGGAGCCTCCGAGTGCTCCTCAAGGGGAGCCCCATGTAGAGAGCATTGCAGTAGTTGAGGTGGGAAGTAACGAGGGCATGAGTGACCGTGCATAAGGAGTCCCGATCCAGAAAGGGGCGCAACTGGCGTATCAGGCGAACCTGATAAAAAGCCCCCCTGGCCACGGCCGTCATAAAGACAGCTGTGCGTCCAGGAGGACACCCAAGTTACGCGCCCTCTCTGTGGGGGCCAATGTCTCGCCCCCAATAGTCAGCGATGGCACCAGCTGACTATATCGGGACGCCGGCAGCCACAGCCACTCAGTCTTGGAGATTAACTGAATTGGAAGGGACCTTGTAGGTCAACCAGGGCAACCCCATGTTCAAACAGGAAACCCTATACCTGTCATGGTGAACCTATGGCATGCATGCCCAAAGTGGCATGTGGAGCCATGTGGCCTGGTACACGCGGCATCGCCCGGTCCTCTTCCGGGTTTCTGGCACACAAGC
This sequence comes from Arizona elegans, assembly GCA_022577455.1. Classification (NCBI taxonomy): domain Eukaryota; kingdom Metazoa; phylum Chordata; class Lepidosauria; order Squamata; family Colubridae; genus Arizona; species Arizona elegans. The sequence continues at coordinate 2,815,070 of JAKOOJ010000048.1, forward strand.
GCACACAACAATCAGCTGGCATGCATCAGTGCTGGAAACTAGAAGAGCTGGTCTTCCGTTTTCCTGCATGAGCATGGGCTCTGGCCAGCTGATCATCGCATGTGCACGCACGCCAGAAACCCAGAAGAGTAGCTGGCTGAAACCGGAAGTTCAGTAGCTGAAACCGGAAGTTCAGTAGTTGAAACCGGAAGTTCATTTTTGGGCGCGGAGAGTGCAAAAGTTGGCTTGAGACTCAACCTTAAGAAAACTAAGATCATGGCATCCGGCCCTCACAATTCCTGGCAAATAGATGGGGAAGAAATGGAGGGAGTGACAGATTTTATTTTCCTGGGCTCCAAGATCACCGCAGATGGGGACTGCAGCCAAGGAATTAAAAGACGCTTGCTCCTGGGGAGGAAAGCCATGGCAAATTTAAATAGCTTAAGAGGCTACCTTTCCTAGCTCTATTTCTGGACTCCAGCTGGACTCGGTACTGAATCTCGCTCCGCTGTGCAGGATGGGACCTGTCTAGGTGACTCAAGAATGAGTAGAGCCTTCCCTCCTCAGCAACGGTCACCAGGGGCAATCCCCTTGAAATCTCAAGGCAGAATTTGTGCATCCTTTTCTAGGGGCTACAAGATGTGGGCTGCATAACTCAAGACAGCCTCTAGATGGCAGCAAAGAACGATGGGTATGTCTTTGCTGCCATCTAGTGCTCATTCTATGCTATGGCAAATCTAGACAGCATACTAAAAAGCAGAGACATCACCCTGCCAACAAAAGTGCGTATAGTCAAGGCAATGGTTTTCCCAGTTGCAATGGATGGCTGTGAAAGTTGGACCATAAGGAAGACTGAGCGCCAAAGAATGGAGGCCTTTGAACTCTGGTGCTGGAGAAGACTCCTGCGAGTCCCTTGGACTGCAAGGCGATCCAACAGGTCGGTCCTAGAGGAGATCAACCCTGACTGCTCTTTAGAAGGCCAGATCCTGAAGATGAAACTCAAATACTTTGGCCAGCTGATGAGAAGGAAGGACTCCCTGGAGAAGAGCCTAATGCTGGGAACGATGGAGGGCAAAAGAAGAAGGGATGGCAGAGAACGAGGCAGCTAGATGGAGTCACTGAAGCAGTCGGCGTGAGCTTCAATGGACTCCAGAGGATGGTAGAGGACAGGAAGGCCTGGAGGAACGTTGTCCATGGGGTCGCGATGGGTCGGACACGACTTCACAACCAACAACAAAAATTCACCCTGGGCAGCTCCTATTCCAAGTTACGGCCCAGACGTGCGCGCGCTCCCTTTTCGGGTTCGCCATCACAGGTTAATTTTATTTCTTGAAATGTGGCAACGGCAAACCCGTTCGAGGTGGACTTTCTAAACCTCGTTCGGTGTAATTGCTTTTGCAGGGCTGCGTTGTTGTTTTTAAACGGCTATTTGAATTCTTGATTGTTTTGTGCAGCACACATGTCGCCCGGAGCTCTGGTCAGAGGAGTGATTAATATAGTTTAAACAAACAAGTCGAAGCAGCAGCGAGCTATTGGCTATTGGTTGCAGTCCGATGGGGCCTTCTTCCACAAACCTGGTTAAAACTATGGACATGAACAAGACTCTTCAGTGCTGTTCCTTCTGCGCTGGACGTGCAAGAGCCGAGAGGTTGTAAGCCAGCGCCCTCTTTTCCCGCTAGGCTGAAATTGGGTGATTAAGAACATGGTGAGGTCTGTCCATGTGCACAGTCACTCATGCCCTCGTCACCTCTCGCCTGGACTACTGCAACGCTCTCTACATGGGGCTTCCCTTGAAGAACACCCGGAGGCTCCAACTGGTCCAGAATGCGGTTGCACGGGTAATTACGGGAGCTGCCTGGCGCTCCCATGTAACACCACTCCTGCGCGTGCTGCACTGGCTCCCAGTGGTCTTCTGGGTGCGCTTCAAGGTGTTGGTTACCACCTTTAAAGCGCTCCATGGTATAGGACCCAGTTATCTTCGAGACCGCCTTCTGCCACTGACGACCTCCCATCGACCCGTGCGCTCCCACAGAGAGGGCCTCCTCGGGGTGCCATCAGCCAAACAATGCAGGCTGGTGACCCCCAGGGGGAGGGCCTTCTCTGTGGGGGCTCCCACCCTCTGGAATCAGCTGCCCCCAGAGATAAGGAGAATCCAAGACCTCGGTGCCTTCCGCCATGCTCTTAAAACTTTCTTTTTTCAGCAAGCCGGGCTGGCTTAATATATTTTTTAATTTTTAATTTTTAATTGGTTTGTCATTTTAAACTGGGGCCAAATTAATATATATTCTTTTAATTGTTCTTAATGTTTGTATTGTATGTTTTTATCTGGCTGTACACCGCCCTGAGTCCCTTGGGAGAAGGTGCGGTATATAAATTTGAAATAAAATAAAAATAAAATAAATAAACAGAAGGCATCCATCAACCGTAGGGATGGCCAGAGAGGAGAAGGAAGCCCCCCCCCCCCAAAAAAAGAGCAGTGTTGGGAAGGTAGGGAAACCATGAAAATTTGGTCTCTGGAGATTCTCAGTCCTCCAGGTCCTGGTTGTCCCAAAGGTGCTTTTTTTCAAGAGGCAACTGGACTTACTGGTTTTTCTTTTGAAGACATTTCGCTTCTCATCCGAGAAGCTTCTTCTGGCATTTTTTCTACAAATCCATTCATACTCCCTCACCAGCCGAAGGGTTTGGGATTTACCATTTCTGAATTATTCAATTCAATGCAGAATAGAGCTAGAAGGGACCTTGGAGGTCTTCTAGTCCAACCCTGACTAGGTGGCTGAGTGGCTAAGAAACTGAGCTTGTCGATCAGAAAGGTCGGCAGTTCGGCAGTTCGGCGGTTCAAATCCCTAGTACAGGTCTCCTGCGTGAGCAGGGGGTTGGACTAGATGACCTCCAAGGTCCCTTCAACTCTGTTACTGTTAACCCTTGCTCAAGCAGGAGAACCTATACTATTTCAGATAAGTGGCTGTCTAGATCAGAGGTCAGCAACCTGTGGCTCTGGAGCCGCATGTGGCTCTTTCACCCCTCTGCTGTGGCTCCCCGTCACTCAAAATATGCGTCACAACCGCCAATGTGCGACACCCGCCGGCACAGAATTTATTGAGCTTTTCAACCCCCGGTAGGCCAACCATGGATAAATCCAAGAAAAGAAAAGTTTCAGAAGAAAATAGAACATTTAATTCAATTACATATGCTAGTTTTGTGGGTGCTCAAGAAATAGTCAGGAACGGGAAGGGTTTTTGTGGCTCCCGGTGTTTTCTTTTTGGTGGGAAACGGGATACAAATGGCTCTTTGAGTGTTTAAGGTTGCAGACCTCTGGTCTAGACTTTTCTTAAAAACCTCCAGTGTTGGACCACCCATAACTTCTGAAGGCAAGCCAATAAAATAAATAAAATAAATAAATAAGCCGTTCCACTGGTTAATTGGAAGTTTCTCCTTATTTCTAGGTTGCTTCTTTCCTTCATTACTTTCCATCCATTGTTTCTTTTCTTGCCAGTTATCTCTTAAAAAATCAACCTTTGGGATATGGAAATTTGGCTGCCCCAGTAAGGTTTGGAGGCTGAGATGTACCCATGTGGCTTCCTTGGGGGAAGAGGTGGGTTGTTTACGGTAAACAACCGTAAAGTTATCGGTGGTAAATTAATGGGTCGTTGGCTGACTAACGTTATTTTTTTTTTTTTTTTTACTTTTCACTTTTACTACAGTGTGCAAATTTAAACCTGGCAGGTTGGCCCGTCTATCACACTTCGCACTGCATCTTTTGCTAAGCCTTGGGTTGCAAAATCTCGAAGCTCAAATTCCAACCTTCGGCGTTCCCATCTCCTACTCGGCCTTTGATGCCACAGGGGGAGCTTCGGTATCTTTCAGGATCTGGTGGAAGATCTGTTTCCAAAGCAGATCCTGCATTTGCAGTGATGTAAACCAGTGACTCGTGGTGTCTCACCGGGGTTGTCTTGACCTGCATCCCATGTTAACTGGTAGGTTTTTTCCCACGGAGGATGGTGACAGATTATTTATGAGACTCTGCGGGTGGAGTATTCCTCACTTTCCCCATCAAATGTGTCATAGAAAGATGAAAGAGTGATTTGCAAAACTTGGGCTAGGATAGGAGTCAGCAACCTGCGGCTCCGGAGCCGCATGTGGCTCTTTAGGCGGGTGATCCCACCACTGGCCGGCCTCCCCTCCCAGTCACTCCTCGCCTGGCCTGAGAAGGTAAGGGTGACGGCAGGGGATGGAGAAGTGGCCGGGGCAGAGACAGAGAGATACAGAGAGAGGGGGGGAGAGAGAATGACTGGGAGGGGAGGGCGAGGGGCGGGGCCAGCCAGTGGTGGGATCACCCGACAGGGAGCCACATGCGGCTCCGGAGCTGCAGGTTGCTGACCCCTGCCCTATACCATTCCGGACAAATGACTGTCCAGTCTCTTCTTGAAAACCTCTATTGATGGAGCACCCATCACAACTTCAGAAGGCCATCCCGTTCCACTGATTAATTCTTCTCGCTTGTAGCTGTTGATAGGGAAGTCTGACTAACTGGACACGCTAAATGTTGCTTTTTTTTTTTTTTTTTTTTTTGCAGTGTGTGGCCTAGGAGCCATGCCTTATTTTTCTATTGTGCACCGAAAACAACTTTCTCCTGTTGCCATGGGAAAGAAGGATTCTGCAAGCTGCGATCCTAATAGTTCTGGTGGACCGCAGGGGATGGCTAACCTTTTCCGGACTGTGGGCCCAAATCACATTTGTGTGTGCGTGAATGTGCCTGTGCACGCCCAAACCCTCAAAATGCAATGTGCATGCAGCCCCCACGCATGTGCCCCACCCTCCATGCATGTGTGTGTGCCCCCTGTGCATGCCCGCGAGCCCCCCCCCACGTGCCCTGTCCCCTGCGCATGCACACAAGGCCCCTGCACGCGCCCCACCCCCTGCCACGCATGCACAGCAGTGAGCTGGCTAATGGGAGCATATGGAGCTGAGCTGGGGTGACGGCTCAGATGCCCACAGAGCGGGCGCTGCGTTTCACCTCTGGCACGCGTGCCACAGGTTGACCATCCCGGCTCTAGAACCCTCTCTTGAGATGGCTCGTGAGTGATCTGCCTCTTAACTGGAACATCAACAGCGGCTTGCAAAGGGAATGCCTCGTTCCTGGATTAATCCATTCTATTAGCTGCAACATACTTGTTAATGCATTCTCAGCTCACATACAAGCTGGATGTAATTTGATTGTGTCCTCTAGAGAGAGGGGGGGGAAACTTATCAGAAAGAAAGTAGCCCAAGAAATATTGGAATCTGTATTATGGTTCGACCACTTTGTTACATGGGGCATTTTTACATGCCCAACTCTACCATTGGTTCATTGTCCTCACTGTTAGGAAGTTAGGAAGAGCCTTGGTGGCGCAGCAGACTAAAGCACTGTTAAGTAACACCGACTGCCTGTAATTACTGCAAGTTCAAATCTCACCAGGCTCAAGGTTGACTCAGCCTTCCATCCTTCCGAGGTAGGTAAAATGAGGACCCGGTTTGTGGGGGCAATAAGCTGACTTTGTATAAAATAGAACACCGCTTGGAGGGGGGGCGAAAGCCCTACTAAGCAGGTATATACAAAAGTATGAAGGCTATTGCTTAACGCATTGTAAGCCACCCTGAGTCTCCGGAGAAGGGCGGCATATAAATTGAACCAATAAATTGAACCGATAGTGACTTTTCTGAGCTCCCACCCACCCACCTTAAAGAAAGGAGACAGCCAAAGGAGAGGCTGCAGAGAGAGAGAGAGGGAGGACAAGCTTCTCCCCACGGGGGCCATTGGACTGAAGTACTCTCGGCTTAGCAGACTGATAGCATTGTGATTAACACCAGCTGTCTGCAATTACTGTAAGTTCGAATCTCATCAGGCTCAAGGTTGACTCAGCCTTCCATCCTTTCTAAGGTAGGTAAATTGAGGACCCAGTTTTTGGGGGCAATAAGCTGACTTTGTATAAATATACAAAAGGATGAAGGCTATTGCGGAGCACATTGTAAGCCGCCCTGAGTCTCCGGAGAAGGGCGGCACATAAATCAAACCAATAAATAAATAAATAAATAAATAAGTTTCTCCAGGTTGCTAAATTTTTTAAATTTAAATTGTGATATTTGTATTGTGTTTTACCTGGCTGTACACTGCCCCGAGTCCCTCGGGAGAGGGGCGGTATAGAAATAAAATTATCATTATCATCATCATCATCCTTGATGACTTTCCATCCACTGTTTCTTGTCTTGCCTTCTGTTGCTTTGGAGAATCATTTGACCTCCCTCTTCTTTGTGGCAGCCTCTCAAATACTGGAATATTGCTATCATGTCTCCCCATAGTCCTTCTTTTCTCTAGACTGGCCAGACCCAAATCCTGCAGCCATTTTTCATATGGTTTAATTCTTCAATTGCTTCAAAACAGTGCCTGGTTTTTGGAGGGTTTTTTTTTTGTTTTTTTTTAAAGAAAGCAAACAGCTAGATCGGATCGTCAAACTATTGATGCTTAAGGAACCTCATTAGCAGCAGTGAGGATTTCTGGGTTTCAAAGCCTGGGAATTGGCACTGAAAGCTGGCCAAGACTGAACAGCCAAGGAAGGATAAAAATAAACACAGCTTGCAGCGGAGTGGGGGAAAAAAAAGAAGATGCAGAAGATATTTCTTTGCACAATCCCACTGAAGAGTTTCCCATAAGAAACAGGGAGAAAGGTGAACTCTGGAATCCATGCCGGGCAAGTCTGCTAGATATACAGATATACAATCACTAGGCTGCAGATATACATACAGTCACTAGATGGCGGCAGAGAAGCAGAAAAACCCCATTCTTTCCTGCCACCTAATGGTCTCCTAGATTATTGCAGCCCAGATTGGATAGCTACAGTTAGTCCTTGGCTTAAAACAGTTCATTTACTGACCTTCAAAGTTACAACGGCACTGAAAAAAGTGACTTATAACCCTTTTTTCACAGTTACGACCTTTGTAGCATCCCTCAAAATTCAGACGCTCGGCACCTGGTTCATACCTATGACCGTCGCTTGTGTCCCAAGGTCATGTGATCCTTTTGTGCGACCTTCTGACAAGCCAAGTTGATGGGGAAGCCAGATTCACTTAACAACCAGGGTAGTCACTTATCGCGTAACAACCGAGGCAAGAAAGGTCATAAAATGGGGCAAAACTCACTTAAGAAATGCCTCACTTAACAACAGACATTTTGGGGCTCAATTGTGGTTCGTAAATCGAGGACTATCTGTATTGTGATAGGATGGTGGGCAGTGGTGAAATCCAAATTTTTTTATTGGGCGTGGGCGTGGCTTGGTGGGCATGGTGTGGCTTGGTGGGCGTGGCAGGGGAAGGATACTGCAAAATCCCCATTCCCACCCCACTCCAGGGGAAGGATACTGCAAAATCCCCATTCCCTCCCCACTCCTGGGAGAAGGATATTGCATAATCTCCATTCCCTCCCCACTCTGGGGCCAGTCAGAGGTGGTATTTACCGGTTCTCCGAACTACTCAAAATTTCCGCTACTGGTTCTCCAGAACCTGTCAGAGCCTTCTGGATTTCACCCGATTGTGGGTACGTTTAGTCTAACAAAGAGAAGAACTAGGGGAGTGACAGGATAGCAGTCTTCCAACATATGAAGGGCTGCCACAGAGAGGAGGGGGTCAAGCTAGTTTCCAAAGGCCAGACAAGGAATAATGGATGGAAACTGAACAAGGAGAGATTCAACCTAGAAATAAGAAGGAATTTTCTGACAGTGAGAACAATCAACCCATGGAACAGAAGTTGCCTTCGGAAGTTGTGGGAACTTCATCCCTGGAGGCTTTCAAGAAGAGACTGTCAGAAATGGTCTAGGGTCTCCTGCTTGGTCAGGGGGTTGGACTAGATGACCTACAAGGTCCCTTCCATCCTTACTGATGTTATCAACATTGAGAGCGAATACCAGCACTAAAAGCCATGCCTTCTAGAAGAACCTAAGTCTATATAGGCCAAAACTCTCAAGGTGGACCGGTACCAGTCTTTGGTCTTGGATGGGGTTGAGCTGCCCCAGATGGGAAGGAGTTAGGATTAAACGACATATAATATTTTAAAAGACATGCTGTAGCAGCATCTAAGAAGCCAGAATGCCTCCCACAACTTGGTGGGGAAAATGTCTGGATTGGAAACTGATCAAATACACTTTATTTTGGCAAACACGCTAATCTAACTTTGCATTTTAAGCATTCAAAACATATGCATTTGTTGCAACGCCGCTATGGGAACTTACTTTCATAGTTGGTGGACCTGTCCCCGAGCAAAAGAATATTGGGCTAGAATTCAAAAATGGATTTTAGAAATCATAGGATGTAGAATAGATTTGAACCCGGAAACGTTTTAACTAGGCATGAAACCAGAGAACTTAAACAAATCTAATTGGTATCTCGCTCTCCACATCACCATTGCAGCCATGATCTCGTTCGCGCAAGAATGGAAATCCAAAAATATCCCATCGGAGGCTACGTTAATTGCAAAGATCATGGACTGTGCAGAAGCAGACAAGCTCACCGGACTTTTGCGAGATAGACAAGAATTGGGGTTATATAGGAGCTGGGACAGATGGTATGCTTGGCTGAAAAAAAAGAAATCTTAAGAATGAAAATATTAACCTTAATGTGAACGTGGGTAAATATTTATAGGAGCATTGCATTACAGTTGAGAATTTTTTCTCCTGGATAAACTTTGCTTTCTTCTGATGAGTTGGCTTAATGGAGGTTTGTACTTTCTCTAGGCGAAAATTGATACTTTAAAACTCTATATGTATTATTTTACTCTCTGCAATTCTATCCATATTGTTATACTTTTTTTTCTGTATTTTTTAATAATTTTCAATAAAAAAGAAAAAAAAAACATATGCATTTGTCTCACTGCTCATTACCACAGTCTCGCAAGCAGCCAAGTCGTCCAGTTCTCCTATTTGGAGAGGAAGAGGGAAGCTAAGGGAACATCCCTTCGCCTGAAGCACCTGGCAGGAATGTGGCAGAGGAACTTGGAGACAGGTTCTCCGTAGCTCGTGGTTTGCACTCCTGGAGTGTGGGAAGGCCTTCGCTCATTTTTCAAAAGCTCAATGGAGGCACTGGGAAATTAAGAGTCAGGTTTACCAGAACCTTTCTACAGTAGTGGCCAAAATTGTGGAAACCTTTGGGGAAAAGAATGAAGGCTATTGCTTAGTGCATTGTAAGCCGCCCTGAGTCTCCGGAGAAGGGCGGCATATAAATCAAAATTAAAAAAGAAAAAAGTATATTTTGGAGGTTTGATGGCTAATAACATCACTTTTTTTTTTGGAGTTTCAAGATAATCACATTCCACTGCTGGAATGGCCTGGGAATAGCCTGGATCTTAACCCCATTGAAAATCTATGGAGATGACTAAAGAAACTGGTTAGTCAGAAGCGACTCAGCAATAAAACCCAGTTAATAGAAGCCGTCATTCAATCTTGGTTTCACATTATAACAGCGGCAGAACTAAAAGACTTGATTCACTCCATAGGAAGATGTTGTAAGACATCCCGTGGTTTTTCCTTCTGGCATCATTTCTTCTGTCACTGAACTTTTGGGCTCAATTGTGGTCATTATATACTATAACTTTATATTATATTCTATCTATCTATCTATCTATCTATCTATCTATCTATCTATCTATCTATCTATCTATCATGGTCATAATATACTATAACTTTATACTATCTTCTATCTACCGTGTTTCCCCCAAAATAAGACATCCCCTGAAAATAAGCCCTCTCAAAAATATTTAACTGCATACGCAGCCGGTCCGCGCCATTTCCTCTGGTTAGGGTTAGGGAGACAGAGCTGGAAATCAGGTTAAGAGGGCAAGAGGAGCCCCGTCTTGCTCCATGAGCCCCAAAATAATAAGACCTCCCTGAAAATAAGGCCAAGCACTTATTTCGGGGTTCAAAAAAATATAAGACAGGGTTTTATTTTTGGGGAAAAACGGTATCATCTATCTATCTATCTATCTATCTATCTATCTATCTATCTATCTATCTTTCTTTCTATCTACCTACCTACCTATCTAGTATACATAATACCATAACTATAATGACTAAAACTTTGTTGCTTGTATCTTTACGATTTATATTTTTATTTAGTTTCCTAGCACGATTTATGCTGATTGCTTATTTAGTATCCTAAGACTATCGCTAAGTGTTGTATCTTATGATTTATGATGAATGTATTTTTATGATGACTATGATCATGATTTATCACTTATTGCTTTTATCTACATGGAGAGCTTACGCGCCGAAGACAAATTCCTTGTGTGTCCAATCACGCTTGGCCAATAAAGAATTCTATTCCATTCTAAATTCTAAATAGTAATAATAATAATAAGCCGAGAACTACCTGTACTATATTTATATTATTTTGATTTATTTTTCCCTTGCGTCCATTTTCCTGCTTCGGCTGGTGACAAGAAGATGCTGCAAAGAAACCTGAAATTCCGCTATGGCCCTCTGGAAATTGGTTTCTGCAATAGCCTTTGGGGCCTCGGAGGCCGCCAAGTGGTATGACTCGTGGGCTCTCAGGCGTATCTTGCGTGGGAAGGCCTTCTGCCCTGTCCTTGATCAAAAGTCATCGCTGAAGCCAGAGGTGTCTATTTACAATCAATCCACCCCACCCCTCTCCAAAATTCAAAGACCAATTGTAGAGTCAACTCTTCTGTAAGTCAACTCCAACAACTGTCTCTTACAATCTGTCTCTTATTCTCTCTCTTTTTTCTCCCCAGATAACACAGACAGCCCCACAATGTCTGCAAGAATGTGTGCGTATGTGTACAATTTGAGCAGCACTGCACATCTGCTGTTTTTGACCTGCAATATGCGTTTCCCAGTCCACAGCTGTTGACTTGAGACTGAGAAGATCTGTTCCTTCGGTTGCTTTCAAGGGATGCCAAGGTTGCTGCAGTGGTTGGCTTAAAATAATGCGTTTCCCAGGGCTGGGAACGCTCTGCCTTCCCAGCTGTTTGTCCTATTCATTCCCGACCCCCAGTGTTGCATCTCAAGCCAAGTCCCTGAGCAACTTAGATCCTGCGCAGAAGGACTGCCAAAGAGAAATTCACAGGGGTGTCAGATTAGACATGCACAATGGCAGTTGGGCTACAGGCGGTGGAACGGTGTTTCTCAGCCTCAGCCGCTTTTAAGATGTGTGGACTTCGACTCCCAGAATTCCCCAGTGCCACACGAGGGGCTGGGGAAGTCTGGGAACTGAAGTCAGAATAACAAAGTTGGAAGATCTATTAGTCCAGCCCCCTGCTCAAACAGGAGACCCTCTATCATTTCAGACAAATGGCTGTCCGGTCTCTTCTTAAAAACCTCCAGGGATGGAGCACATGCAACTTCTGGTGGCAAGCTGTTCCACTGGTTAATTGTCCTCACTGTTAGGAAGTTTCTCCTTAGTTCCAGGTTGCTTCTCTCCTTGATTAGTTTCCATCCATTGTCTGTCTTTGTAGATTAAGATGCCTTCTATTCTAAATTCCCGTGATGGCGAACCTATGGCATGCGTGCCACAGGTGGCACACATAGCCATGTAAGTGGGCACGCCAGCTGAGCTCTGGCGCACATGCGCGCACCAGCCAGCTGATTTTCGGGCCTTCTGGGCCTACCAGAATTAGGGAAACAGGTTGTTTCCTGCCTCTGGAGGGCCTGGGCAGGGGGAGGCCCGTTTTTCTTTCTCACCTGGCTCCAGATCCTCTCTATGCATCTGGGGAGGGTGAAAACAGCCTTCCCCAACTCCTTCAGAGGCCCTCCAGAGGCCTGAAACGGCCCATTTCCCAACTCCCGGTGGGACAGGAAGTGATAGTTTTTGCTTTCCCCAGCCTCCAGAGACTCCTAGAGAAAGAAGAACGGGCCTACCTGGCCATCACATGCTAGGAGCGGGGGGGGGGAGGGGGTTGCATGCGCATGCACAGGGAGGGGCGCATAGAATTATGGGTGTGGGCATGTGTGCGCGCGAACCTCCCCCGCCCCCCCCACCTCCTGGCACGCAATGGCAAAAAGGTTAGCCATCACTGCTATATTCTATTCTATTCTATTCTATTCTATTCTATTCTATTCTATTCTATTCTATTCTATTCTATTCTATTCTATTCTATTCTATTCTATTCTATTTCTATTATTCCTATTCCTATTATTCATACTACACTCTATTCTGTATGTATATGTATATGAATTTATCAAATTTCTATACTTTCAATGAGGAAGGTGAAGCTGGGCTATGATTTAATATCCTTGTGTTTTTTGTCTGTAGTTGTTTTGTTCTGCTGTGATCTTACCAATGTTATAAATGATCTTAAGTCATTGGAAGGAAGGTGGTGCAGACATGATAGCATACATAAATAAACTCTTAAAAGTGGCTAGGAAGTCTAAGAAGAAACTTCTGGTGGCAGGCTGTTCCACTGGTTAATTGTCCTCACTGTTAGGAACTTTCTCCTTAATTCCAGATTGCTTCTCTCTTTGTTTAGTTTCCATTGTTTCTTGCCTTGTCTTCTGGTGCTTTGGAGAATAGTTTGACTCCCTCTTCTTTGTGGCAGCCCCTCAAATATTGGAAGACTGCTATCATGTCTCCCCTGGTCCTTCTTTTCATTAAGTAGACATACTCAATTCCTACAACCGCTCTTCATGTGTCCACACATCTTAAAGTTGTTGAGAAACACTACAGTATGTCTTAAACTATAAGGAAGTCCCCAAGACTTTGTGCATAAAATCTTATTCTCCAAATCCTTTCATCAACAGGAGCAAATTCCCACGGCTTTTCTTCATATTTGGTGACCTTTCTAAAGGAAGCAGGGATGCGGTGGCTCGGTGGGCTAAGATGCTGAGCTTGTCGATCTAAAGGTTGGCAGTTCAGCTGTTCGAATCCCTGGTGCTGCGTAACGGGGTGAGCTCCCGTGACTTGTCCCAGCTTCTGCCAACCTAGCAGTTCGAAAGCAGGTAAAAAATGCAAGTAGGAAAAATAGAGACCCCCCTTTGGTGGGAAGGGAACAGCGTTCCGTGCGCCTTTGGCGTTGAGTCATGCCGGCCACATGATCACGGAGATGTCTTCGGACAGTGCTGGTTCTTCGGCTTTGAAACGGAGACGAGCACCGCCCCCTAGAGTCGGGAACGACTAGCACCTATGTGCAAAGGGAACCTTTACATTTACCTTTTACTAAAGGTAGCAAATAAGCACCCTTTCTCTTGGGCTTGTGCCTGTGTGGTTGTTGCCTAATTGACTCTGATTTTGCTATGTGTGATGAAGGCAGCAAAGAGAAGAGGGCACCATCATAATTTGGAGAAAAATTGATGGATCAACACCATAATTTTGGAACCATAAAAACCTCCAGATGTAGCCAGATGACAACAGATCAGTGATGGCATTCAGCCGGTTCTAGCCAGCATGAGCAAACTGGTAGCGGCGGCTGTGGGCTACCCACCCACCCGGAAGTCATCACGTCCCATTTTTGACAATCTGCGTATGCGTGGAAGCACGCGCGTGCTCACATTTGCGAACCGGTACCGAAGGTGAGTGACTACCACCCCTGCAACAGATCACGGTCCATTCTTATAACGACGATGTCTTATGAAGCAGGTTATACCGAGGGATGAATACAATGTACTGGAAACGTGAAAGTTAAGTTCTCCTTAGCTGAAGTCTAACACTTCAGTCAGGTCACCATATCGATACTCCAGCAGCTTCAGAACTCATTCGAAATCCCCGCCCTAAATAAATAAGTAAATGTGCCTTTGAGACAGGGTTGACTCCTGACAACTGCCTGGATTAACAGCCTGCCTCGTCTGCTTGATCTCAAAAACCCGAGAACACCTGGATGGGCGACCACCAGATAGCCTCAGAGCCTTAGACTTGGACGTAGGAGATCTTGCAGGAAAGGTAGCCACAGCTAAATCATGTCTGTACTCTGGCCAAGAAAACGTAAGAGGTGTTCATGAGGTCAGCTGGGGTTCAGGTCAACTTGAGATTGTATGTTGTTAGTCTACATCAGGAGTGTTAAGCTCAAGGCCCAAGGGCCGGATCCTGCCCGCGGGGTGCTTAGAACTCGCCCGCGAAGCCACCCTGGAAAAAGCAAAGGACTGGTCCATGGTGCCTCTGCCACTGAAAACGGATCTGGGGAGGGCTGCACACAGCTCTCCCGAGCTCCTTTTTCTCTGGCAGAGGGTTGCAGGAGGCCATCGCAGCCAAAAACGGAGCATGTGAGGGTCGCGGGCAGCCCGCCCAAGTTCCGTTTTCTCTGGCAGAGGGTTGAAGGAGGCCATTGCAGCCGAAAATGGAACTTGTGAGGGCCGCGGGCAGCCCTCCCGAGCTCAGTTTTCTCTGGCAGAGGGTTGCAGGAGGCTATCGCAGCCGAAAACGGAGCTTGGGAAGGTCGCGGGCACCCCTCCCGAGCTCTGTTTTCCCTGGCAGAGGGTTGCAGGAGGCCATTGCAGCCAAAAATGCAGCTCGGGAGCCCATTTAGCTGGCAGAGCTCTCTGGCCACCACAGGCGCCCCCGACATGAGTGATGTTGAACTGGCCACGCCCACCATGACCACGCCCCCCCCAGCCCCAGACCCCATGGTCAAACACAACCCTGATGCGGTGGCCCTCAATGAAATTGAGTTTGACACCCATGGTCTACATCATGTAGTGGTTTCTACTGAGAGTGGATCTGGAGCTTGGGGGTTCTTTCTTTAATCCAGTCCCTACCGGGGTGGGATGGGGATGTTAGTCCAAATTGTGGAGAATTTTTAGCTACGCCTGGGCAGAAAAATAAGAAGAAGTCTATTTCCTGGAGATGATGGAATGTAAACCTATCCTTAGATCCATCTCCCATACGGCAGCTTGCCTTTCCTTGATGTCGCATCTGCTACTTATCTCTTTCTAACTCCCTTTCTACCTTCCCTTGCTTGTCTCCTAAAAACGCAGCTTAGAACTACCGATACTTTTGAGACGGAGTTATGGAATAATTGTCACTCAAGGAATAGCTTTTGTCAACCGATTGACAAAAGAATTTGCAGTTGACAAAGAATTTGCGCAGCCCCAAACTTCTGTGAAGGCAGAAATCATTCTCGATTGGGGGGAAAGAGAAGAACAAAAGGCCTGTACAAAATTGGAAGGGAAGGGGGGATTTGTCAACAGCGGCTCTCTCGGCGCCGTTGAAAAGGGACTTGGCACCTTCAACAGGAATGGTTTTGTCTCTGTGTAAAAAAAATGACTGGTATGATAGCAGAAACAAATGAGATCTTTTTCAGCCTGAAAGGCATTTAATGTGATCGGTCAGGTCATAAATTCCTGGGCTGAATGCTCTTTATTTTATTTCTGTTGCTCTCTGCTTTGGGAATGGAGGGAGCGAGGAGGAGGAGGAGAAGGGAAGACAAATGAATTTTTCAAGATAATGTAATGAGCATAACAGTAAATGTTTAATACTACATGCAAGTTGGTGCAGGATCAGATGCAGCGCAGCTTAACCCTGTTCTTTCCTTCCTGGAGTGATTCAAGGCCAGAGGTGGGATTCAGCCGGTTCGGGTGAATCGGTAATCCCGTCCTATATTGCTGTATTTTGTGACACCGCACGGATGTGTGGATGGCACGCGTGAGCGAATTGCCGTGTTGTTTGTTGTCACACGCATGTGCGATGGTGCGTGTGAGAGATTTGCCATGTTTTGGGATGCCGCACGCAGGCTCACATTTCCGGTGCTGGGCGAACCGGTTGTTACAATATGTGAAGCCCATCTCTGTTCAAGGCGCAGTTTGAACAGCATAGGGCTGGGTTATTTGAGGGACTGCCTCTCTCTCCTGATCCTGCAGAGTTTATTTATTTACTGATGTATTCGTTCAATTTCTAGGGCTGTCCATCTCAGTCAATGACTCCGGGTGGCTTACAATTCATATAGAAGTTAGCATGTTTGGGTTCCTTTAATTAGGCAACATCATCTCCCAGGGCTTCAGAAATCGTAATCCTTTCCTTAAGGATATCTATCTCAGCATCTACTTCTGTCCTACTATCGCAGCACCATTGAGAGTGTCCTGACATATGGCATTCTTGCATGGAATGGGAGCAGCTCTGTAGCGGGCAAAAAAGCTCTACAGAGAATCATTAAAACTGCCCAGAATATCATCGGGCTCCAGCTACTAGCCTTGGACGACATCTTCGAATCTCGCTGTTTGAGGAAGTGGAATAACATTCTCAGAGACTCTTCCCATCCTGCTTACAATCTTTTTGGACTGTTGCCTTCTGGCAGAAGCTACAGAACAATTAAAACTCGGACCACACGTTTTCTGAATAGTTTTTATCCCAGAGCTATAATTGCACTCACAATGAACTAAGGGGTCACCATCAATGAATAAAGGGCCACCATCAGTTGGACAGCATTACTTGGTCTGTTGTGTGGATGTTTGGGTGGTTTAGGGGTGGAGAATTGTGATGGGTGGGAGTGTGTTTGGGGATTGTTATGTGTGTGGGACCTGATCCTTGGGTATTAAGTGAATTTCGTTGTATGGGTATACTGTGTATACACGTACAATGACAATAAAGTTATTTATTTATTTTATTATTTATTTATTTATCTACCCATTCTATCAGGTCAAACAGGATGGGCCCACTCCTATTCCCTTCCCCTCATGTGCAGAGAAGGGCAACTAAGGTGATTAAAGGCCTGGAGACTAAAACATATGAAGAATAGTTGCAGGGACCAGGTGTGGCTAATCTAGAGAAAAGAAGAATTAGGGGATAAGCAAAGCTGACTGGGGAATTCTGGAAGTTGAAGTCCTCCAGGCTTAAAGTTAACAAAGTTGACCCCTGCTCCATAACATTCCCTCTGCCTCCCTCGTTCTTACCTCGTGGTCAAGGGCAGAGAGCGTCTTCTGCTGGTTTTTGGCTGGCTCCTTGTGAAGCCTCTGGGTCTTCTGTAGGGCCTGCTTTAAGCAGGAAGGCCTCATGAGGGGCAGGAGTTCGCAAAGCTGCTGCAGCTGTGGAGAAAAAGAGGGGCTTATAGATGCAACTACCACAAGCACACACAAAGAAGCAACACAAGGTTCATGGAGACTAGAGTTCTTCAAATTATCCAGTGGGAGGAGGTCCCAAAATCTCCTTTGACCACCTCTCTGCCACTAAAACATGAACAATTGTTTCCTAAATGTCAGTAACCTCTGAGAGAGAGAGAGAGAGAGCTGATTTCCTCTGCGCATGCTCTGAGATGGCAGCCTCCAGCTGATCCTCCGTTGCCGGAGGGGGTAATTCTCGGCGTTTTCGGGGGTTTGCAAGGGCCAAGTTTCTTCTCTTTGGCACAGCTAAAGGTTACCGATTACCACCTTTAGAGCGCTCCATGGCTTAGGACCGGGGTATCTACGAGACCGCCTTCTGCCACCAGTGGCCTCTCACCGACCAGTATGCGCCCATAGAGAGGGGCTCCTCAGGGTGCTGTCGGCCAAACAATTTAATTTAATAAATTTAATAAATAATAATAATAATAATAATAATAATAATAATAATAATAATAATAATAATAATAATAATTTAGGATCTGCTTCCAACCGAATAATGTAGGGTGGACCTCAATGTGTAGCACTGACTACAGATTCAAAGTCTAACATTGAATTAGATAATGCACGGTGACCAGAGGTGGAATTCAACAATTTTAGCAACCGGTTTTCTGCCTGGTTGCTGGGTAGGTGTGGCCATGGTGGGCGTGGCCTACTTGGCCCCCTGCTACCATGGCGGGGAAGGGGACATTTTCACCCTCCCCAGGCTCCGGAGGCTTTCCTGGAGACTCCAGGAGGGCGAAAACAGCCTCCTCCAGGCTGCGGAGGCTGGAAACGGACCCATTTCTGGACTTCCGGGAGGCCCGTCTTTCGCCCTCCCAGAGCCTCCGAACGGGCCCTGCACTTACCTGGCATCCAAAATGGGCTGCGTGGAGACTCCAGGGAGGGGAGGGGAGGGGCGGGAGGGGCCAGACAGTCCTTGCAACTACCAGTTCAGCGAACCAGATGTAAAATTAGCATCCGTTTTGCCCGAACCGATCCGAACCGGATGAATCCCACCCCTGACTGTGACCCACAATGTGAAGCCTTCTCATTTATCTGTCCCAAGTCCTGGATGCCTTTTAATAAAATCTGTTAGCTGGAAAACTTAATATTCTTGTATTTCACAGCACTGTTAATATTCATGTAGTTCATGCTCCTCTGATGAAGTGAATGCAGCTCGCAAAAAAAATTAATAATGTTGTATCCGTTAATAATGCTTGTTAGTGGGAAATGATCCTACTAGACCTTTCCTGATTTTTTTGCCACCATAGAGTAAAACTGCACACCTACAATGTCTATAATAAACAGAAAAATAGGTCTGAAAGAGATGCTTAGGTCAATTGTCCTCTTCCTGATATATATTAGTTTGCTGTCTGCAAGAGCCGGGGTGGGCATCGATGGCCCCTTTACAACCTGTGGACTTCAACTCCCAGAGTTCCCATCACCCATCTTCTTCCACTTATGACTGTATGACTGTAACCTTGTTGCTGGTATCCTTATGATTTATATTGATATTTATTGTTTCCTAATATGATTCGATATTTGTACCCTATGACTATCATTAAGTGTTGTACCTTATGATTCTTGATGAACATATCTTTTATTTTATGTACACTGAGAGCGTATGCACCAAGACAAATTCCTTGTGTGTCCAATCACACTTGGCCAATAAAGAATTCTATTCTATTCTATTCTGTTCTGTTCTGTTCTGTTCTGTTCTGTTCTGTTCTGTTCTGTTCTGTTCTGTTCTGTTCTGTTCTATTCTATTCTATTCTATTCTATTCTATTCTATTCCATATTCTATTCTATTCTATTCTATTCTATTCTATTCTATTCCATATTCTATTCTATTCTATGCCATTCCATATTCTATTCTATTCTATTCTATTCTATTCCATTCCATTCCATATTCTATTCTATTCTATTCTATTCTTCCAGTCTATTATTCTATTCTATTCTATTCTATTCTATTCTATTCTATTCTATTCTATTCTATTCTATTCTATTCTATTCTATTATCTTTATTCTATTCTTTATTGTTCTATTCTATTCTGTTCTGTTCTGTTCTGCTCTGCTCTATACTCTATTCTATTCTATTCTATTCTATTCTATTCAAGTGCTACTGCTATCTGAAGGGACATATCTCAGAAGCTGAGTTCGCATTCATGGTGGTACCTCAAGGCAAGAGTGAAGAACAGATAGAAGGGAAGTATAGCTGAGTCAAAGGAAAGGAGTGATGAATTGTGAATAAAGGCAGTTAGAATTCTTTTGGTCTTTTTTTTTTTTGCTGGGGATGGGTTAAACAGCATTGAAAATGACAAGGAAGGAAGGAAGAGAAGATGAAGTTGGACAGTCTTCTGAGGAAGTATTCCGTAAGTGGGCTTTTAAGTCCAGCATTCCTTCCAAAGAGAGTAGCAAAATTCAACCATGATCGTCCCATTTTCCTGCATTCCTCAAACACCTCCAAACAGTCTGAGCCAGTGGTGAAATGTAAAATTTGTTACTACCAGTTCTGTGGGGGTGGCTTCATGGGGGTGGTGGTAATGTGACTGGGTGGGTGTGGCCAACTTTTCTTTTTTTTTTACCCTTTAAAGGCATTTTTTTTCCCCTACAACCTCTTCGGCCGAAGAGGTTGTAGAAAAATGCTTTTAAAAGCCTCTGACGATCCCAGCTGAGCCGCGCGATCATCAGAGACTTTTTTTTTAAAGTAAAAAAAAAAAAAGCCTCTGATGATTGTGTGGCTCAGCTGGGCATGGGGGGGGGGAGGGATTTTTGCTACCGGTTCTCCGAACCACCCGCCGCCATCGCTACCGGATCGGGCGATCCGGTCTGAACCGGGAGCATTTCACCCCTGGTCTGAGCCCTCCAAGCTGAGCACAGAAGAAGACAGGCGAGAGACGTGGACACCTTAAGTCTTCCAGTCAAAAAAACAGAGCAGGAAAATGATTGTTCCAAACCATGTGTGAGCCGAGCGGTCTGTTCAAGTTGTGGCTTGCAAGCTAGTCACCTCTTGGCTCTCTTCTTGCTGTGTCTACCCGTTTGTTTGCATTTATACAAAGCCCCGTGAGTGACTCAGGCTGCCTGTCTGACAACCGGGCTCTCCTGGTCTTGTTGTCAAACAGAGTTCAGCAACGTTTGGCAGAAAACGCTGAGATTTCATGCTCCAGGAGAAGATAAAAGAGGCTGCAGATTACAAGACGCACAAACTCAACCACGCCACCTTTTGTGGGGCAGCAGCAACTCAATTTGCAATTGGAGCAAGGGCACGGCGAACTCTGCTGGCCTACCAGTGAGTTGGATAAGCAGAGCAGGGGACACCCGTTCCTGCCGCGGCTGAATGGCCAGCCGCATGTCCCATTTTTGGCCTCCTAGGCCTCTAGAAGGCGGGTGGGGGCCGGCGGGTAGATGGGGCGATGTGGTTGGAGCAGCCCTCATGGTCCCTCGCGGCCCGGATTAATGGCTTCAGTGGACCGTAGTTTGAGGACCCTTGTTCTAGAGCCTCAACACAGGAAGGCGTTTGTTGCTCTTCTCTGCATCCTTTCTAGAGCCTCAACATCAGTGTCTCAAAATCAGTGTCAACTCTTTGCGACCACACAGGGACCTTCCCCAGGAGGATCTGTCCTTCAGGCCTTCCATGGGTGGACCCACCACTCCTGTGACTGAGTCCATCCCTCTTGCTGCTCCTCCTCCTCTTCTTTCCAACTGGCATCAGAGCCTTCTCCAGAGAGCTGCTTTTTTGCATACCATAATAAGTCCAAAAGAGGATAATTTGAGCTTTGTCATTTGTGCCTCGAGCGAGGACGCTGGCTTGCTTTGTTTGATGATGCACTGGTTTGTTTTCTTGGCCGCTTCCAATATTCTCAGTGGTATTTTCCAATACCAAAGATTTATGAATGTACTGTATGAAAAAGAAATTCCCCATTTGGTGCTTTATTAATTTTAAAAAACAAAAGCGTTCTTTGCAATGGCATATTGATTTGAAAATTAGAAAGAGGGGCTTTGCTCCTTCAGGCTTGCGGCTACATTTCTGTCCTCTTCCGGACTCAGCTATGAGTAAGAAAGGTGTATTTTGAGCGCATGTAGCTTGGGGCAGGCAGGTGGGAGAAGTAGCATTAATCTAGAAACAGTTGTTCTACTTCTCTGCGAAATGGCTCTTCACCCATGGTGTCTGCTTTTGTATCAGCTCAGCTCCTGTTTCCGATAAAAGACTTCAAAAGACAGGACTGCAGTGTTTTCCTTGCAACTGGGTGGGAATTCCTTTCCTTGTCCTGCTTTTTGCATTTCCCTTCTGTAGTAGCCAAGTCCCTGGAAGTCCAGGTTTGGGGCAGAGCATCCTGGAGAAGGTTGGTCTACGTCAGCAGTCTCCAAACTTGGCAACCTTAAGACTTGTGGACTTCAACTCCCAGAAGTCCAGGTTTGGGGCAGATCACCCTGGAGAAGATTGGTCTACGTCAGGGGTCTCCAGAGTTGGCAACCTTAAGACTTGTGGACTTCAACTCCCAGAATTTCCTAGCGAGCTGGAGAAACATTCAGATTTGCAAGATTCCATTACTATCCACTACTATTGTTTTGGAAACTTGAGAAAACTGAAACTTGTATTGGGGTGAAAAGCCCGGATACTTTAGTACTGGCTTTTCACCAGTAGCACCAACATGATGTATCTAAATAAATTTGTTCTTTGAGGAAAAGCAATGCCTCGGAGTTCAGTTGGATGCATTATTTGGAGCCTGACATTAACTCAGATTTGCAAGATTCCATTACTGTCACGTAACCTTATAATAAAAGTAGCATTCGTTTGCGCGTCTTTGCTTTCCAAGTTTGGTCTACCTTGAATGGCTGACAGGTAGCTATTCGGGGAAGGGAACTGTAGGGAGCACAGTAGTGTGGCAGGCCAAAACCATTGGTGACGACTGGAGAAGTGATACCACTGACTGTGTGGAAGACCCTTTATTGTCTTCTAAAGACAGAAAAAATATGTCCCCACCACTACATGCCACTCACATTAGACCCCCCCACCCACAAGCTCATACGGTACACAGATGATGCCTGAGAGTAAAGCATGTGGTTTGTGGTTTTGCTACTAGGGAAAGAGCTCAGCGTTGCTGGAGTGATGAACCAGCCAAGCTGGAGCCAGTCCCAGAATTCCCCTTCCTCAAGCCTTCTGTGGAAGGAAGTCGGAAGTCATGATCCCCCTAACACCCTACTGTCTTTTTTCAGGCCCATTACCCTACCTGAAGTGGGAGAGAAGTTGCATCACATTTCCAGGAACAGGAGCCCTCTAGGTTAGGGATCTTCAACCTTGGCAACTTTAAGCCTGGTGGACTTTAACTCCCAGAATTCTGGGAGTTGATGTCCTCCAGCTTTGCTGGCTCACAAAGAAAACCTCACAAAAAAAACCTCACAAAACACCTCTCAAAAACCTTTAACCAGATGTTAGTTGGTGCATCTACTAACACGACTCTCAAAAACCATCTATTTTCAGCCCTGCTTCTCTTGCAATGGGAGGGGGAGGGAAGAACCCAAACCGAAACAGGGGCAGCTTTTTCAAAAAAAAGTGCCAAATTTATTTATTTTAAATCTATTTTTAACTGTAACTTTATGTATAAATGTTTTTATTTTGGCTGTTCACCGCCCTGAGTCTGAAAGGAGAAGGGCGGTATAGAAGTTTGAATAATAAATAAATAAATAAATAAAATAAAACAGGGGCAAGCTTAGGTACAGCTCAACGGCCTTGCGATTTGAAGTCTTGGCGGCTTGCTCCCTATAAGGGCCTGGCGCAAAGTCAGCCCTCCCAGACCTCAAGGCATGGTGTGGCCAATCGGACAACCGCTTGGCCCTCTTTTTGGAAAAAAAACAAAAACCTGGATGGATGGATGGGACGTTCCCAGTTTTCTGCCCGCTTGGATTTTCGAGCCTAAAAAGGAAAACGGTGCAGCAAGCGAGCGAGTGGAACGGAGCCAGTTTCAACCCCCAAGGGAGAGGGGGGGGGAGTGGGGAGGGGATCAGCAAAGGCCACTCTGAAAGGCAGCCTCTGTTAGTCCAGCGCGCCTGACCTTCTGGAGGAGAGGATGTGGGTTTCTGCTGAAAGCCCTCCATTCACAGGGCGCTGACCCCCAGAGTCCCAATCTCTTCAACTGGCCTCTTTGTCTCCCGGCAAAGTGGCATGGGAGCCGGAGTGGAGTGACGTGGGTGCCAGGTCCGGATTCTAGTGGGTGGGGGGGGAACCCACATGCCCCTCGGAAAGCTGAAAAGAGGACGAGCCGTACGTTGTCATCCCGGCAGGAGCTCCGAGAAATGTCATTCACCCTCCCTGGCCTCCAGTGGTGGAGACAGCCCTATTTCCAGCCCCCCCCCTCCTCAAAGCGAAGAGTGGGTTAGTGTCATTAGAAAGCCCACCCGGCCGTTTACATAGCACCGAGTGTAAAGAATTTAAACAGTTGGAGATTAAGAAGGTTCTCAAGTGGGTTTTGACAGCTTCGCCTTTGTCCTTGGAAGCCAGCCGTGATTAGGACGTTTCTTTTTTCAAAAGCGCGCGCAGAGAGGGGAAAAAAATCATGTGTTAAGGGGGTTGCTTCACCACCCCTCCCCAAACCCTCGGCCCTCTCGACTTTTGCGCCACCAAGTCAGTAGCAGGGCAGTCGGGACGTTTTAAAGTATGATGATGGGGGTAGCAGAGCCCACCACCACCAGCTCTGGGGGGAAAAACCAAACCAAACCAAAAGTAGGAAATATATCCCTACGTTCGGTTGTTTGAAGAATTTGATCGCAATTCATGAACCTCTGGACAGTCAACCTGACCGAGCGGTGGGCTTCCCTTCCCTATGATGGCTGCCTTTCATTTGACAACTTTCTGCCAACTTTACAAGGTTGGGACGACAATTCCAATGCTAGTTTAAATTATGGTACTTCTAGGATCAGATACCATCTGTAACACTGTCTTCCTTCCTTCCTCCCTCCCTCCCCTCCCTTCCTTTCTGCCCATCCATCCATCCAATCTTTCCTTTTTCTCCCTCCTTCTTTTCCTTCTGTCTGTTCATTTCTTCCTTCCTTTCTTTTCCTTCCTTCCTCCCTCCCCTTCCTTCTGCCCATCCATTTATCCAATTATCTCCCTCTTTCCTCTCCTTCTGTCTGTTCTCTTCTCCTTCTCCTCTTCTTCTTCCTTCTTCTCTTCTTCTTCCTTCTCCTCTTCTTCCTTCTCCTCCTCCTCTTCTTCTTCCTTCTCCTCCTCTTCTTCTCTTCTTCTCCTCCTTCTTCTCCTCCTCCTCTTTCTTCTCCTCCTCCTCCTCTTCTTTCTTCTCTTCCTCCTCCTCCTCCTCCTCCTCCTCTTCTTTTTTCTCCTCCTCCTCTTCTTCTTTCTCCTCCTCCTTTTCCTCCTCCTCCTCAAAATACCAAGCACAGCACTGCTCCTACTGTAAAATAGTACAGTATAACATGGCTCTTTCCCCCTCATTATGTAAACGACCCTGAACCTCTCAAGAATCGGAGAGGGAGTCTGCAAAACCTGATTGCAAAGCCATGGTCAGAGGTGTGCAGATGTACCATAATTGGCAACAGACTGGAGGGCAAAAGGTAGAAACTGGGGGGAAAAAGTGCCTTGAGCAGTGTCAGGAAGCAGACGGAGGCTGCGTGGAGCTCCTTTGGGATGGCTGCAGACTCAGGCTACAGGGACCCGGAGGCTGCCAATTCAGCATTTGCAGAGAGCATGCTTTTGCTGAACTGCAGTTTGCAGGGAGATGGGCTCCGCGGATGCCTTCCATCAGAGGGTCTCTCCTCCATGGGATGGGAAGCCCAATCAGCTTAAGATTTAACAGCTGACAGAGGATGGTATAAATTTAAGTTAAAGAACTTTTCTCCAGGGGGAAAAAAAATCTCCTGGGTCTGGGCTGCCTTGTCTTCTCCTCTTATTTGACCAATAAAGGAAAACTCTCAACTTTCAATTCAGAATAGAGCTGGAAGGGACCTTGGAGGTCTTCTAGTCCAGCCCCCTGTTCAAGCAGGAGAACTTATACTACCATTTCAGACAAGCGGCTGTCCAGTCTCTTCTTAAAAACCTCCAGTGATGGAGTGCCCACAACTTCTGGTGGCAAGCAGTTCCACTGGTTAATTGTCCTCACTGTTGGGAAGTTTCTCCCTAATTCCAGGTTGCTTCTCTCCTTGATTTTTTTTTTTTTAAATTTGATTTATATGCCGCCCTTCTCCGGAGACTCAGGGTGCCTTACAGTGCGTTAAGCAATAACCTTCATCCTTTTGTATATTTATACAAAGTCAGCTTATTGCCCCCACAATCTGGGTCCTCATTTACCTACCTTAGAAAGGATGGAAGGCTGAGTCAACCTTGAGCCTGGCGAGATTTGAACCTGCAGTAACTGCAGGCAGCTGGTCTTAATAACAGGGTGCTTTAGACCACTGTACTACCAAGGCTCCTTTTTTAAAATTTAATTTCCATCTGTTGTTTCTGGTCTTGCCTTCTGGTGCTTTGGAAAAATAAGTTGACCTCCCTCTTCTTCTTTGTGGCAGCCTCTCAAATACTGGAATATTGATATCATGTCCCCCATAGTCCTTCTTTTCTCTAGCCTAGCCAAACCCAAATCCTGCAACTGTTTTAGCCTTCAGGCCTTTAATCATCTTAGTTGCTCTTCTTTGCACTTTTTCCCAAGGCCTCAACATCTTTTTTGTAACGTGGTGACCAAAACTGGATGCGGTTTTCCAGCTGTGATCTTAACTAAGGATTTATAAAGCGGCACTAAGCTTTCACGTGATTTGGATTCTATGCTTCTGTTTATACAACCCAGGATTGTATTAGCTTTTTTGGCTGCTGTCGCACACGGCTGGCTCGTGTTTAATCCACCAGGACTCCAAGGTCCCTCTCACAGTTACTGGTTTTGAGCCAGGTTTCGCCTAATATATACTTGTACCCAGAGGTGGGCTACTGAGAGTTCGCAGCTAAGATTCTAGCTAATATTCTGTGCGGTTCAGAGAACCCCCAAATCCCACTCCTGGCTGGTCCCTGCCCCACCCCTCCCAGGTGTCCCCACGCAGCCCGTTTTGGATGCAGGTAAGTGCAGGGCACGTGTAGAGGCTTGGGGAGGGTGAAAAACGGGCCTACTGGAAGTTTGGGAAGGCCGGAAACGGGCCCATTTCCAGCCTCCAGAGGGCCTCCGGAGCCTGGGGAGGCCTTTTTTACCCTCCCGGAAGCTCAAGGAAAGCCTCCGGAGCCCGGGGAGGACAAAAACGCCCCCCACCCCACCGTGGTACAGGAAGCCGACTAGGCCACACCCACTATGGCCACACCCACCCAGCAACCAGGCAGAGAACCCCTTGAAGCTCACCCCTGCCTTTGTTTTTTTCCTGTTTAAGTGTAAAACCTTGCTTTTCTCCACATTAAAATTTCATTTTGTTGGATCCTTTTGGATCCTGAGCTAGCTTGCCACTTGCTATCTTTTGCTCGGCAGCCCCGAAGTTTTCGTTCCAGCGAGGTCACGATCGCAGGGGAAACCTAGATGGCTTCCTTCCTGGCCAGCCTTGACGTGGTGCGTCTTGCTCAAGGGTGAACAGGCTTGAGCTGGCAGCCTTGAACCCGTGTGTGGACTTGCCCTGTTAAAACATTATTCTTCTTCCTCCTGCCTTCAACGCCTCTTTTCTGCTTCCAAAACAGCTTTCGCACTCTGCGTAACCCCCGTGGAAGGGTTTGAATGTGAACAAATCAGCAGAAATTTCATTGCCACAGAGCACTGGGGTGGGGGTGGGGAGAAGAGGGTGGGGAGAATCTGTCAGATCTCCAGTGCCTTCTCGTTTGTTCCCACCGTTCTCCGTTGTGCCTGCTGATTTAACTTATTCGTCTTCCCTCCAAAGAAGTGGCGGAGAAGATTTCAACAATAGCTAGTGCCAGAATGAATCACGGAACCTGTCTGTGGATAGACAAACATAAACCGCCCACCTGCACCACCTTAAAAAGTGCAGAAGCTGGAGAAGTCGATGCGGTGACGGCCTGCAGAGGAAGCCGAGTTGGCAATTTCATAAAAAAAAAAAAAAAAAAAAAAGAGGACTCAACTGCTGGAGGTGAAAGGGAGGCCTATGTCTGCGATCAACAGGTTTTTTTTTCTTTTCCTTGGTGGTGGGAAGAAGCTCGTTTTGAATCGAGCAAGAGCTTCATGGGGGTTTGGGGGACTCGTTCCTTGGTTGCTGCAAAGCGGGGCTGATGGAAAACTCGACCCTTCCTGAACTTCTCTCTGCGTACAGCAGATCCTGGAATCCAGGGGTGGGCTTCAAAACTTTTAGCAAGGGATTCTCTGCCTGGTTGCTGGGTGGGCGTGGCCATGATGGGGAGGGGCGTTTCTGCCCTCCCTTGCCTCCAAGGGCCTTTCTCAAGCCTCCGGGAGGGTGAAAACAGCTTCCCCAGGCTCCAGAGGCCGTCTGGTGGACAGAAACGTGCCTGTTTCGGGCCTTCCCAAACTTCCAGTAAGCCTGTTTTTAACCCTCCCTGAGCGTCCACGCGTGCCCTGAACTTACCTGCATTCAAAATGGGCCGTGTGGGGACTCCTAGGAGGGGCAGGGCGGGGTGGGCGGGGCCAGCCAGGACTGAGATTTGCGGGTTCTCCGAACTTCACTCTCCCAAACCTCTACGAATACCCAGCAGCCCCCTCCCAAGGAGCAGGGGGACATCCCCCTTGGTCCCTTCTTCCTATGGGGCGGGGGTGTCAAACTCGATTTCATTGAGGGTCACATCAGGGTTGCGTGTGTGTGTGTATGTGTGTGGCCAGAATGGGTGTGGCCAGCTCGATATCACTTATGACAGGGGCTCCTGTGGTGGCCCAAGCGCTCTGCCAGTGAAAACGGGCTCCCAAGCACCATTTCCAGCAGTGATGGCCTCCTGCAACCTTCTGTGGCGGAAGATCAGTTTGCATCAAGGGGTGAGCCACTATGGACCCCTTTACTACCTGGTCCAACTCAGCTCAGGAAAAAAACCCCAAAAAGACAGATAAATGGAAAGAAGAGAGAAAAGGGCAGCCAAAATAAAACGTGCAACTCCTTCTATTTCTGCTCTCACCTCCGATTTTATCTCCATCCACTTTGGACAATGACGCGGGGTGAAATCCAGCAGATTCTAACAGGTTCTGGAGAACTGGTTGCGGAAATTTTGAGTAGTTCGGAGAACCAGCAAATTCCACCTCTGGCTGGCTCCAGAGTGGGGTGGGAATGGAGATTTTGCAATATCCTTCCCCTGCCACGTCCACCAAGCCACGCCCGCAGAACCAGTAGGGAAAATTTTTGAATTTCACCCCTGTGCGGAACCCACAACTGTGGCCCTCAGCAGAAAACCAATTTCCCCTCTCCGTCAGCAACCCCGCCCCCCCATCCTTCCTCTGCAAGGGGAGCGATGCTCCTTTTCTAATTAATTTTGCAGACTCGAGCAAAGATAACCGAGGTGAGGCTTGTTGAGAACTTTCAACGCCCTAAAAACAATATATAAATGCCAAGTGTGAAGAATGAAAATTGGCTGAGAAACTCAAAGCCCTTTCCATTTAGTTAATGCTCAATTATGACTGTGAAACAAAGGAGTCCTGTGATTTTCTTTTATTATTTTTTTTAAATCACCTACAAAGGAGGCATTCTCCTGCTCTGTCTGATCTGGGGTTATAAATTGAACGCCGTGCCTTCGCGCCCGATGGCTGGCGGCCTGCGTGAATGAGTAAGAAGCGCTAATATCCTGAGGAGGAGGCGAGAACGAAGCTTTTTAAAGAGGTCTTCGAGAAAGTCCGTTGAAGAGACCCTGGTCTCTCTCTTATGTGGCTTTCCTGGGGGTGGGGGAAGGAAGGGAGGGGGGACATCTCACCATCCTTCATGAGCCCCAACCACAGAAAAAAACCAGAGAGAAATACTTGGGCGTCAGGATCAAAGTGGGGAAATCAAAGCCAGGAAGTATCTCAAAAGTTTTCGTCGGTCACATGTGGCGCGCGGTCTTCTTGAAAAGTCATTCTGCGGGTCTCCTCCTCTCCCCTCCCCCACTCTTTTTTTAAAACCCCTGGGAAATGATAGGACCCAGATGAGGAGGAAACAATTACCAAATGTCCTCAATGCATATTCTTGGAAAGCGGGCAGGATGCAGGATGTCTCTGCAAGTGGCTCTTCAAAGGCCTCCTTTGTAGACAGGAACCAGTGGGTAGAGCAACATCGCTGAGACAACCCTTCCTATCTTCTGCTCTCCTCCCTCCTTTCCTTCAGCATCTTGGAAGACTCTTTATTTAGATTAAATAAAAGCGACAAAAGGAGTTACAAGATACCAGAGGGAGAAGCAGGACAGATTCACCAAAAAGTTAAAATTCTAAAAAGGGCAAGAGATGACGGATAGACATAGAATACTTTTTAACATGTTTTTTTTTTAAATTTGATTTATATGCCACCCTTCTCCGGAGACTCAGGGCGGCTTACAATGCATTAAGTAATAGCCATCATACTTTTGTATATTTATACAAAGTCAGCTTATTGCCCCCACAATCCGGGTCCTCATTTTACCTACCTTAGAAAGGATGGAAGGCTGAGTCAACCTTGAGCCTGGTGAGATTTGAACTTACAGTAATTGCAGACAGCTTGATGTTAATAACAGTGCTTTAGTCTGCTGCGCCACCAAGGCTCTTCTTAATGGTGATTATTCTAATGAGCGTTGGGGAAAAAAGAATTTGTAGAAATTGGGAAAATAATATTATGTATACTGAAATGTAATAGAACATATTATGTTTACTAAGTATACACAAGTGTTAGAAGTTGAAAAAGTATGATTATGTATGTTAAAATGGTAATGTCACTTATCAGTATTGTATGCAAAATATATTGACCCAGATAATACACTGTTCACTAAGCACTTATGGATGTTAAAGACATATATATATATATATGTGTGTGTGTGTGTGTGTGTGTGTGTGTGTGTGTGTGTGTAAGACTTGTCTGCCCCTCTGGTTGTTTTGCAGGGTGGAAGCACACATCTGTGACAGATGTGCCTTAAAGACAGGGATGGGAGGGGAGAGCCGTCTGTAGAGACGGGTACGGCAGGTTTTACGGCAACGAGCTGAACCCAAGGAATCCGTTGGATTTGTGCATCGTCTTCAATTCAGCTCCTTGGTTGGATAATGTGAGGATCAGCAAGGGCGAAAAGGCCTTCAGGAAAGCGACCTGGCCAAAAATGGTTGGGTTTCGTAGAATCCGCTGAAGAATCCACAACACGTATGGAGATATTTTAGCCTCCGGTAGCAAGCAGGTTCAACTTGGCGAATGCATTTTAGTTTATGGAGGCCCAATTTACTGGGCCGTGATTCAGAAGCTCTCTATGATGTCCCCGTATGTGCCATTCAGCAATCCAATTCTACCGCTGTGTTTATCTTAGCTGCTTTAAGATCTGTGGACTTGAACTCCCAGAATTGTGCCGTTCGACAATCCCGATTCTGTAGCGACGCTAAGATTGGTGGACTTCAACTTCCACAACATGCCATTCCGCGATCCAATTCTACGGCCGTGTTCATCTTAGCCGCTTTAAGATCTGTGGACTTCAGCTCCCAGAATTCCCCAGCCAGCCATGCTCTAGTCCAGGCCAAACACAGCTAGTAAAAAATGGCTGGCTGGGGAATTCTGGGAGTTGAAGTCCACAGATCTGAAATCTGCTGAGATTGACAGACGCTGTTCTACGCTGTCTCCCTTACCAGGGTAATGCCTCTTTCACAACAAGTGCTTTTTACAAATTAACAGGAAAAGCTCCATCAACAGAAATCAACAACCCTCTGACTTTTCTCTTGGGGGTGATCCCCCCTAAAAAGTGATTCCAAGATACCTCCCGTTTAGGGGTGGTATTCACTTACCTTCGCTACTGGTTTGCAAATGTGAGCGTGCACCTCCGTGTATGCGCAGGGCCTTCCGCGCATGCGCAGAGCGTCAAAAATGTGGATAAATGGGACGTGATTATGTCCGGGCGGGTGGGCGGAGCCTCCCCACAGGGGCCACTACCGGTTTGCCTGAACTGGATAGAATCAGCTGAATACCAGCACTGCTCCCGCTGGAAAGAGCCGAGGTGGCGCAGTGGTTAGAGTGCAGTACTGCAGCTACTTCAGCTGACTGCTAGTTCACCAGATCAGCGGATCAAATCTCACCGGCTCAAGGTTGACTCAGCCTTCCATCCTTCCGAGGTGGGTAAAATGAGGACCCAGATTGTTAGGGGCGATATGCTATTTAGTATACTGTCTTTGGTGTAAGGACTCCCAGAGTACTCGGAGAGTGGGCGGCATAGAAATATGACTAATAAAATAAATAAATAAAATAAAGAGAGCCAGTGAAACCCCACCCTGACCCTTTCCTTCTCTTCACATGGTTTCCCAAACTAACCTGGATTTCTTCTTGCCAGAAGTTTGGGGCCATCTTCATCTTTCCAAGCAGCATCATAATGAAGTAGAGGCTGAGGTTTCTCCGCAGTTGTCTGGGGAGGAAGGACAGGGGAAACATTCATCAGCGCTCTTCTAACTTGCCTTGGTACTCCTTTCACTGCCCGGGGCTCAGTTGACCATGGAGAGGGCAAATTCCAATAGTTTCCCTACCTCACCTGCCCCAATGCTTTTAGTTTTGCTAGCAAGAGGAAGGGGCCATCATCCAGGGGTGCTATTCTGACAGGTTCTGGCGAACCGGTAGCGGAAAGTTTGAGCAGTTCAGAGAACTGGCAA
Organism: Arizona elegans; assembly: GCA_022577455.1. Lineage (NCBI taxonomy): Eukaryota > Metazoa > Chordata > Lepidosauria > Squamata > Colubridae > Arizona > Arizona elegans. The sequence continues at coordinate 2,846,787 of JAKOOJ010000048.1, forward strand.
ATACCACCTCCGGCTGATCGAAGAGTGGGATGGGAATGGAGATTTTGCAATATTCTTCCCCCAAGAGTGAGGTGGGAATGAGGATTTTACAATATCTTTCCCCTAGGAGTGGGGTGGGAATGGGGATTTTGCAGTATCCTTCCCCCAGGAGTGCGGATGGAATGGGGATTTTGCAGTATCCTTCCCCTGCCATGCCCACCAAGCCACGCCCACCAAGCCACAACCACAGAACCGATAATAAAAAAATTTGAATTCCAACATCCTCTTTGCTAGCCAGTTAAGACGGACAGCCAATAAATGTCAACAAACGAAGAGATCAATATACAAATAGCAAAAGAGGAAGATCCAACCGAGAAGACAGTGAGAACCATCAATCGGGTTTAAACAGTTTTATTGGTTTATAATATAGCGCACAAAGAAAAGACAAAAGGAACTGGTGGGGAAATTAGGGAAGGGAAAAGGGAAAGAGACAAGTGGGGGAAAAGCAAGGAGAAAAACGAATAAAAAGGCGTTGACTTCCAACTCTCTTTGGTACAGAAGAATAAAACGTTAATATCAAACCTCAACTTTTTACTTTTACATAATTGCATACACAGTGAGAATAATCAATCAACGGGAACAGTTTCCCTCCAGAAATTGTGGGTGCTCCATCGCTGGAGGTTTTCAAAACGAGACTGAATCACCATTTGACCAGGATGGTTCAAGATACCAATAGCATTTAGACTTATATACCGCTTCATAATGCTTTACAGCCCTCTCTAAGCAGTTTACAGAGTCAGCCTATTGTCCCCCAACTATCTGGGTCCTCCTTTTATCCACCTCAAAAAGGATGGAAGGCTGAGTCAACCTTGAGCCTGGTGAGATTCGAACTGTCGAACTGCAGGCAGCCAGCAGCCAGCAGACGTGGCCTGCAGTACTGCACTCTAACCACTGCGCCACCAAGATCTCCTGCTTGAGTAGGGGATCGGACTAGAAGACCTCTGAGGTCCCTTCCACGTTCCATGTTATGTCTCAGGTGCTCAGGTCTTGGGCCGATCCTAATGCCACCTTCCTGAAGATGGATCCAGCGGTGGGTTTCCAATATTATTACCAACGGTTCGCCGTGCACATACTTCCGCGCATGTGATTTGCTCAAAAACGTGGCTAAATAGAACAGCATTACATCCTATCACACTCGAATGAGTACGAACCGGCTGAATCCCACCTCTGGATGGATCCTTTTAGTAGCTACAAAGACAGTGAGGTGCATCACATGTCTAGGTGAATAGAAGGAAGAAGAGGTCGGTGGGAGTTTCCCATCTAATCCATCTCAACCGACCTCACAAAGCAGGTGGGGGGTTAATGGTAGACACCCCTCTGCCCTCTCGAGCTAAATAAACGCCCACAGTTGAATCTCTGTCGTCAAGCTCTCAGGCTTGCACTCACCACTTCTATTTTGCAAGTGCCACAGATGCATCCTGTTTCCAGACTGAGCTCCAGAAAACTGCACTGTCTCCATTAACAACACGAGGTCTGAAATTTCCTGAGCAAACAGGTCACTCATTACAAGCCTGTTGTGGTGAGCCTGGTTCCCACTCTTGGTCCCAGCAGTCTCGTGGAAGCAGGTCTTGACACTGATACAGACTAACAGAGTTGGAAGGGAGCTTGTAAGTCATCTAGTCCAACCCCCCCCCTCCCCAAAACAGGAGACCCTACATCATTTCTGATAGGTGGCAGTCCAGGCTCTTTTTGAAAGTTTCCAGGGATGAAGCTCCCACAACTTCTGTTCCATGGGTTGATTGTTCTCACTGTCAGAAAATGTCTCCTTATTTCCAGGTTGAATCTCTCCTTGTTCAGTTTCCATCCATTATTCTTTGTCTGGCCTTCGGGTGCCTTGGAAAATAGCTTGACCCTCTTCCTCACTGTGGCAGCCCCATAAATATTGGAAGACTGTTCTCATGTCTCTCTTGGTCCTTCTCTTCACTAGACTAGCCAGGCCCAGTTCCTTCATCATAGGTTTTAGTCTCCAGACCTTTGATCGTCTTAGATAGATTCAGATTAACAAGAGTTGGAAGGGACCTTGTAGATCATCTAGTCCAATCCCCCACTCAAGCAGACAACCATACATCATTTCTGACAGGTGGCAGTCCAGTCTCTTCTTGAAAGCCTCCAGTGATGAAGTTCCCACAACTTCCGAAGGTAACTTCTGTTCCACTGGTTGATGGTTCTCACTGTCAGGAAATTCCTCCTTATTTCCAGGTTGAATCTCTCCTTGATCAGCTTCCATCCATTATTCCTTGTCTGGTCTTTGAGTACTTTGGAAAACAGGTTGACTCCCTCCTCTCTGTGGCAGTCCCTCAAATATTGGAAGACTTCTATCCTGTCTCCCCTGGTCCTTCTCTTCACTAGACTAGCCAGGCCCAATTCCTGCAACCGTTCATTGTATGTTTTAGCCTCCAGTCCCCTCATCATCTTGGTTGCTCTTCTCTGCACTCTTTCTAGAGTCTCAACATCTTTTTTTATAGTGTGGTGACCAAAACTGGGTGCAGGACTCTAGGTGTGGTCTTACTAAGGCTTTATAGAGTGGTATTAGTACCTCCCTTGATCTTGATTGTGTCCCTCTTGTTAATGCAATTTAAGATTGCATTGGCTTTTTTGGCTGCTGCCACACACTGCTGACTCACATTTAACTAGTTGTCCACTAAGACTCCAAGATCCCTCTCACTGTTACTGCTTTGCCTGCATCCTACCTTAAGGAACTGAACATTAGTTAAATCACCTACGGACGCTTTGGGGAGGCAGACTGCAAAATGCCTCTTTTGATGATGGAGGATGCTACTAGCGAGAGAGCTTGGCAATCTGGAGCGTGGTTCAGTGGTTAAAGACGCTGGGCTTGTTGGCTGAAAAACCGGCAGCCCAGGTTTGAGACCCAAGCACCACGTGACAGGGTGAGCTCCCATCCTCGCCTCAGCTCGGGCCCACCTAGTACTTCGAAAGCATGGAAAAGGCGAGTAGATAAACAGGTACCAATGGGAAGATAACAGCGCTCTGTGATGTCAGGCTGACCACATGACCGCAGAAATGTCTTCGGACAGCGCTAGCTCAAATGGTCTTGAAATGGAGATGAGCAGCGTCTTCTAGAGCAGGGGTGTCAAACTCAAGGCCCGGGGGCCAGATCCGGTCTGCGGGGTGCTTTGATCTGTCCTACGGGGCCGCCCTGGAAACAGCAAAGGACCAGCCCACGGTGCCTCTGCCAGCAAAAATGGAGCTCGGGAGGGCAGCGGGCTCCATTTTTGCTGGCAGAGGGTTGCAGAAAGCCATTGCAGCCAAAAATGGAGCTCAAAACACCGTTTTCACTGGCAGAGTGCTTGGGCCACCACAGGCACCCCACAACACAAGTGATGTCGAGATGGCCACGTCTATCCTGGCCCCCCCCCAAAGTTAAACACAACCCTGATGCGGCCGTCAATGAAATTGTGTTTGACACCCCTGTTTTAGAGTCAGCAATGACTAGTGGAATAAAATCCGCAGGGATTCCTTTTTTTTTTATTATTCAATTAGGAGCTTAAGAAGAGGTTAATTTTTAAATCACAGGCCCTTCTGTCTTGGGAATTTGGAAGCAGGACCTCAGAAAGTCCCTTAGGATGATTAAAAAACCATAAACAAGTCCCAATAGTCTGGCAAACTATGCTTGCCTTTGTCCTTTAGAAATGATTAGAAGGTTCTTCTCACTTCTTCTCACACCCCATGTTTTAACTAAGAGCTCTGAAGAAGAGAACAGATGCAGATCTTAACGCTTGTTGTGGTCCGCCAGCAGCCTACGGAGCTGGCAGCGGAGTCGGACAGCGATGAGGCTGAGGAAGAACAGGGGCCAGCCGTGGAGGCTGGGGAAGGCCCGGATGAGGGCTCTGCGTCGGAGGCAGAGATGGGGCCAGGGCCATCGGGGAGTGAGGTGCGGACTCCGGAGCCTCCAGAGGCTGACAGTAGAGAGGCAAAGAAACAGGAGGAGCCTGTTTCTACTGCACGTATGAGAAGAGCTGCCAGAAGGCAAGAGCAGCTAAAGCAGAGAGGATGACTCGGGAGTAGGGCCAAGAGATGATTGGCCCCTCCCATAAGGCTTAAAAGACCAGCAACGGCTCTTCGGATAAACTGAGAATGAGTTAATTCTCAGCTGTTTTAATAAAATCTGTTTGTTTTTTGGAACTGTTTTGCATTTAATATTAACTATGTGGGCCTGGGTCACAGCAACGCTGAGATAAGTAACTTGAGGAAGCCATGAGGCTGTTTGTTCCTCTGGATGGGTAGTCCTCGACTTACGACTGTACTTGAGCCCAGTATTATGGACATAAATAGTTGCAGTTGTTAAAACAGTATCACATGACCAGACTTGACTTGACAGCATGTTTTGCAAGTGGCCGTAAAGGGAATGTCGTCATTAAGGGAATCCATTTTATCCAACGGGCGTTTTTGTCAGAAAGCGGAAGTGAATGTCAGAAATTAGCACAAAACCAGTCGGGAATTTCGGTCAAGGGAGCCTGGGATGCTGCAAACAGCAGGAAAAGGGGAATCTGGTTGCTAAGGGCCCAACATGTGAGCATGGGACCCACAGGGGGAGGAGGGGGTTGTAACTTCGAATTCGGATCGTTTAAATGCCCTTTGGGGGGTTGTTGTAATTTCAAAGCGTTGCTAAGCAACCGGTCGTTAAGTCGAGGAGTACCTGTAAATATTCTCTGTTGCTGAAGAAACGGCTTCCCACGTTCCTCCTGCGGAAGCCATCTCTTAGGAATTGTGTAAATACCGAACTGTTGGTACGTGTGTGCAATCCTGAAATCTGGCACAGTGTGACAATTGCTCCTAAAGGCAAGCTGCCTGCAGCAGACATGTGGATGGAGACCTACAGTGAGATTTCGTACCTCTCTCTCTCTCTCTCTCCCCTTCTCCCTTCCACTCCTTCTCTCTCCCCCTTACCCACCCTACCACTTCTTCATCTCCTTCTCTCTCCCTCTCTCTCTGCCTACTACTCTCTCGCTCTCTCCCTCCCTCTCCCCACTACTCCGCTTGCACTCTCGCACTGTTCCTCCCTCTACCTCCCACTCCTTCTCTCTCCCACTCCTCTCTCTCTCATCCTTCCTCCCACTCCTTCTTTCTCTCTCCCTCTCTCTCCTTTTCTCTCCCACTCCTTTTCTCTCTCCCTTCCCTCTCTTGCTCTCTCCCTTCCCCCTCTCTCTCTCCCTGCCACTCCTTCTTTCTCCCTTTCTCTCTCCCACTCCTTCTCTCTCCCTCCCTCTCCCCCTTCCCTCCCACCTCTCTCCCTTCCTCCCTTCTTCTCCCTCTCCCTCCCACTCTCCCTTCCACTCCTTCTCTCTCCCCCTTACCCACCCTACCACTTCTTCATCTCCCTCTCTCTCCCTCCCTCCCACTCCTTCTCTCTCCCTCTCTCTCTGCCTACTACTCTCTCGCTCTCTCCCTCCCTCTCCCCACTACTCCGCTTGCACTCTCGCACTGTTCCTCCCTCTCCCTCCCACTCCTTCTCTCTCCCACTCCTCTCTCTCTCTCCCTTCCCTCTCTCACTCCCTTTTTCCCCCTCTCTCCCTCCCTCCCACTCCTTCTTTCTCTCTCCCTCTCTCTCCCTTTTTCTCTCCCACTCCTTTTCTCTCCCTTCCCTCTCTTGCTCTCTCCCTTCCCCCTCTCTCCCTCCCTGCCACTCCTTCTTTCTCCCTTTCTCCCTCCCACTCCTTCTCTCTCCCTCCCTCTCCCCCTTCCCTCCCCCTCTCCCTTTCTTCCTTCCTCTCCCTTCTTCTCCCTCTCCCTTCTTCTCCCTCTCCCTCCCACTCTCCCTCCCACTCCTTCTCTCTCCCTCTCTCCCTCCCCCTCTCTCCCCTTCCCTCCCCTTCACCCTTTCTCCCTCCCCACTCCTCCTCTCTCTCCCTCCCTCCCACTCCTTTTCTCTCCCTCCCTCTCCCTCCCTCTCCTTTCTCTCTCCCTCCCTCTCCCTTTTTCTCTCCCACTCCTTTTCTCTCTCTTCCCTCTCTTGCTCTCTCCCTTCCCCCTCTCTCCCTCCCTCCCACTCCTTCTTTCTCCCTTTCTCCCTCCCTCTCCCCCTTCCCTCCCACTCCTCTCTCCCTTCCTCTTCCTTCTCTCTCCCTCTCCCTCCCACTCTCCCTCCCACTCCTTCTCTCTCCCTCTCTCCCTCCCCCTCTCTCCCCCTTCCCTCCCCTTCTCTCTATCTCCATCCCACTCCCTCTCTCCCTCCCTCCCATTCCTTCTCTCTCTCCCTCCCTCCCCTCTCTCTCTCACACACACACAAATAAAAAGCAATTCTGTAAAATGCAAAACCCCAGGTGCCTGCAGAGTACGTTCAAACAAGCCATGACCACAGCTGCCCTCTCGCCTGGGCCTTGTTTTCCTTTATTTAAACTATATTTGTAATGTGCCCTTCATAAAAATACGCCCTTGAGCAATTTGCCAGACGTCGCAAGGTATAAAACAATAAAAGGATGAAGGCATGAACAGGCGTCGAGACATATTAAAACAGCAAGGAGAGACCATAAAATAAAATCCTAATAAACGGAGGATAAAATCAATACAGAGCTGAGGGCGACAAGAGCATTTTATTCTAATATAATCAAATAATAAGGAAATGTAGTTATTTATTTAGGGAAAGGGGCAGAAAATGTAATTTTTTAAGCCATCACTTGTCCTGTTTGTTTGTCGGGCATACAGGTAATCCTTGGTTTACAACCATTCGTTTAGTGACTGCCCGAAAAAATGATCAAAATTCAGACAATTGGCAACTGACTCATATTTATGACGGTTACAGGGTTCTGGGGTCACGTGACCCGCTTTTCGCGACCTTCCGGTCAGCAGAGTCAATGGGGAAGCCAGAGTCACTTAACAACCACGTGATTGCCTTAACACCGCAGGGATTCACTTAACAGCGGTGGAAAGGAAGGTCGCAGAATGGGGCAAAAGGCATTCAACAACTGTCTTGCTTAGCGAGACGGAAATATCAGGCTCAATTTTGGTCGCAAGTCGAGGACTACCCGTAGTAAAAAAAGAATAATAAAAGATTTGGTGGAACAGCTTAAAATTTGCTCTGCTCTCTTTTCACGGAGGTTTTCGAGCCTTCAGCTTCTAAACGCTTCTCGGAAAACAGCATTGGGGGGAGGCTTTGATTTCAATTAGAAAAGAGAAGAACAGTTTGGCCACCCTGGGGGCGACGAAGAAGGCTGTTTTTCTACCATAATTATAACTAGCCCTACTTGTTCTTATTTCTCCAGAGACTTGGGACATGTAGAAACAGATGCAGGATTACAAAACTCTTTTAATGTTTATTTTCTTAGCTAAAACCTGTAATTCCGTTCCACCCACACACGCCCATTCCTGCCTCCCCATCTCATCTCAAAGTCCGGCTGGCCAGGCTCGTCTCGAGTTCCAAAAGGTTCAAGGTGGGAACAGAAGTGGCATTCAGGGAATTTTAACACCGGTTCGCCGCACACCGAAAATGTGCGTGCACGCCTTCTGCGCACATGCTTTGCTCACGCGTGCGGCTTACATGCATGTGCACGGCTTAGAAAACATGACTAAATAGGACAGCATAGTGGGTGGGCGGGGGCCGAACCGGTCCGAACCGGCTGAATACCTCCACTGGATGGGAACAGGGGTGGGTTCCACTTAACTTTACTACCAGTTCGCAGCGAGATGTCATGGGAGGTGGGCAGAGCCTCCTGCCAGTTTTACTACCGGTTCTATAGAACCGGACCGAACCAGGAGCCTATAATCCACTACTCTGCCTTTTGTGCGATTGCCTTTAAGTACTACAGTTCCCAATCGCTTTTACGGATTCCGAGTTGGCTTGGCTGGGCCTTTTCTTGGTAGATTTCCACGAATCACTGCCTCCTCCAATACACTGTAGAACCATCACCTTGCTTAAGATGCTTTCCCATCTTGAGATTGTCATGCCAATATTTTTACACACGCGCGTGCGCGCACGTTATCCTCACACACCTAGGTACATACACTAGTAACAGCAGGGTCACAAATCTGATCGTGTGAACAAGAGGCTGCTCGTGGTTCAGGAAATCAGAAGTCGTGGGAGCTTCACCCCTGGAAGCTTTCAAGAAGAGACTGGACTGCCATCTGTCGGAAATGGTGTAGGGTCTCCAGCTTGGGCGGGTGGGAAGGGTCGGATTAGATGACCTACAAGATCCCTTCCAACTCTGTTACTCTGTTATCTATTCAATTGAAGCAGAAGTGAGCGGAGGACCCCAGCTGCATCATCAAGAGCGTTCTCCAAAGGAAAGGAGATTAAACTATCCGTCTTTTCTTTCTCTGGGTGATTTCCAAGTTTTTATGGAAGCTTCAGACGGATTCTGAACACAAAGAACGACTTTGTCGGAAAACAACATTGATAGTCTTGCTGCACTTATCTCTTGTCGGCGTCTTCTGCTTTTGATCTTTTGCCAAGAGAAGCCTTTGGCAGTTTGCCCAATTATACCAAAGTTGGTGATTAGACTGAAGAATTCGTGTTATGAAGAATTTGTTTTGATTTAGCTTGGACTATGCTGAGAATGAGCTAATTGTCAGCTGTTCTAATAAAGTCTGTTTGTTTTCGAACTGTTTGCGTTTAATTCTAACTACTTGGGCCTGGGTCGCAACACTTATAAAGCGATACTAATACTCCACAGGGTTTTGATTCTACTCTTCTGGTTTATACAAGTTGGGTAGAGCTGAAGTGTCTAACGCGGTTCCTGACTCATTCCTGCCTACCCCAATTACACACATCAAGTGATGCAAACTAGGACAATGGGCAATCAAATAAAATGCACTCGACTGGCACAATGCACAGAATGCCCTGTATTTTCTTCCTTGATACACAATTTGCATTCTCTCGTCAGGGAAAACCGGTGTTTAGCACGCTCCTCTCTGTTCAAAGGAATTGTGCTCAGAGCAGGTGGCACAAACCCTGACAGTGCCACGCGGGTGGCTTGCGTGGCATGCTAAGCAAAGGAATCCACAGAGCCTTTGGGAATGTACGGCATCCAAATAAATACATTAAAAACAAAAGAAAAAAAAATCAAACGAAAGAAATGAACAAACCCGGAAAAACAAGTCCCGCTGTTGGTGCCCGAGATCCCAGCCCCGAAAAAAGGGGCATCTGAATCAGGTCTAGGAAACTGGAGCCCAGAAGCACCCAAAACTGTGCCCAACCCGGAGAGAGCCAAGTGTCCCATGCTTAATGCAGCAATTGAAACCGCCTGGATTTCTATCGTCACCAAAGTAATTATTGCTTCATTCGTTAAATTGGAAAAAAAGGGTGATTGCACATTCCTTTGCAGCTGTTAACACTAATGCTCAGGAACAGCGGTTCTGAATTATAAATAGAATTAGAATGGATGGACTGAGCTTCCTTATTTCTCTTTAATTTTTTTTTAAAAAGAGTTTATGATAAGATAAAATGCAAACAGAAATTATGAACGTTAAAGAAGAGAAATGAAGAGGGGAAAAAGAAGAGCTGAACTCCGAATTTTTTGGGTGTTGCAGAATGCAGGAAAAAAATTAGAGCCTCAACCGTTCGCTTTCCATTTGAAAAAGTTTCAAGCCATTTGCATAAAAAAGTCATTCTAGTTGGTGTAGGGCAGGGGTCAGCAACCTGCGGCCCTGGAGCCGCATGTGGCTCTTTCATCCCTCTGCTGCGGCTCCCTGTTGCTGATCGGCTCCACAATTGATAGGGCTTTCGGTTAGGACAGGTAAGAGGAAAAAGGACGCCGCGCTAGGAGGAGACTCTATGGTGGGGGAAACGGACTTCCGGTTGGCAGAGGAAAGAGGATGCCGCGCTAGGAGGAGACTCTACGGTGGGGGAAACGGACTTCCGGTCAGCTCTAGAATTGAACAGAGGGCTTCCGGTTAGGACCTTTGTGGCTCTTTGAGTGTTTTTAAGGTTGCCGACCCCTGATGTAAGGTTTCCTGCCTAAGATGGTCTACAGATGGTATACAGGTAGACCACAATTGAGCCCAAAATTTCTATTGCTAACTGAGACAGTTGTTAAGTGAGTTTGGCCCCATTTTACTTTCTTGCTATGGTTGTTAAGCTGCAGTTGTTAAGTTGTTATGCAGCTGTGGTTGTTAAGTGAACCCGGCTTCTCCATCGATTTTGCTTGTCAGGAGGTTGCAAAAGGGGATCACGTGAGCCCGGGTCACTGCGACTGTCATAAATATGAGTCAGTTGCCAAGCATCTGAATTCTGATCACCTGACTATGGAGATGCTCAACGGTCGTAAGCATAAGAAATGGTCATAAGTTACTTTATGTATGCCAAGGACTATCCGTAACAGCAATAGCAATAGCACTTAAACTTATATACTGCCCCATATTCCTTTATAGCACTTTCTGGACAGTTTAGAGATTCAGCCTCTTGCCCCCAACAATCTGGATCCTCATTTTACTGACCTCAGAAGGATGGAAGGCCGAGTCAACCTTGAGCTGGTCAGGATTGAACTTCCTGGCTGTGGACAGAGTTTGCCTGCAATACAGCACTCTAACCACTGCACCAACACTGCTTCCTCCCTCCCTCCCTCCCTCCCTTCCCAAGCAATAGCACTTAGACTTATAGTGCTTATTATACAGTGCTTTGCAGCTCTCTCTAAGCGGTTAGAGTCAGCCTCTTGCCCCCAACAATCTGGGTCCTCATTTTACCCACCTCGGAAGAATGGAAGGCTGAGTCAACCTTGAGCAGATCAGAATCGAACTTCCTGGCAGTGGGCAGAGTCTGCCTGCAATACTGGTTTCTAACCACTGCGGCACCAGGAAGGAGAAGGAGAAAGGGAATAAGAGAAAAGGAAGGAAGGAAGGAAGGAAGGAAGGAAGGAAGGAAGGAAGGAAGGAAGGAAAATAGCAATAGCACTTAAACTTATCTACCGCTTCACAATGCTTTACAGTCCTCTTTTAAGAAGTGTACAGTGTCAGCCTCTTGCCCCCAACAATCTGGGTCCTCATTTTACACACCTCGGAAGGTTGAGAAGGCTGAGCCAACTTGAGCAGGTCAGGATCGAACTCCTGGCAGTGGGCAGAGTTAGCCTGTAGTATTGCCTTCTAACCACTGACCCAAGGGAGTCAGGGGAGATAGCTCCCCTGAACGGACTTGCCAGAGGTTGCCCTGCCAGCCTCCGGTGCCTGTGACACCCATTGTTTAGAAATCTGAACTCTGAGCCCAGTTGGACCCTTATCCAAAGTCAAGATCACGGAAGGGAAACGCTGCTGCTCCTCCCACCTTCCAAAGCCCCTTCCTGTAAGAGCTGTGCGTTTCCAAAAAAAGAGAATTTCCTAGATGGTGACTAAAATAGGGAGACGTTGGCAGTGGGATCCGTATTCTCCCTAGAAAGGCTGATCCGGTGCCAAAGTTTCCATCCCTCCATGTTGCGCTAAAAACATCCGAGACTTCCTAACAGGTTTTATGTTAGGTTTTGCACATTTGCTTTTCAAAGCAAAATTGTCTTGGACTGCTGTGCGTCTAACAGATTCTAACAGACAAACGGAGTTAGTCATCCTTTTGGTGTGTACTACGCATGTTTCACCACTGGTCTCAACCGCAGCAAATTTGGGGTTTGCTGGGAGTTGGGTAGACTTCAACTCCCAGAATTCCTCAGCTCAAAGTTACTGGGGGGTTTGAAAAACATTTGATCTCAAGCAAAGTTTCCCAGGACTTAAGGTTGTACAGTAGTGGCTAAATTTGTGGAAAAAGTGTATTTTCTAAAACTAGCTAATACCACCACCATGGAAAGATACTTTAATCAAGAATGTAATGCAATAACTTTTAGGAAGGATTTGCTATTAGAATAGCAATTACAGTATAAAGAAGAAAAGTGAAACATGTAGATATACAAAAATGATCACATAGAAAAAAATGAGATATACAAAAATGATCACCATGTCAGTTAATATTTAGTTGGGTAACCTTTAGCATGAATTATGGCCTTACAACGTCTTTCCATGGAGTGAACCAAGTCTTTGAGTTCTGCAGCTGTTATAATGTGAAACCAAGATTGAATGATGGCTTCTATTAACTGGGTTTTATGGCTGGGTCGCTTCTGACTAACAAGTTTCTTTAATCAGCTCCATAGATTTTCCATTGGCTGAAGATCTGGGCTATTCCCAGGCCATTCCAGCAGTGGAATAGGATTATCTTGAAACTCCTAGAAAAGACGGTGTTATTAGCCATCAAACCTCCGAAATACATTTTCCCCAAAAGGTTTCCACAATTTTGGCCACTACTGTACTGTCTTCACTTGGGAAGAAAGCCCCCTTCCCTGCCCCTTAATATCAGCTTTCGGCACACGAAGGGCTTCTACCTGTGTACGGTACAGCAAGAGTTCAAAGAGAAAGCACTCTCTATTTTCAAACACGCAATAGGCATTTTCATAATAATAATAATAATCATGATGCTAGCGATTTGCGATATTATTAAATGAAAAGAGCGCCGAGGGGAGAATGAAGCAATAAAATGACCTCTTGAAAAAAAAGCCAAAGGGGGGAATTTTAGCTCTTGACGTGATTCAAAGGAGCTGTTTACAGGGCCAATGGCGGAGGTCGCTGGGACCGATCGTTTTGCTCCGTGTCTGTGGAGATTCTCAGTCATCCAGGTCATGGTTGTCTCAAAAGTCTTGGTAGTACAGTGGTCTAAGGCACCCTGTTATTAAGCTGGTTATTAAGACCAGCTGCCTGCAATTACTGCAGGTTCGAATCTCGCCAAAATATTTAAACACAGACCCGGAAATCAGGTAAGATGGCAAGAGGAGTCCCACCTTGCTCCATGCACCCCCAAAATAATAAGACCTCCCCGAAAATAAGGCCAAGCGCTTATTTTGGGGTTCAAAAAGGAGGAGGCCTGGTGGCTCAGCAGACTAATAGCATTGTGATTAACACCAGCTGTCTGCAATTACTGTAAGTTCGAATCTCACCAGGCTCAAGGTTGACTCAGCCTTCCATCCTTTCAAAGGTAGGTGAAATGAGGACCCAGTTTGTGGGGGCAACGAGCTGACTTTGTATAAATATACAAAAGGATGAAGGCTATTGCTTAACGCATTGTAAGCCGCCCTGAGTCTCCGGAGAAGGGCGGCATAGAAATCAAATTAAAAATAAAATTTAAAAAGTGCTTTTTTTCAAAACAAAGTCAAAGTTTCATACATATATAGATACATCCTCTTCTTTGGGTAAGAGAATCCATTTAACCACCCCGCTTCTCTTTGCTGTGGGGAATAATATTCGACCATTGAATACTGAACTAATCGAACTAATTTTTGAACTAATTGAACTAATATCCAATATTAGGCAGACGTCTTCGGACAGCGCTGGCTCATCGGCTTTGAAAAGGAGACAAGCACCGCCCCCTAGAGTCAGGAACGACTAGCACATATGTGCGAGGGGAACCTTTACCTTTTTAAAGGGCCGTCAGCAACATTCCCAGGTGAGTTTTCTCTTATTTCCAACCTGAGGATGAGACCAGGTGGAGCACTCCAGGTGTTCGGTTCAAGAATTTGAGTGTGGGGAACAAAGGCGGCATTAGGGCTGGGGAGGGGGCAAAGGAAGGGGGGAGCTGAAACCGTGGTGTGGATGCACCAAGCAAGATCCTGAGCCTAGTTTAGCTCAACAGACAGAAAAACTGTAATTTAACACCAGCTGTCTGCAATTAAAGTAAGATCGAATCTCGCCAGGCTCAAGGTTGACTCAGCCTTCCATCCTTTCTAAGGTAGGTAAATTGAGGACCCAGATTGTGGGGGCAATAAGCTGACTTTGTATAAATATACAAAAGGATGAAGGCTATTGCTTAACGCAGGGTAAGCCACCCTGAGTCTCTGGAGAAGAGCGGCATATAAATCAAATTAAAAAAAAAAAAAAAAGATCCATATAGCCGGCTGGCTTGTAATCCGATTTCTGCTAGTTATGAGCAACTGCAGCGTCTCAATTGTCCATTTTAATGTATGTAGCAGGACTACCAGATTCTGTAAATGGCTTTGTTCTTTGTTCCCTACGCCCTCCATCTGTCTGGTAAAACTCGCGAGATTCGTTTTTCTCGCCATGCACATGTATACATCTGAACTACGCTGTGTTGTGTCTCCGTGTCACATAATATATGTGGGTATATCTATAATTTTGTTATTTATTTATTCTGTCATGGTTATCTATTGCATATTGGAGGTGGTGATTCTTTGAGAGCTGCGTGCAACGAAATTTCACTTTAGTGCATGCTGATTAGTGTACATTCAAAGGGACAAGAAAGTAATTCTAAGTCATTCGACAGGAGTGGCTGCCTTGAGATGGCCAGAACTGCCCCGATGCCGACCTTAAATTTGCAAGGGACCATCGCTGGCCAGCAGCCCAGAACAACAGGTAAACTCAGATTATGCCACAGATGCTTTGATATGCACGAACATATATATATATACCTGATGGGCGTGCACTCAGCATATCTCCTACTGCAATGGGGGAGGGGTTACGCAGCTCAGTGTGGCTTTATTTTTGGAAGTGCCCCTTGGGAGGAGCTGGTTTCAGAGGCTGGGGTGGAAGGCTACCGCGAGGCCTAGGAGACATTGGCTGGGCACAAGGCTTGGCGCAACCTTGAGGAACATGCTCCTGATGGCGTGAGGTCCCAGGTAGAGGGCTTCTCGGAAGGGGAAGAAGGGGATCTGGCAGGGAGTCAGGGAGCAGGCGAGGGCAAGGATGCAAAAATTCTGTTCAGCAGGAAAGCAGAACAACAGGGCTGCTGCTGGGGGTTGAGAGGGCTGGGGAGCGATCCTCAGGCTGGAGATAGCAAGAGCAATAGCATTTAGACTTATATACCGCTTCACAGTGCTTTACAGCCCTCTCTAAGCGGTTTATAGAGTCAGCCTCTTGTCCCCCCAACAATCTGGGTACTCATTTTACCGACCTTGGAAGGATGGAAAACTGAGTCAACCTTGAACCAGTCAGGATCGAACTCATGCCAGTGAGCAGAGTTAACCTGCAATACAGCATTCTAACCACTAAGACGGAAGGAGAGAAGGAAGGAAGGAAGGAAGGAAGGAAGGAAGGAAGGAAGGAAGATAGCAATAGCCCTTTAACTTATATACCACTTTACAGTGCTTTTAGAGCCCTCTCTAAACAGTTTACAGAGTCGGCCTATTGCCCCCAACAATATGGGTCCACATTTTACCAACCTTGGATGGACGGAAGGCTGAGTCAACCTTGAGCCTGGTGAGATCTGAACTGCCAAATTGCAGGCAGCCGGCAGTTAGCAGAAATAGCCTGCAGTACTGCACTCTAACCACTGGGCCACCGTGGCTCATGGAGAGAGGTGGTGCTATGGGGGACAGCATCTGGACTCGGTGGAAACAGGAGGGAGGGGAATGGATTCCCCCTCAAGCTGGCAACATGGACACAAAATAGCAAGGATCCATGGATGAAACCTGAAGTCCAAGCAGCTCGGGAGAAGAAAATGTGCGGTGCAGGCTGACTGCAGGATATGTGTTGGGATGGGGAGGGGGAGAGAAAAAGACCCCCATTTTGGGAGATCGTGGCATGAACCCTCTCCCCTTGCCATAAATAGCAGCCAGATAAGCAAGGGATGGGTAGGTGCAGGGGTGGGATTCAGCCGGTTCGGGAAAACCGGATGTTAATTTTAATCTGGTTCGCCGAACCGGTAGTTGCAAGGACTGGCTGACCCCGCCCACCGTGCTCCTCCCTTCCCAGGAGTCTCAACACGGGCCGTTTTGGATGCCAGGTAAGTTCAGGGCCCGCACAGAGGTTCTGGGAGGGCAAAAAATGGGCCTACCGGAAGTCAGGAAACAGGCCTGTTTCCGGCCTCTGGAGGGATTCCAGAGCCCTAGGGAGGCCATTTTCACCCTCCTGATAGCTTGAGGAAAGACTCTGGAGCCTGGGGAGGGCGAAAACACACCCACCCACCCTGGTGCAGGAGGCTGAGTAGGCCACACCCCCACGCCCACGACCACCCAACAACCAGGCAGTGAACCAGTTGCTAAAATTTTTCAATCCCACCCTTGGGTAGGGGGGAGAGGAGAGCTGGAAAAGCAAGAGAGAATCTTTCCTCTCTTTTTTTTGCAGTTACGGATCATTTGACAAGACCGAGGAGGTCCCACGTCTCCTTGTCATGCGTGGCTCAGGCCCCACGCTTGTCAAGATGCAGCCTTGTGTGAAGCTGCGGGTGGAGGGGAACGTTTTGGACAACCAGGCCATTCCTTGTGGCTCAGACTGTTGCAGGTGCGACTTGTGGCCCGGGGCTGAGTTTATTGAGGTATATGTGGCCTTGTGCATCACTTCTCTTTTGACTAATAAGCCAGAGGACAAATGACTTATTTTAGAATTGTTTGAGGGGGTGGGAGTGAAAGAGAGAGGGAGAGAGAGAGAGACAAACACAATCATTATTCTTCGCGTGTGTCAAGGTTGTGTTACAGCTTGTCTAGCCAGCCAAATGACTTTGTGGGAATCAGGTTAGCACTCAGTCCCGTGAGCCTTATCTGGATCTTGCCAACGGGTTTCCATGCTGATTTTTCGTTTGTTATCTTATTTCAGGCCGCTCGGTGACAGTAATTTGATGGGCTACAGTAATTTGATGTAGCTCCTAGCCTGCTTGATACGATCCTGCTCGGAAAAATAAACCTAACAGCGTCAGAATATTCCCCACACGGCCTTATTTCAGATTATTGGCTTGGTTGGCCGTCTACCAGCCCTACGTTAAGGTGCTTCTAGGATTTTGCTGGTCGTCTCCCATTCAAGAGCTGACCCATTCTGATCCTGCTTAGCTTTTCAAGCAAGGCTGTTAAGGTTGCCACCTACCCCTTAGTGATAAATGCAGGGACATCTCATTGACTCCAGGGCAATGTAGCATTGTTTTTGAGAATTAATTGACTGCAAACAGATGTTGGCCACACTGAGCTGCAAAGAAGCCGAGCCCAATGTCACCCTAGAGGTTTAACCAAGGGCTGCCACAATGAAGAGGGAGCCAAGCTATTCTCCAAAGCACCTGAGGACAGGACAAGAAACAATGGCTGGAAACTAATCAAGGAGAGAAGCAACTAAGAACTAAGGAGAAATTTCCTGACCGTTAGAATGATTAACCAGTGGAACAACTGGCCTCCAGAAGTTGTAAATGCTCCAACACTGAAAGTTTTTAAGAAGATGTTGGACATCCATTTGTCTGAAGTGGTGTAGGATTTCCTGCCTAAGCAGGGGGTTGGACTAGAAGACCTCCAAGGTCCCTTCGAACTCTGTTATTCTATTCTATTCTATTCTATTCTATTCTATTCTATTCTATTCTATTCTATTCTATTCTATCCCTTTAATTCTTTATTCTATTCTATTCTATTCTATTCTATTCTATTCTATTCTTTCATACTTAATTCTATTCTATTCTTCCATTCTTAATTCTATTCTTTCATTATTCTATTCTATTCTACATTCCATTCCATTCCATTCTATATTTATTATTCTATTCTATTCTCTTCCATTCCATTCCTTCAATTCTATTATTTTATTCTGTTTTTTCTTTGAAGACGTTTCGCTTCTCACCCAAGAAGCTTCCTCAGCTCTGACTGGATGGCGGGGAATGGAAGGATTGGTACTCCTTGCAGACAGCTGGTCATTTGCATCCTTTTAGAGGGTCGTTGAGGCCACTTGGAGGTTTATCTGTGTCCTCAGGGTCACCTCAGTGGTGCAAATGGTTCCTGTAGTCTGCAATTTTTCCCCTCTGGAAATTCATTCCTTCTCCCACACCCTCTAAAAGGATGCAAAAGACCAGTTGTCATTAGTCAAATGGGGAAGGAAGGAAGGAAGGAAGGAAGGAAGGAAGGAAGGAAGGGAAGGAAGGAAGGATGGAACTGGACTTTCTGGGTTTTTTCTTTGAAGACGTTTCTCTTCTCATCCAAGAAGCTTCTTCAGCTCTGGCTGGATGGTGGGCAATGGAAGGATTTATACTCCTTGCAGACAGCTGGACATTGGCATCCTTTTAGAGGTCTATTGATGAACACCCTTCGAATGGTATGGGAATAGGAATGGATTTCCAGAGGAAAAAGAATTGCAGACTACAGGAACCATTTGCACCACTGAGGTGATCCTGAGGACACAGATAATCCTCTAAGCGCTTCAAGGACGCTCTAAAAGGATGCAAATGACCAGCTGTCTGCAAGGAGTATCAATCCTTCCATTCCCCGCCATCCAGTCAGAGCTGAGGAAGCTTCTTGGGTGAGAAGCGAAACGTCTTCAAATAAAAAACAGAATAGAATAATAGAATAGAAGGAATGGAATGGAATGGAATGGAATGGAATGGAATAGAATAGAATAGAATAGAATAGAATAGAATAGAATAGAATAGAATAGAATAGAATAGAATAGAATAGAATAATGAAGGATAGGATAGGATAGGATAGGATAGAATTAAGAATTAAAGAATAGAATAGAATTGAGAATGAAAGAATAGAATAGAGAATGAAAGAATAGAATAGAATTAAGAATGATACAGGAACCATTTGCACCACTCAGGTGACCCTGAGGACACAGATAATCCTCTAAGCGCTTCAAGGACCCTCTAAAAGGATGCAAAGACCAGCTGTCTGCAAGGAAGATAAATCCTTCCATTCCCCACTATCCAGTCAGAGCTGAAGAAGTTTCTTGGATGAGAAGCAAAACGCCTTCAAAGAAGAACCAGAAAGTCCAGTGGCCTCCTGAAAAAGCACCTTTGGAACTTTCTTGAATTCTGTTAATGCTTATCTAGCTCCATCTATCTATCTGGGCTGGGAAAAGAGGGGATCAGAGCAGGAGGGGCTCAGTCATGGGTTAATGCCAGCACGGTTTTCTGCTGTCAGATGGAGAAGTGAGGCCACTAACGTAGCCTTGAGCCAAGGCCTTCAAACACCTAACCGACCCAGAGAGTGGAGTAACTTTAAATGCTAGATTCTCAGCATCTCCCGCCACGGACTTTTGAATGAAGATTTCTTCTGCTGGGCTGTTTGGCCGATGGCAATCCTTCAAGTTGTGTTTCTGCATTACCGTTTGGCCCAATCCCAGGAAGCAAATGGAAGAGAGCAGTGCAACATCTAATGGGTCCGTTGGGACTTGAAATTTGCAGCCTAACCTGCCTCAAATCTTTCCTTCTCTCATCCATCATCCCCACCCCGCCACGCGAGGTGGCAGCGACGCTGGTTCTAATGGAAGCACTTCAAGAAGAGCTCGCTAAAAGGTAGATTACGGGGGATCTATTCCTCTTAACTGGCCACACGTCTTGCTTGAGAGAGCAGGATCTCTTAGGCCTCCGAAAAGACGGCTTTGTCTTTGACATCACCCCATCTCAGAAGGGTCCCCCAACCCAAACGAAGAACCAATTCAGGACCATTTGAAGTGAGGCCGCCATGGGAAAAAGTGACTTACGACCATTTTTCACACTTATGACAGTTGTAGCATCCCTATGGTCACCTGATTAAAATTCAGACACTTGGTAACTGACTCATATTTATGACAACTGCAGTATCCTGGAGGGGCCATGTGATCTTCTGACGAGCAAACTCGATGGGTAAGCCACATTAGTGTATTAGTGTATTACTGATGCGGAACTGGCCATAATTGTATGAATGGAAGGGACTAAACCAATGTTTCTCAGACTTGGCAATTTTAGGATGTGTGCACCTCAACTCAACATCTTAGAGTTCCCAAGTCTGAGAAATACCAGGACTAAACCAAAAGCAGATAAGCCACATTGTGGAACAGTTGTTGTTAGTTGCGAAGTCGTGTCTGACCCATCGCGACCCCATGGACAACGTTCCTCCATGCCTTCCTGTCCTCTACCATCCTCTGGAGTCCATTGAAGCTCACGCCGACTGCTTCAGTGACTCCATCCAGCCACCTCGTTCTCTGCCGTCCCTTTCTTCTTTTGCCCTCAATCTTTCCCAGCATTAGGCTCTTCTCCAGGGAGTCCTTCCTTCTCATTAGGTGGCCAAAGCATTTGAGTTTCCTCTTCAGGATCTGGCCTTCTCAAGAGCAGTCAGGGTTGATCTCCTCTAGGACTGACCGGTTGGATCGCCTTGTAGTCCAAGGGACTCGCAGGAGTCTTCTCCAGCACCAGAGTTCAAAGGCCTCCATTCTTTGGCGCTCAGCCTTCCTTATGGTCCAACTTTCACAGCCATCCATTGCAACTGGGAAAACCATCGCCTTGGCTATACGCGCTTTCATTGACAGGGTGATGTCTCTGCTTTTTAGTATGCTGTCTAAATCTGCCATAGCTTTCCTCCCCTTTCCTGTGCTTAATAGGCTGCATTGAACACAGCAATCTTTTCCCACCTGCATTCTTCTCCCCGTCCCCGCCACAAATTCTGGATATTTTTGCCAGGGGTGTCTGCAGGTGTCAGAATTTGCAAGATAATGTGCACCGCGCTATAAACCGAGGCCCGCCCTACGGATGCTGCTAATTTCTGCAAAAAAAAAAAAAGAAGAAAAGAAAAAATCTCTAATGGCCATAAACAAAGGCAACAAATACACCCTTAACGTTCACGATTGGCTCTTTTTCAAATTCCATTTTAGCTTCGCGTGCGTGTGGGTTTTTTTTTTTTTTTTTCCTTTTCAAAATTTCTTCATCTTCCTGTTCCTGCTTCTGAGCCAAAGTGCACATTTGAGAACCGGTAAAGGCTAAGAATCCATCCCATGCACGCACACGTTTCTCTCCCCCCTCCTCCTTTTTTTTTTTTTTTAAAAAAAAAATGATGCTTCCACAATGCAGCTAATCGAGCAACATTTATCCTTCTTACGTTGTTTCGCTTCCTGACGGGATTAATTGCAAGGGTTGCAAAAACGACATCCTTGCGCAACGGATAACCCCAAAGGATGAACAGACCGGGACGGCGACATATTTGGAATCCAGGCAACTCTGGACACATCCACATCAAGCCGCTGACTTTATTTAATCCTTTTTATCAGCCGCCTCGATCACCAGAGTAACTTTATATTGTTGGACAACGATCAGAAACGATGTCCAACAAGAGTAAACGTATTTTTAAGGGGAATATAAGGTACTCCTGGTGAAGGAAACATTACAGAGAAACGGTTCGCCAAGTAAAATCACAAATCACCCTGGACCAATTTTCCTAAGGAAGAACAGGGACAGGGGCTGTGAGGGCTTGAGAGGAAATACCCTTCCAAAGGGCAGGGACCCAGAGAAGACGCGTCTTCATGAGTTCCCAAAATGATACCCCTTTGGTGATGGGACCCAGAACAAGCCAAACCTGTAAGATCTTAGCAGATCTGGAAGTATGTTACTCACATTGTCTTATATTTTCTGTTATGGATTGCACCAGTAGAGGCTAAACCAATTTCGTTGTATGCATGATGTACAATGACAGTAAAGGCTATTATTATTATTATTATTATTATTATTATTATTATTATTATTATTATTATTATGTTGTTGTTGTTGTTGTTGTTGTTGTTGTTGTTATTCATTAAACATGGAACTCAGTCAACTGAACATTCAAAAATGCGTCACAAATACCATTGACTGGTGCTAATGGTTGATACAGGTTGCTGCCAGCATCCTAGGTATCAACCACGTATCTTCTTAAAATATATGATGTTCCCAGTAGCACAGTTTTTTGCAGTTCCGCTGGTGTTATTGCAGGAAGCTGCAATTTCTTGATGTGTTTTGTAAAATTCTTGGACATGGTACCAAGTGCCCCGATGACAATGGGTACCACTGTTACGTGTTTCATCATAATCATGTAGTTTCAATGGCTAGGTCGCAATATTTTGTTATTTTTTTCCTCTTCTTCCTCTTCTTCTTCTCCTCCTCCTCCTCCTTCTCCTTCTTCCTCTTCGTTCTCCTCCTCCTCCTCCTCCCCCTCCTCCTTCTTATTCTTATTCTTACTACTACTACTACTACTACTACTACTACTACTACTACTACTAGGCCACAAGCCACGATAGATTTTATAAGTGACAGCTCATAGCTTCAGTTGCATCTGTCTGATGCTCAGGAATCATTGTAGCTGGAGAAATATGTTGCCCCAGGCAACTTAAGGCACACCCATAACTACTCATTCCGCTGCAGTCTGGATCAAGTGTACCTTCTCTGTGGTATTCAAGGGCAGCTCTTGAAACAGCACATTGCAGTAGCCCCAAGGAGAAATGAACAAGGCATGAGTGAACATGAGAAAGGCCTCCAGAACAAGCAATGGGAGTAACCGTTGCGCCAGATGTATTTGTGCAAAGGCTGCCCTGACCTTCGCTGGCATTTGGTTGAGTTACTCAACTTATCCAGGTGATCCTGGGCCACAAAAGCAATAGCAACAGCACTTAGACTTATATATTGCTTTACAGTGTTTTGCAGCCCTCTCTAAGCGGTTTAGAGAGTCAGCCTCTTGCCCCCAACAATCTGGGTCCTCATTTTACCCATCTCAAAAAGGATGGAAGGCTGAGTTGACCTTGAATCGGTCAGAATCAAACTGCTGGCAATCGGCAGTCAGCCTGCAATACTGCATTCTAACCACTGGGAGGGAGGGAGGGAGGGAAGGAAGGAAGGAAGGAAGGAAGGAAGGAAGATAGCAATAGCACTTGTATATCACTCCACAGTGCTTTGCAGCCCTCTCTAAGCGGTTTACAGAGTCAGCCGATTGTCCCCCAACAATCTGGCTCCTCATTTTACCGACCTCAGAAGGATGGAAGGCTGAGTCGACCTTGAGCTGGTTAGAATCGAACTGCTGGCAATCGGCAAAGTCAGCCTGCAATACTCCATTCTAACCAATGGGAGGGAGGGAGGGAGGGAAAGAAGGAAGGAAGGAAGGAAAACAGCAATAGTACTTATATACCGCTCCATAGTGCCTTACATCCCTCTCTACGTGGTTTACAGAGTCAGCCTCTTGCCCCCAACAATCTGAGTCCTCATTTTACTGACCTCGGAAGGAGGGAAGGCTGAGTCAACATTGAGCCTGGTGTGATTTGAACTGCCAAACTGCAGGCAGCCGGCAGGCAGCAGAAGTAGCCTGCAGTACTGCACTCTAACTACTGCGCCACCATGGCTGAAGAAGGAGCTGTATGAGTCCTTTCTTTCAGGAGGAACCAGTCCCTTGTCTGAATATGGGTCAACTGGAGATGTTCTGTCCGTAGCGACCCCAATGTGCTCTCTTCCACTTTGAGTCTATGCTTCTGTGCTTACATGGAACCGAGAAAAGACCTATGCAAGTATCACTGAGACTGGGCTCCAGTCATGGGGAGTGGAAGGAGGGCAGATGTTTTTCTGTTCTGAGGGCCAGAAGAAACCCGGGGAACTGGGGAGTTGGAGACCCAAGCAGTGCAACCACCTTTGCTCCTCTACCTTCAATGAACCTGGCTGGCCCCATGCCATTGGTTGTGTTCTGGCCTAGGCTTCCCCAGCAGCACGAAGCCGAGTCCTCGTCCCGATAAACCCCTTTTATTTAATTTACAGTGAATTCCTCTCCAGCGAAGTCTTTCCTCTCCCACAGCCTTTCAAGATAGTTCACCATGACCGACCTTTATCAGGCTTGGAGAGTAGCCAGGCCGATATCTTTCAGATGCCCGCAATACTTGGCAAGAATGCAGGAATGAATGAATGGTCTCCTGCAAACTCCACTCCCCTTTCGTTCCTCTTTTATTCCCTCTGGGAGGAGCCCTTCATCATCCACCTATGGCCTTACTCCCTAGTTGACCCTTGTTCTTTAGCTGTTCCCTTCGTCTGACAACTCTACGCATGCGCACCCTGGGAACAGGCCCCAGCTGTTCATCTGCCTCACTGATGTCTGACTCCGAAGGCAGCTGATATCTGTTATATGGCCCTGGCCCCATCTCTGCCTCTAACCACTCATCAGAGCCTTCCCCAGACTCCACAACTGGCCCATGTTCCTCCCCAACCTCCTCACTGTCCGACTTCGCTGCCAGCTCTGGTGGCTGCTGGTGGGCCACAACATACGTTCTCCCTATTGAGTTGGGTAAAGGTAGGGCTACTCGTGGCCTCCAAGATACCCAAAGATCAGTTTGCTTGGCTAGACCACAATTAAAATTCCTCCATCCTGAAGTCCCACCCCAATCAAGATTGCTGCTTGCAGTTTTCCCATTGTTAATGGTCACAAAGAATCTTGGCTGGAGTAAACCCAGCAATTTTGTCCACATCCTCCAGCTGATAGTAGGTCAGTTGGAGTGTGGGAAAAAGAGGAGGCTACCCAGGCTTTATTTGTGCTCTCCTGCCCCTGCCCCGCCATGATTTCAAAACAACAGAGCCTGCAGTCCTGATGCAAAAGATCTGAAGCCTCAGAGCATATTGTCCTGTGGGACAGTTTGCAGGTTGATCCCAACAGCGACCAAGGGGAGAAATGAAGCTCAAGACAAATTAATCTCGCGGTAGAAAAAGCAGAATCTACCTTTGAGTGGGCACAACCTTCTTTGGCAGGCAAGGAGCCACAGAAAAAATGGGGAACACGGAGAAAAGGAAAAGGGGACGCGATGTGCAGCTATGGGACCGCTAGGAAGATGCAAGAGAGACCCCCTTGGAAATCAAGGAGGATGCTAACCGGCTACGCCCAACGCACCAAACCTAGCCCAGCTTAACATTTAATTGTTGTCATCATTGCCTACTTTGTACCCAAGTTGAGAACCCTATGAAATCTTTGGGGGATGGCTGGGTCAGGCAAAGAAGTAAGATTAACTTCCCACCACTTGCTGAATCATAGCTAGGCAATCTTTCTTTAGCTGTCTCCAGGAGGATGTGTGAAACCTCTTCTACCGGCTAAGTGTCACCGGAGGAGAAAGAGCGGAAGGCAAGCTTGAGGCGTATTCCCAAAGGATGGATGGGTGGATTTCATGAATTTCAGAGAACATAAGCTGCTCTTTATCGTCGCCGCTAAAATTAGCTGCTCAGCCCTTCCTGCTGACCCCAGTTATATGTGTATTAGAGAGAGAGAGAGAGAGATGGAGGCGGCTTTTTTTACATCTCTTCCTCCAAACTGTTACTTGGAATGATAGATGATAGATGGATGGGTGGATGGGTGGATAGATAGATAGAGGTAGGTAGGTAGGTAGATAAGATAGATAGATAGATAGATAGATAGATAGATAGATAGTAGATGATAGATGGATGGATAGATAGATAGAGGTAGGTAGGTAGGTAGATAAGATAGATAGATAGATAGTAGATGATAGATGGATGGATAGATGGATGGATAGATGGATGGGTGGATAGATAGATAGAGGTAGGTAGGTAGGTAGATAAGATAGATAGATAGATAGTAGATGATAGATGGATGGATAGATGGATGGATAGATGGATGGGTGGATAGATAGATAGAGGTAGGTAGGTAGGTAGATAAGATAGATAGATAGATGGTACATGGTAGATGGATAGATAGATGGATGGGTGGATAGATAGAAAGAGGTAGGTAGGTAGATAAGATAGATAGATAGATAGATAGTAGATGATAGATGGATGGATAGATGGATGGGTGGATAGATAGAAAGAGGTAGGTAGGTAGGTAGATAAGATAGATAGATAGATAGATAGATAGATAGATAGATAGTAGATGATAGATGGATGGATAGATGGATGGGTGGATGGGTGGATAGATAGATAGAGTAGGTAGGTAGGTAGATAAGATAGATAGATAGATAGATAGATAGTAGATGATAGATGGATGGATAGATGGATGGGTGGATGGGTGGATAGATAGAAAGAGGTAGGTAGGTAGGTAGATTAGATAGATAGATAGATAGTAGATGATAGATGGATGGATAGATGGATGGATAGATGGATGGGTGGATAGATAGATAGAGGTAGGTAGGTAGGTAGATAAGATAGATAGATAGATAGATGGTACATGATAGATGGATGGATAGATGGATGGGTGGATAGATAGAAAGAGGTAGGTAGGTAGATAAGATAGATAGATAGATAGATAGTAGATGATAGATGGATGGATAGATGGATGGGTGGATAGATAGAAAGAGGTAGGTAGGTAGGTAGATAAGATAGATAGATAGATAGATAGATAGATAGATAGATAGATAGATAGTAGATGATAGATGGATGGATAGATGGATGGGTGGATGGGTGGATAGATAGATAGAGGTAGGTAGGTAGGTAGATAAGATAGATAGATAGATAGATGGTACATGATAGATGGATGGATAGATGGATGGGTGGATAGATAGAAAGAGGTAGGTAGGTAGGTAGATAAGATAGATAGATAGATAGATAGATGGATAGATAGTAGATGATAGATGGATGGATAGATGGATGGGTGGATGGGTGGATAGATAGATAGAGGTAGGTAGGTAGGTAGATAAGATAGATAGATAGATAGATAGTAGATGATAGATGGATGGATAGATGGATGGATAGATGGATGGGTGGATAGATAGATAGAGGTAGGTAGGTAGGTAGATAAGATAGATAGATAGATAGATAGTAGATGATAGATGGATGGATAGATGGATGGGTGGATAGATAGATAGAGGTAGGTAGGTAGGTAGATAAGATAGATAGATAGATAGATGGTACATGATAGATGGATGGATAGATGGATGGGTGGATAGATAGAAAGAGGTAGGTAGGTAGATAAGATAGATAGATAGATAGATAGTAGATGATAGATGGATGGATAGATGGATGGGTGGATAGATAGAAAGAGGTAGGTAGGTAGGTAGATAAGATAGATAGATAGATAGATAGATAGATAGATAGATAGATAGATAGATAGATAGTAGATGATAGATGGATGGATAGATGGATGGGTGGATGGGTGGATAGATAGATAGAGGTAGGTAGGTAGGTAGATAAGATAGATAGATAGATAGATAGATAGATAGATAGATAGATAGATAGATAGTAGATGATAGATGGATGGATAGATGGATGGGTGGATGGGTGGATAGATAGAAAGAGGTAGGTAGGTAGGTAGATTAGATAGATAGATAGATAGTAGATGATAGATGGATGGATAGATGGATGGATAGATGGATGGGTGGATAGATAGATAGAGGTAGGTAGGTAGGTAGATAAGATAGATAGATAGATAGATGGTACATGATAGATGGATGGATAGATGGATGGGTGGATAGATAGAAAGAGGTAGGTAGGTAGATAAGATAGATAGATAGATAGATAGATAGATAGATAGATAGATAGTAGATGATAGATGGATGGATAGATGGATGGGTGGATAGATAGAAAGAGGTAGGTAGGTAGGTAGATAAGATAGATAGATAGATAGATAGATAGATAGATAGATAGATAGATAGATAGTAGATGATAGATGGATGGATAGATGGATGGGTGGATGGGTGGATAGATAGATAGAGGTAGGTAGGTAGGTAGATAAGATAGATAGATAGATAGATAGTAGATGATAGATGGATGGATAGATGGATGGATAGATGGATGGGTGGATAGATAGATAGAGGTAGGTAGGTAGGTAGATAAGATAGATAGATAGATAGATGGTACATGATAGATGGATGGATAGATGGATGGGTGGATAGATAGAAAGAGGTAGGTAGGTAGATAAGATAGATAGATAGATAGATAGTAGATGATAGATGGATGGATAGATGGATGGGTGGATAGATAGAAAGAGGTAGGTAGGTAGGTAGATAAGATAGATAGATAGATAGATAGATAGATAGATAGATAGATAGTAGATGATAGATGGATGGATAGATGGATGGGTGGATGGGTGGATAGATAGATAGAGGTAGGTAGGTAGGTAGATAAGATAGATAGATAGATAGATAGATAGACAGATAGTAGATGATAGATGGATGGATAGATGGATGGGTGGATGGGTGGATAGATAGAAAGAGGTAGGTAGGTAGGTAGATTAGATAGATAGATAGATAGATAGTAGATGATAGATGGATGGATAGATGGATGGATAGATGGATGGGTGGATAGATAGATAGAGGTAGGTAGGTAGGTAGATAAGATAGATAGATAGATAGATGGTACATGATAGATGGATGGATAGATGGATGGGTGGATAGATAGAAAGAGGTAGGTAGGTAGATAAGATAGATAGATAGATAGATAGATAGATAGTAGATGATAGATGGATGGATAGATGGATGGGTGGATAGATAGAAAGAGGTAGGTAGGTAGGTAGATAAGATAGATAGATAGATAGATAGATAGATAGATAGATAGATAGATAGATAGATAGTAGATGATAGATGGATGGATAGATGGATGGGTGGATGGGTGGATAGATAGATAGAGGTAGGTAGGTAGGTAGATAAGATAGATAGATAGATAGATAGATAGTAGATGATAGATGGATGGATAGATGGATGGATAGATGGATGGGTGGATAGATAGATAGAGGTAGATAGGTAGGTAGATTAGATAGATAGATAGATAGATGGTACATGATAGATGGATGGATAGATGGATGGGTGGATAGATAGAAAGAGGTAGGTAGGTAGATAAGGATAGATAGTAGGTGATAGATGGATGGATAGATGGATGGGTGGATAGATAGAAAGAGGTAGGTAGGTAGGTAGATAAGATAGATAGATAGATAGATAGATAGATAGATAGATAGATAGATAGATAGTAGATGATAGATGGATGGATAGATGGATGGGTGGATGGGTGGATAGATAGATAGAGGTAGGTAGGTAGGTAGATAAGATAGATAGATAGATAGATAGATAGTAGATGATAGATGGATGGATAGATGGATGGGTGGATAGATAGAAAGAGGTAGGTAGGTAGGTAGATTAGATAGATAGATAGATAGATAGATAGATAGATAGATAGATAGATAGATAGATGGTAGATGATGGATGGATAAATGGATGGGTGGATAGACAGATAGAGGTAGGTAGGTAGGTAGGTAGATAGATATATAGATGGTAGATGGATGGATGGATAGATGGTAGATAGATAGATAGATGATGAATGAATAGACAGATAGAGGTAGATAGGTAGGTAGGTAGATAAAATAGATAGATAGATAGATAGATAGATAGATAGATAGATTACATGGATTAGATAGATAGATACAAACAGACAGACAGACAGACAGATATTCCAGTATCTAAGGGATTTCCACAAAGAAGAGGGGATCAAACTATTCTCCAAAGCACCCAAAGGCCAAACAAGAAACAATGGATGGACACTAACCAAGGAAAGAACCAGCCTAGAACTGAGGAGAATTTACAGCCTTCTAATCTCCCTCACAGAGCGATACTATACCTCAGAGAGTGACTTCACGGTACTATTATTGTAGCATGCCTTCCATCGTTTTCATTTGGCATTTTAAGAAATGCTAATTGGGAGTCTGTTTTCCCTCCTCTAACTCCTTCCCACCACCTTTCTATAAATACTGCTGCTTGGAGCATCTGTCAAACTCAGGATTTCCAGCATGGAACCTTTGGCAACCTTGGGAGAGTATGAATACTGAGCTTGGTTCAAAAAGAAAGAAAAGAAAAGAAAGAAAAGAAAGAAAGGAAGGAAGGAAGGAAGGAAGGAAGGAAGGAAGGAAGGAAGGAAGGAAAGAAAGAAAGGAAGGAAGGAAGGAAGAAGGAAGGAAAGGAGGGAGGAAGAAAGTAAGGAAAGAAAGGAAGGAAGGAAGGAAGGAAGGAAGGAAGGAAGAAGGAAGGAAGGGAAGAAAGAAAGAAAGGAGGGAAGGAGGGAGGGAGGAAGGAAGGAAAGAAAAGGAAGGAAGGAAAGGAGGAAGGGAGGGAGGACGGAAGGAAGAAAGAAAGAAGGAAGGAAGGAAGGAAAGAAAGAAAGAAGGAAAGGAGGGAGGGAGGGAGGATGGAAGGAAGGAAAGAAAGAAAGAAGGAAAGGAAGAAAGAAGGAAGGAAGGAGGAAAGGAGGGAGAGAGGAAGAAAGAAGGAAGGAAGGAAGGAAAGGAGGGAGGGAGGGAGGAAGGAAGAAGGAAGGAAGGAAAGAAAGAAAGAAGGAAGGAAGGAAGGAAAGGAGGGAGGGAGGAAGGAAGAAAGAAGGAAGGAAAGAAAGAAGGAAGGAAGGAAGGAAAGAGAAAGAAAGAAAAAGAAAGAAAGAAAAAGAAAGAAAGAAAGAAAGGAAGAAAAAGAAAGGAAGGAAGGAAAGAAAGAAAGGAAGGAAGGAAGGAAGGAAGGAAGAAGGAAGGAAGGAAAGGAGGGAGAAAGAAAGAAAGAAAGGAAGGAAGGAAGAAGGAAGGAAGGAAAGGAGGGAGAAAGAAAGAAAGAAAGAAAAAGAAAGAAAGAAAGAAAGAAGAAGAAAGAAAGAAAGAAGCAGTCTCTACAAAGCGAGAAATGGGATGATCAACATAACCATGATTTCAAATGGAAATAACCCACCCACCCACCCTCATAGCTTCTGGCACAATGCCTTCTGCAAGGATTTTTTTTCCCCCCTTCAAAAATCAGCCACCAGTTAACCCTCAAAAGTTTTGCTGTTTAACTGGCGGGTTTCCTCTTCAGCAGAACAAAATTTCCCTGCACATAACGGTGGTTGAAGAGAAGCTGACGGGGCCCCATTTGGAACTGCACGGAGCTGAGTGAAAGGACGATAAGGAGGAGACAATGATAGGAGGGGCAAAAAAGGTTTAAATATATACTATTATTATTATTAATCAAATACTATAGAATTAGAACAGAAGTCTTCAAACAGCTGGCTGGAGAATTCTGGAAGTTGAAGTCCACAAGTCTTAAAGCTGCCAAGTTTGGAGACCCCTGAATTAGGCAAATGGGAGAAACTTTGGGAAAGAAATTGTAAATTGACAAGGACAGCTACACACCAGGAAAATTTATATTAAATGTTTTATAGGTGGCATTTACCGCCGGCTAGATTAGCAAAGATGCTTAAAAACATGTCCGCCAGATGTTGGAAATGTAACCAGACACCAGGGACGTATTATCATAGGTGGTGGACATCAGTGGTGGGATTCAAATAATTTAACAACCGGTTCTCTGCCCTAATGACCGGCTGGGTGGGTGTGGCCATGATGGACGTGGCTACGGGTGTGTGACACTTGGCGGCACTTGGCCTCCTGCACACCCCTGGGAGCAAAAACGGAGCACGGGAGGCGCGCCGCTGCTCCCTGTGCCCCGTTTTGGGCCTAGTAGGCCTTCCTGCAGCCTCCTGGGAGCAAAATCGCGCTGTGAGGGGAGAAGGGGGGGCTCCGCCACACACCCCTGCATGCCCCATTTTGGGCCTAGTAGGCCTTCCTGCAGCCTACTCGGAGCAAAACCAGGCTACGGGGGGGGGGGGGGGGAGGCTACGCCACACACCCCCGCGCCCTCCATTTTGGGCCTAGTAGGCCTCCCTGGAGCCTCCTGGGAGCAAAAATGGAGTGTGTGGGAACTCCTGGAAGTGGCGGGGAGGGGCGGGGCCAGCCAGCAATTTAACAACCGGTATGTCCAATCCGGCTGAATCCCACCACTGGTGGACATGTGTAAAAGCAAAGAAATGTTGGACAAAAATACGTACATGGTTAGAAAAAAATGTTAAAGCAACACATAGATTATAACCCAGAAATATTTTTGTTAGGCATAATACCGGAAAAGTACGATAAAGGGAATCTATACTTCATATTACCGGTGCATGTTTTGACAGCAGCAAGAAATGTCTTTGCACAATATTGGGACAATGAGGAAACGCCCACAGAAGACGATGTAATTTAAAAAAAAATTAAGATTGTGCAGAAATGGATAGATTGACATTAAAAATGAAAGAAAAAGAAAAACACAGAGTATTTTCGAAAATGGGACTTGTTTTACAAACGGTTGGATAGCAGAGGTAGAAATTAAGCGTGGGAAAAGTATAATTATATATATAAATAAAATGATCCAGACAATACGCTGTTCACTAAGCACTTATGTATGTAATTTGAAAATATATAAACAAACTGTAAAAAAAAAAAAAAAGGAGAGAATTTAGCATTTGCAAACAGGGAACGATTCAAGGTTAAACTGCAGAAAGTTGGCTTGAAGAGCAACCGTTTTTAAGAACAAACTTAGTTATATCTCACTGCAGCTGGAACGCCGTTCGGAACCCACAGAGCTCCAAAAGGAACGTTGCAATTGGCGGGTTTTGTTTCTGTGGGAGTAGAAATGGACGGCGTGTGCCTTTGGATGCACTCCCGGTGCGCAAGGCTTTTTAAAATGTTTATAAGAACAGACGATTGGGCAAACCAGATGAGACGGAGAGAATGTTTTCTGCTTTTTCGGGGTTTTATATACAGTATGTCACAGAAGTGAGCACCCCCCCCCTCACATTTTGTAAATATTTAAGTACGTCTTTTCACGTGACAACACTGAAGAAATGGCACTTGGCTGCAATGTAAAGTAGTGAGTATACAGCTTGTAGAACAGGGTAAATGTGCTGTCCCTTGAAAATAACGCATTTGGACATTATTGCTTAGGGGTGTACTCACTTTTGTTGCCAGCAGTTTAGACATTAATGCAGTGATGGCTAACCTTTTTGCCATCGCCTGCCGGGAGTGGGGGGGGGCGTGCCCACACCTATAATTCTATGTGCCCCGCCCCTGCGCATGCAACCCCCCGCTCTTGGCATGTGATGGCATGATAGGTCCATTTTTTGCCCTGCCCAGCCTCCAGAGCCTTTCTAGGAGTCTGGGGAGGGTGAAAACAGCCTTCCCCACCCACCCGGAGGCCAAAAATGGCCCGTTTGCCAACTTCTGGTCCCACTGGAAGTTGGCAAACGGGCCGTTTCTGGCCTCCGGAGGGGTGGGGAAGGCTGTTTTCGCCCTCCCCAGACTCCTAGGAAGGCTCTGGAGGCTGGGGAGAAAGAAAAACAGGCCTTCCCCCACCATCCCCCGAAGCTCTCCACAGGCAGGAAGCACCCTGTTTCCCAACTTCTGATGGGCCCAGAAGGCGGAGCTGAGCTCACGTGCCCACCGATATGGCTATGCGTGCCACCTGTGGTACGCGTGCCACAGGTTTGCCATCACGGCATTAATGGCTGTGTGTTGCGTTATTTTGAGGGGACAGCACATTTCCACTGTTATACAAGCTGTATACTGACTACTTTACATTATAGCCAAGGGCCATTTCTTCAGTATTGTCACGTGAAAAGATGTACTTAAATATTTTTAAAAATGTGAGGGGGTGTACTCACTTCTGTGATATATTGTATATACAACTGAAATTTCGCTCTGCCGTGAAAGTCGCCTCCCCACCCGCCACCCCCTTCCTTGCCATCTGAAGAGAAAGATACGGAGCCGCTTGTATGGTTTTCACCGTTAATAGAAAGCAGCTGGGGAAAGCTGAATGGGGAAGGTAAAAGCAATCCCATCCAAAAGGATTAAGGTGAAATACGAAAGCATCCTTGCTAAGCACTCAGCTCCAATTAAATTCGCCATCTCCCAAATGCTACATTTGCTCCCGCACAGAAGACTCAGTTCTTGGATCTGAGATAACCTCCTGCAGCCTTTCAGATGTGTTAAGAGTTCAGAGCCTGATCAGAAACAGTCGACGGGTCAGACTTCAGAGAAGGATTCTAGGGGTTGGAAGACAGACTGTGCTGGGGTTGACCCTAAGTGGAGGTAGGGTGGCTGGGTTAAGCAAATGAGTTGTCAAGATCCAGGTGGTCTCCAGAAACGATCCTGGGAATTTAAAGTGCATGAGGAGGAACACTGACAAAGACTGGCAATAGTACTTAGATTTACATACCGCTTCACGGTGCTTTGCAGCCCTCTCTAAGCGGTTTACAGAGTCAGCTTATTGCCCCCAACAATCTGGGTCCTCATTTTACCGACCTCGGAAGGACAGAAGGCTGAGTCAACCTCGAATCCTGTCAGAATCGAATTCTAAACTGTAGGCAGAGTCAGCCTGCAATACTGTATTCTAACCACTGTGCCCCCATGGATGGATGGATGGATGGATGGATTGATATTATATTTCCCCTAAAAGAGAAAAGGAAATCTTAAGGGAGACAGAAACTCAGGGCTTCATTTCCCTGCCCCCCATCAGATATTTGGTGGCCATTAAGAAAGCCTGGGCCATCCTATCTACAAGACAAAAGATCTTCACCTCCAGGGTGATGGGATTAAGACATGACCCCTCCAGGACATAATAGGATTATCTAACAGCAGGGATCACTGCATTGCAAAATCACCTGAGGGACATTGCATCAGCCCAAGGTTCAACCAAACTTGACTCAGACAAACATGACCCCCACATGGCCCCATGGGAGTCCGACTACAGCCAATGTAATACATTTCTTGCACAGGAACAGGAAGCTCGTGGGCATGGCCCAAGAGAGGGTATAAATAACCCTCACTCTCCACTCCGCATGGTCAGCCGCACAGGACCTCAGACCCATGTGGTCCTGTTCATCAATAAACCATCTTTAGGTAGAATGGTAGGATCAGCCCTCACTCAAGAGCCAAACCAGGAAAGCCATTAAGACACAATAGGAATGACCTAACACCCTTTCACAACACAAGCCTCTTCATTGCATCACCCAGAAGGCTTCAAACTTGCTTCAGACACATGGGAGTCTGACTACAGCAACCAACAGAATACATGCTCTTGCCACAGAAACAGGAAGCTCAAGGGCAAGGCCCAAGAGAGGGTATGAATAACCCTCACTCTCCACGTGGTCAGCTACCCAGGACCTCAAACCCATGTGGTCCTCCTCATCAATAAACCATCTTTCCAATCAGCCTCCATGCTTCTGGGTCTTTCTCCCCACTTGGAACTGAGCCAGATGGATATTTCTTCCAACACTTTCCTTCTGCTGGACCCCAGCCAAACAAAAGTGGCTGGGATGGGAAGGAGAACTGATTCTCCCTGCTCATCCTGCATTTCAACATGATGATAAGGATAGGGTTTTTGTAAAGACTGGGTGGGAGATGTTTCTCTTACTGATTTTGCAAAAAAAAAAAAAAAACACACACACACTGAAAAAAGGGATTGGCCATATAAATAGGTACAGCTTATTTGCCTTCTGGGTTGCAAATGATGCAGAAGCGGTGAAGATTATGGCTTTAAGAAATAATTGCTTTAATTCTGTATTTACAGCTCTAATTGAGAGACTCCTGGTGTCTTTCGTGATAGCCTCGGCCGTCTTGTCCTCATTAGCAGCAGCCGTTAGGTAATTGATGGAGATTTTAATGAAATTCTTGATCCAATTTTAGATAAGCATTCTCTTAAGCCGCGCTCTTTGGTTCCACTGGCGCAGAAAGCGCACGTAACCACGAATAGCGGACTTGGAAGGGAACTTGGAGGTGTTCTAGTGCAAACCTCTACTCCAGCAGGACGCCCTATGCCCATGATGGCGAATTTATGGCACGTGTGCCACAGGTGACAAGCAAAGCCCTCTCTGCGAGCACGCCAACTGTCGCCCAGCCCAGTTCCACCGCGCGTGTGCGCTCACCTCCCGCTGGCCAGCTTGTCTTCGGGTCTCTGCCGCGCATGTGCAGGGGGCATGGCCTTCCCCGATCTCCGCAGTTTCTCCTCCCCAGCGTGCCCTAGCTTCCTCCTGCATTTCTGCCACCTGTGCCTTCCCTGATCTCCACAGGTTCCACCCTCCACAGGTGCCGCTCCATGGCAGAAATGCAGGAGGAAGCTAGGGCGGCTGGGGGGGAAAAACTGCAGAGATTGGGGAATCTCTGCATTCCCCCCCCCCCCAGTCCTTCTTTTCTCTAGACTGGCTAAACCCAAATCCTGCAACTGTTCTTCCTATTTTTCATGCGACCCCTTGGGAAAATTAATGGCCCACCCTTGATGTTGACTCTTTGCTCATCCAAGGACTTGTTAAAAAAAAAAAAGGCTTACTTAAAAATAAACAGCTCACAAACTTCAAAATAAATAAAGTGAATTAAAATAAATTAAATTTAATTTAATTTAATACGTTATATTCTTGGGTCACTGAGTACCGATGCATGCATATATGAGGGAAAAATAAGGCCTACGCTCCACATATAAAAAATATAAAAGGACATTCTATAAAGATACATATAATCAAGAAGAAGGTTAATTTTTCCTTGTCTCAATCTCTGATTTATTCCCTCCCCAGACCTGGACCAGAAATTGCAAAGAGCTATGTTTGAATTGATTAAATTGCTTTTTTTGCTAAGGTAGCCCTTTACGTTAACATGTCTCTAGCAACTTTGGCAGATTTCGGGAGGGAAAAAAAAAAAAAACAGAAAAAGTTTTGGCATGTCAACCAAAGTAGTAACTAGCTTGAAATGTCATCCTAGTGATTTAGGGCAGTTATATATTACATCTGAAGACATAACTTCAGCGAAGATTCACTGCCTTCTCAGCTCTTTTCCGTGTCTGGATAATCAACAAAATGAGCCACTTTCTAAACCTAACCAGGCAGAAGAAATCAAATATATAATTGATAATGTAAGGAATGATACAACGCCAGGGCTGAACGGTTTTTTTTGAGGAGAACAAATGGAAAGATATGCAGATCTGCTGGTTTCTAAATTTTAAACCTTTTCGAAATGCGTTTGAATGCAACACCGGATCCATTTCTGCTAACGAAGCTTATATTGCTTGAGTAGATAAAGATTGTAATACGCTAATCAAATAGCTGCTTCATTAAAGCATTATCTGGCACTTTCATAAACCACCTCCAGAAAGTACATTCGGCTCAAGTGAGGGATTTATTTTATGATAGAGAAGAAGCTGACAATTTGAGATTATCAGGAAACCTTGAAGTTTTAAATAATGCTTAAGTGAATCCATCTATAATTATTTCATTGGGTGTAGAGAAGGAGTCATGTGAAATGCCTAGCGATATTTCTTATTATTTTTTTTTTGTTCTTTCAACGTTTCCCAGAATACCTTTAAAATGCATCCCAGTTACTTTATTCTTCTCGGAAAACACAAGTGAGAAAAAATAGCCATATCAGTGGGCATGCAAGCTCAGCTCCAGATGATTTTTGGGCCTTCTGGGCCCACCAGAAGTAGGGAAACAGGCTATTTCCTGTCTCCGGAGGGCCTGAGGGGTGGTGAGGAAGGCAGTTTTCACCCTCCCCAGACTCATAGAGGTGCTCTGGACCCAGGGGAGAGAGAAAAATGGGCCTACCTAGCCATTGCGTGCCGGGAGCGGGGGGGCGGGGCGGCGCCTAGAATTATGGGTGTGGGCGTGCATGCGTGCAACCCCCCCCTTCCTGGCACGCGATGGCAAAAAGGTTAGCCATCCCTGTTTTATACCCTTTCTATTGGAAAGGATGCGAATAATCGCCTTATCGTCGTTCTGCTCTTATGGTTTGCATTCTACAGATATCTGAGAACTCACATACATGTGAGC
The DNA here is from genome assembly GCA_022577455.1 of Arizona elegans. Classification (NCBI taxonomy): domain Eukaryota; kingdom Metazoa; phylum Chordata; class Lepidosauria; order Squamata; family Colubridae; genus Arizona; species Arizona elegans. The sequence goes on from JAKOOJ010000048.1 coordinate 2,884,018, forward strand.
ATGTGCACGCACACGGTGTAGCAAAAGTCATCGGCCAACCACAATATGATTTATTAATTTTTTTTTAGAAAACATTACTGTATTTAGACACGTTCAAAGGGCATGCGTCAAACAAGTAAGGAAGTGTCTAGAACCATGATGGCAAACCGATAGCACGCGTGCCAGAGGTGGCATGCACAGCCCTCTCTGTGGACACACGCGCCATCGTCAGCTGCTCTTCTGGTTTCTGGTGCGCCGGCCAGCTGGTTTTCGCGGGCGCCGGAGTACCAGAAAACAGCCTGAAAACGGCCAAAAACCAGAGTGTTTTTTCGGCTGCTTTTGGCCTGAAAATGGCCCTGAAAATGGCCTGAAAACGGCCTGAAAAACAGCCAAAAAACAGGCATGCACACGCCAGCCAGCTGGTCTGTGGGTTTCCGGTGCTCCGGCGTGTGCACCTGCACGAGCCTTTTGGTTTGGGCACTCGATGCCGAAAAGGTTTGCCATCACTGGTCTAGAACAGGGGTCTCCAGCCTTGGCAACTTTAAGACTTGTGGACTTCAACTCCCAGAATTCCTCAGCCAGCTCCGCTGGGAGTTGAAGTCCACAAGTCTTAAAGTTGCCAAGGTTGGAGACCCCTGGACTAGAAGAACATCTGGACATTTAATACAATTTATCTAAGTTACCTGTGGGGGCTTTTGGTACACTGATTTCAACTCCCAGAATTCCCCTGTTGGGAATTGAGACTTCTGGGAGTTGAAGTCCAGACATCTTCATGTTCTCAAGGTTGAGAAACACGGCTCTCTACATGAAAGGATTCTCGATAGGTTGCAGTTTGCTGATGAGTCGGAACTTTCCTTATTGAAATTAATAAAATTAATGGATGGGTTTGGACTCGACCTCGGTATATATTAATTGGCCTGAATCTGAATTGAGGTCTAGAGTGAAGGGCACTCATTTGTCAAAGTCAGTTTTCCCTGGGCAGTTTCAATTCTACCAGGAAGCCATTTATCTTGGGTTGGGAGTATTGGGGACATGATTCAATTGAATTTATATAAATTGCCATTAGAAATAGCAACAGTTGGGATAGATGGGATATAGGGCATGAAAAGATCAGAATAATACTCTAATACAGAAATGTATTACCCTGAATCCTTTATATTATATATCAGTGATGGTTAACGTTTTTGGTGCTGAGTGCTCAAAGAATGCGCACTTGCGAGCTAGTTTGCACCAAGACAAATTCTTTGTGTGTCCAATCACACTTGGCCAATAAAAAATTCTATTCTATTCTATTCTATTCTATTCTATTCTATTCTATCTCCATTATTCTATTGTAATGCTCTCTACATGGGGCTCCCCTTGAGGAGCACCCGGAGGCTCCAACTGGCGCAGAGTGCGGCCGCGCAGGTGGTAATGGGAGCGTCATGGCGCTCCCATGTGACACCTCTCCTGCACGAGCTGCACTGGCTCCCGGTGGTCTTCTGGGTGCGCTTCAAGGTTTTGGTTACCACCTTTAAAGCGCTCCATGGCTTAGGACCTGGTTATCTACGGGACCGCCTACTACCACCAATAGCCTCCCACCAGCCAGTACGCTCTCATAGAGAGGGACTCCTCCGGGTGCCGTCAGCCAAACAATGTCGGCTGGCGACCCCTAGGGGGAGAGCCTTCTCCGTGGGGGCACCTACCATCTGGAATGAGCTCCCCCCAGAGATACGGAGGATCCCGGATCTGCGCACCTTCCGCCGCGCTGTGAAGACTTTTTTATTCCATCAAGCAGGCTTGGCCTAATCTCCTCCCTCTTTTAATATGTAAATTTTAATCTGTTTTTAAATTTTTGGGGTGTTTTAATTTGTCTGGGCCAAAATGATTTAATTTGATTTTAACTGGTTTTTAAATTTTTTGTATTTATGTATTTTATTGTCTGGCTGTTCACCGCCCTGAGTCCTTCGGGAGTAGGGCGGTATACAAATCAAATAAACTGAACTAACTAAACTTATTCTATCTCCATTATTCTATTCTATTCTATTCTATTCTATTCTATTCTATTCTATTCTATTCTATTCTATTCTATTATCTCCATTATTCTATTTCTGTTCTATTCTATTCTATTCTATTCTATTCTATTCTATTCTATTCTATTCTATTCTATTCTTTTTTCTATTCTAATGCTTGCACATATGCCCGAACCCTCAAAATGCAATGCAAGTGCCCCTCCGTGCAGGCACCATCCCTGTATATGCGTTTGTGTCCCCCGCGCATGCGCCCCAGGGCCCTCCACACCCCGGTTTGGCTTCCAGATTGGTGCAGAAGGCTTTCCACGCCCAAAACGAGGCCTGGAAAGCCTCCTGCACCAGCCTGGAAGCCAAAACGGGGCACCACGCAATCCCACCCTATTTTGGTCCTGGAAAGCCTCCTGCACCAATCTGCACACACCCCGCGCATGTGCCCCACCCCCTGCACATGCGCTGGCCGGTAGGAGGCATGTCACCGCCCGGGTTGGGGCGACGGCTGGAGTGCCAGCAGAGGGGGCTCTACATGCCATATGTGGCACGCATGCCACAGGTTCACCATCACGGTTATATATAATCTTCCTCTCTAACCCGACATTTTCAGTAATTTAAAACATTATTTCGGAGGTTTATTTGGGAAGCACTACCCTTTTCACTCAACAAAAAAAAAAAAAAAAGATCTTAATTATCAGTTAAAGGAGAGCTGATTGTTCAGATTTTATACTGTATGGTTTGCCTGCTTTCTTTAATAAATGGGCAGATTTGCCGACTAGAAACGTATCCTAGCAAACTACATTGGAATCGGGGTATTTGATACCCTTTATGTGTGGCTTGACAACTTTAAGATGGGTAGATTTTTAACTCCCAGAATTCCCCTGAGCCAACTGCATAGGAGCCCTGGGAGCATAGTGGTTAGAATGCAGGATTGCAGACTAATTCTGCCGACTGTCAGCAGTTCGATTCTCACCGGCTCAAAGTTAACTCAGCCTTCCAGCCTTCCGAGGTGGGTAAAATGAGGACCCAGGGCTGGAAAGCACTGTGAAGCGGTATAGAAGACTAAGTGCTAGAGGTATTTACACAAAGGTATTGCCATTTTCATCAGATTGATGGGAGGAGTGACATGCTACAATAACATTAAGTCTTTTTACGGATCCATGTGACATCACAACACATCTACAAAAAAAAAAAAGCAGACCTGTGCAACTCTGCTTTTATTATTTCAGCTTCCCAGGGACTCCTCTGAGAATATAAATGGAAGTTTAGGTCCAATTACTCTGGTGAGTCTGGAATCCCCCTCCTCAATCAGGAAGACAAAGAAATCCGTTGTGCAATGCTACATCAACTCCAGTTCAATCCTTAACGTTATACTCAGATAATTTTATGGGGGAATGCAAATTTGAAAAGAATCCCTTTTTAAAAGAACCTGGCAGAGTCTAAAGTTTAGATAAATTAGAAGAATTAGACTAGTGGTTAAGGCACCAGGCTAGAAAGCAGAGGACTGTGAGTTCAAATCCCGCCTTAGCCAAGAAAGCTAGCTGGGTCAGTCGGCCTCTTTCTCTCAGCAAAACCCACCTCACAGGATTGTTGTTCTGGAGAAAAAAGGAGGAGGAAGGTGTGTTGAATATGTTGGCTGCTGAGTTATTTGTAAATATAATAAAGGGGGGGGGGATACAAATAAATCAACTCTTGTTGGTTCTTAATCAGCCAGGTTCTAACTAAGATGAATTAACTTGTGCGTACAAGCAACTCTTTTGAGGTAAGTCCCATCCAGGAGGAAGATATAATTCAGGAAAGCCACAAGGAAGATATACTAGTGAGTGTTTTTATGGTCAGCATGATGAGCTTCTGGGCTAAATGCCCGTGGTTTAATTATTTGGTATCCTGATGTTTCGCCAGCAGCCATGGCTGGCATTTTTAGAGGTAAAGTAATCACCACAGCACACGTCTTGGCAGTGAGCACTAAATAAGCGGCTGCATTTATAACTGAGCAATCTGGATTTTAAATAAACTTTCCAATGAAACTAATCTCTGACTGATCCATGTCATGGGCGTCTACCGTAAGAACGCTAATTCCTGATTGTTTCTTCATCCAATGCAGGAGATAGATAGATGATAGACAGACAGGCAGACAGACAGACAGACAGACAGATAGATAGATAGATAGAGGGGGTAGGTAGGTAGACAGATGGATGATAGAGGTATAGATAGATAGATAGATAGATAGATAGATAGATAGATAGATAGATAGATAGATAGATAAATAGAGGGGATAGGTAGGTAGACAGATGGATGATAGAGGTAGAGATAGATAGATAGATAGATAGATAGATAGATAGATAGATAGATAGATAGACAGAGAGACAGACAGACAGACAGACATATCTCCTGCATTGGATGAAGAAATTAATTAATTAATTAATTAATTAATTAATTCTCAGCCCTTCATTATTTTTTCATAAATAACTCAAGGCAGCAAACCTACCTAATACTCGCGGTAAACTCCTGATGATGAAAATGGATTTCTGTCATCCTTGGGTGTCTGAACAATTACTTGGTTTTTATTTGTTTAGAGATGGTTAAAAACCACCTCTAACCCCAGATCCCAGATGGATCTGTGATCTTCTCAATATAGGGGAGAAACATTTTTCTCCCTGGAGAGGTGCTTTGACCCCAGATGTATATTGATTATTATTTGTATTTTTCGATTGCCTGATCTCTCCAACAGATCTCCTGGTAGGAGGTAAAACATTATCAACATGTCTCAAACTTATCTGATAATCTTTCAGGCTCACAAATATATCTGGCACATTTGCTAAGAGTTTTTGTGATGATTCTTTTTCTGGCAAGAATGATGGTTAAACGTTTTAAGTAGACAATGATCTGTGCGCGTTGGCTTCCGGAATACCCCATACCCTGATCACTGAGTTTCTTTCTGAATGATCAGGACATCCAAAAATGCAAATTTGCCACCCTCTCTTCTTGCATCGTAAATTGAATATTTGGGTAGAGACTGTTCAAAATTTCTAGGAATTCTTTTCAACTCTTCTTCACCATGATTCCAAATCATGAAGCAAGACCCCTCTTAAGTCAACTCCAGTCAATCAAGTTCTCTCCACGCTCTGAACCTAACACTCTTGAAAACATTCTTATCTATTTTGGAGGAAGGGAGAATGAGACAGAAGCAGGCTCCATATCAGGCATCTCCGGACATGGCAACTTTAAGATCTGTGGACTTCAACTCAACAGGATTTCTCAGCCAGTCGTGCTGGCTGGGGAATCCAGGGAGTTGAAGTCTAACAAGTTGCCAAGTTTGGAGACCCCTGCTCTAATGGGACAGAAGAAGTGAGACGGTCCAGCCCATCTTTGACAGCACTTTTTCCTACTTCCTTTCACCAGGACTTGAAGGCTTGGCTCCAGGAACAGGTGACCTAAAGACCTTCCTCCTTCAAACAAAGCACTGGGCAAAGGTTTAGGAAATCCGTGGGAGATTTCTAGCAACTCTTCCCAGGAAGAAAATGTGCTCCACCCAACAACAGAATGTTTGTTTTTTTTTTAAACCCTGGAAATTCTTGACAGTTGGAGTCTTTCTTACAACGTCCTGCAATTTCTCTGACCAGCTACAGATGTCCTATGTGACTTCTCAGCCACCCACTAAGTTCAGAAGCTAAGTTAGACTGTTTACGTTGCAAAACAGGATTGTGTAGAAGGCATTTCTATGTGTGTCAGTGCACAACAAAAATGGGTAGAGCATTGATCACACCGTTGTAATCACAATCTTGTGGGGTTTGGTTTTTGTTTTGTTTTTTTGGCCAATATAGACCAGACCACATCAGACCACAGTAAGATTATTATGGCCTTGCTACAAAATGCTTTATAGACTCTAAGAAATAGAAAGAGTGGCAGTTTGGAATACTCCAGAAATTATCAGTGGTATTTAAATATCCTAAGATGTCCGGAGGGAGGGTGGGAAGGAAGGAAGGGAGGGAATGAGTCATGGTGGCGCAGCAGACTAAAGTGCTGTTAAGTAGCACCAGCTGCCTGCAATTACTGCAAGTTCGAATCTCACCAGGCTCAAGGTTGACTCAGCCTTCCATCCTTCCGAGGTAGATAAAATGAGGACTCAGATTGTGGGGGCAATAAGCTGACTTTGTATAAAAAAGAACACCGCTTTGGGGGGGGGGGGCGAAAGCCATACTAAGCAGGTCTATACAAAAGTATGAAGGCTATTGCTTAATGCATTGTAAGCCGCCCTGAGTCTCCGGAGAAGGGCGGCATATAAATTGAACAAATAAATAAATAAATAAGAAAGGAAGGAAGGAAGGAAGGAAGGGAGAAAGGGGGGCATGAAGGGAGGGAGGAAAGGTAGGAGAGAAGGAAGGAAGGGGAAAGGGGGGGCAGGAAGGGAGAGAGGGAAGGAAGGGGAAAAGGGGGGCAGGAAGGGAGGGGGGAGGGAAGGAAGGAAGGAAGGGAGAAATGGAGGACAGGGAGGGAGGGAGGGAAGGGAGGAAGGAAGGAAGGAAGGAAGGAAGGAAGGAAGGAAGGAAGGAAGGAAGGAAGTCAATTAACAATCTAAAGGCTGGTGAAGTACCAATGTAATGCAGGTCTTGCTGCCAACCCCTAGGAATTGACCAAGGACAAATCAGTGGCCATGAACCCATCTTCACAAAAGTCTTCAAGGGAGAGCAGGAATAAAGTGTATAAACTTCAGCTTTGTGATGAATGCTTTTAGAACATAGAACATAGAATCACAGGGCTGGACAGTCTTCTAATCCAACCCCCTTTCTCAAGGCAGGAGACCTAACACCATTCTGATCCAATGCTTATCCAGTTTATGCTTGAGAAAACCTCCAGCAATGCAGCAGCCACGACTCCAGGAGGCAAGCTATTCTATTGTTTAATTGTAACCTCCTGCCACAAGGGTCAGTGAAAGGCATTCTTTTGGATGATTGTTGTTGTTGTTGTTAGTTGCAAAGTCGTGTCTGACCCATCGCAACCCCATGGACAACGTTCCTCCAGGCCTTCCTGTCCTCTACCATCCTCTGGAGTCCATTTAACCTTATGTTGACTGCTTCATTGACTCCATCCAGCCCCCTCGTTCTCTGCCGTCCCCTTCTTCTTTTGCCCTCCATCGTTCCCAGCATTAGGCTCTTCTCCAGGGAGTCCTTCCTTCTCATTCGGTGGCCAAAGTATTTGAGTTTCCTCTTCAGGATCTGGCCTTCTAAAGAGCAGTCAGGGTTGATCTCCTCTAGGACTGACCGATTGGATCGCCTTGCAGTCCAAGGAACTCGCAGGAGTCTTCTCCAGCACCAGAGTTCAAAGGCCTCCATTCTTTGGTGCTCAGCCTTCCTTATGGTCCAACTTTCACAGCCATCCATTGCAACTGGGAAAACCATTGCCTTGACTATACGCACTTTTGTTGGCAGGGTGATGTCTCTGCTTTTTAGTATGCTATCTAGATTTGCCATAGCTTTCCTCCCCAGGAGCAAGGGTCTTTTAATTTCTTGGCTGCAGTCCCCATCTGCGGTGATCATAGAGCCCAGGAAAATGAAATCCGTCACTACCTCCATTTCTTCCCCATCTATTTGCCAGGAATTGAGAGGGCCAGATGCCATGATCTTAGTTTTCTTAATGTTGAGTTTCAAGCCAACTTTTGCAGTCTCCTTCTTCACCCGCATCAAGAGGCTCTTTAGCCATTGGTTATATCTTGCTTTTTCTTTTCGCTGCAATTCCACTGTTCAGATTCCTTCTTTTAAAACTCCTCCATCTTCCAATTGTCCTCTGCTACTTTCAGCCTAACCTTTGGGCTTTTAAAATCTGTTTTCGTAGCTGCCTAATCTCCTCCTCAGCTGGAGAACTTGCTTCTTAAGGGACAAGAAGTCCACTAAAGCCAATCAGGGCAAGAGATCAACCAACTACTCAACACAGATGATAAGGAGCAGAAAACAAAGCGGTGCTTTTGAGCTTAGATTTGCTCTAGGTCCCTAATGGTAAATGTGCTTTTTACATTTTTTTTTCTCAACTTCAGAAGTTGAGAAGGGACTCCTTCAGCCAAGAACCCCCCAAGAACAGGTGAAAAAAGGGGCACAAGGACTTGCCTTTTGCACATGTTCCCCAGCAAAGGGCATTAAGAAATTTACTACCGCATACGATCATCCATCCTGGCAAATAGATGAGAAAGAAATGGAGGTAGTGACGGATTTCATTTTCCTGGGCTCCAAGATCACCGCAGATGGGGACTGCAGCCAAGAAATTAAAAGATGCTTGCTCCTGGGGAGGAAAGCTATGGCAAATCTAGACAGCATGCTAAAAAGCAGAGACATCACCCTGCCAACAGAAGTGTGTATAGTCAGGACTAGAGTTTTCCCAGTTGCAATGGATGGCTGTGAAAGTTGGACCATAAGGAAGGCAGAACACCATAGAATGGAGGCCTTTGAACTCTGGTGTTGTAGTAGACTCCTGCGAGTCCCTTGGACTGCAAGGCGATCAAACTGCGTTCTTTGAGGTCCGTAGCTGGGGCAAAACAACTGCCTAGGGCAGCCCCCATGGCGAGACAGACGGCAAATAAATTTAACAAATTCAGGTAGTCATCGATTTACAATAGTTCGTTTAGTGACCATTTAAAGTTACAACGGCACTGAGAAAAGGGACTTATGACCGTTACAGCATCCCCAGGTTCAAAATTCAGATGCTTGGCAACTGGTTCATATTTATGTCGGTCGCAACTGACTCATATTTATGACAGTTGCTGTGTCCACGGGTCATGTGTGATCCCCTTTTGCGACCTTCTAATGAGCAAAGTCAATGGGGAAGCCAGATTCACTTAACAACCATGTTACTCACTTAACATCCACAGCAAGAAAGGTCACAAAGGGGGGGGCAAAACAACAAATGTCTCACTTAGCAACAGAGGTTTTGGGCTCCATTGTGGCCATAAGCCAAGGACTACCTTTTAAAAAAATGAATAAATTCCCATTTATCTATGCGATTCCTTACTGCTTAAATCCGTAGCCTCTCCTTCCAGTTTTTTTCCTCTAAAGCTTTAAAAAAAGCTCAAATTGCTGTAACCTCCTACAGTTGAAAAGCTTCAGTTCATCGCTATTTCTGTTTACCGTTTGCTGGAAATCTCCCAGCTCGCTTTTGGCAACGCGCCGAATAAAACAGCCCATCAAAGTTGGCGTGTTTATTTTCTGACCCACGGCTATGCTTCCCAACGTGAAATTGGCCTTTCCGTCAACGTAAACCAGGCCAATATTTTTACCAGGCTCTGTATTATCCCGCCAGACCAGTGGTGAAATTCAATTTTTTTAACTACCAGTTCTGTGGGCGTGGCTTGGTGGGCGTGGTGTGGCTTGGTGGGTGTGGCTTGGTGGGCATGGCTTGGTGGGCATGGCGGGGGAAGGATCTTCATTCCCACCCCACTCCTGGGGGAAGGATACTGCAAAATCCTCATTCCCACCCCACTCCTGGGGCAAGGATACTGCAAAATCCCCATTCCCATCCCACTCTGGGGCCAGCCAGAGGTGGTATTTGCCGGTTCTCCCAACTACTCAAAATTTTCACTACCGGTTCTCCAGAACCTGTCAGAACCTGCTGGATTTCACCCCTTGCCCCAGACTTCTTTCCTGACCAATCACACCTGGCACAGGTGGTAATCAGGAGGCTGGACCGCTAAGATTTTTCTGCCCCACTTTGCTCTGCTTTGCATTGGTGGGTGCATCCCGTCCCGTGCCTCCTTCCGCCCCGTTCCCCCAATCGGTCGGAGAGCTAGTCGCCACGCGGAAAGGACTCACCGTCCTCTAGTCGTGGTATCCGGGAAGCAACGCACGACGGCGACCATGTTGTGATGATGCTGCGAGACGTGGCCGAGGGACCTGCACAGCTCTGGCAGCTGTTAAGGAAAAGAGAAAGTCGGTTGTGAATTTGCAAGCGGGGAGATGCTTCCTGAGAAATCAGTTCCAGATGGCGGCTACTGGTGCAGTTCGATTTTTTTTTCCCAAGCTCGCTTTCCAATTCTCAGGGTGTGCTGCTTTCTATATTTAAGTTTGCATGCCTGCGTGTAACGTTCTGCTACCTTCTGTCCATGCCAGTTGGTGGTGGGTTTCGGTGAAACAACAACGCTTCCGTATACACCACTCTTCCCCCCTTATCCTTTCCCCCCCAAACGGTTCTAAAAAGATGCGTTCTATCGCATGTCGAGCATATAGTCCCATTGTATACCTTTTGAAAAGGGTATTGTGTGATTAATAATGCTAAATAATGGAAGGAAAAAGGTTGCTTTCTTTAAAAAGAAACACGGAGATAAACAGACTCGGTAAGGACACAAGGGTGCCGTGGTTTTAAAAGCAATGTTTGAGCTTCAAGTCCTCTTCTGCTGAAATGCTATTGTTGAAATATTCTTCACAACTGAATACAGGTTGTCCTTGACTTACAACAGCTCATTTAGTATCCGTTCGAAGTGACATCATCATCATCGCTGAAAAAAAGGTGACTTAGGGCCGTTTTTCACACTTACGACCGTTCCAACGTCGCCGTGGTCATGTGATCAAAATTCAGATGCTTGGCAAGTGATTCATATTTATGACGGTTGCAGTGTCCAGGGGTCATATCATCCTCTTTTGCGACCTTCTGACGAGCCAAGTCAACGGGGAAGCCGGATTCGCTTAATGGCCGTGTTACTAGTTTAACAACGGATTCACTTAACGAAAGTGGGAAGAAAAGTCATAAAATAGGGATTTGTTTAACGACCATCTTACTAATTTAACAAGTGCAGTGATTCACTTAGCAACCGAGACATGAAGATCGATTGTAAGTCCCTTTTTTCCAACGCCATCACAATTTTAAACGATCACTAAGTGCATGGCTGTAAGTAAATCCACATTTTAGTTAACAAAAGGGCATTGATGTAAAATGCTGTATTCCACGAAATAAAACATATCCAAATTCCAAGTTGAAAACCTGACTCACGACAAACCTGGTTTACACCTGCAATATTGAACTATAAGCTACCCAATCCCATTTACCTTAGCTTGGTACGCAACACAAACCCAGATATAGTCTAATAAAACTGCACCTGTTTAATAAAATGGGGAAAAAATGCCCTGGGGAAACGAACGTCCAATATTATATTCTTTAAATAAAAAGAGAGAGAGAGAGTTTATACATTTTGTCCAGAGTTCTTTAATAGCAAATGCTTCGTGCACAGAATTTTACGTGGGATTCAATTGCTACTTCCTTTTTTTTTTTTTTTTTTTTACTGCTTAGATAGAAATTTTCCAAATAATAGTTTTGCTGAAGAAAATCTTCCATGGAGGGGAAATTCTGCACAAGGGTACCATTTTTGTTTTTAAAGTCAAGGGGAAAAATGAAGAATTACATTACAATAGGAGCAGCTGTCCCTGGACAAGATAGCTGACATTTTTCTATCAGAGAAAATGTCAACTTTCCCCTTCCCCTCCTTCTCATTCAACACCATACTTTTACCAATGGTGCAATATAGTATTACATTACTCATTTAAGTAACCACAAATTGTTAAGTGAAACGTTCATTTACTTAAAGTAAAGAACCATTCTTCCTTGTGTTTATGGACCTACAAAGGTCATAGATGTAAGGATTACTCATGAAGTTACTTTTCCGTCACCATCGTAACTGCACATGGTGACTAAGCAAGGACTACATATCCCTTCTTCTTCTTCTTCTTGTGCCATATCCATCATCAGATGTTGGCGATCGTGTTGACGATCCTATTTTTATCAACAGCTGCACAAAAAATTGCTGTGGAGTTTTCTCCAAACATATTCAAACAAAGAATATGCCACAGTTCTTAAATGAATCACTGTTGAGACTTGAGATGAAGATGTGGAGACTCTAGAAAGAGTGCAGAGAAGAGCAACAAAGATGATGAGGGGACTGGAGGCTAAAACATATGAAGAACGATTGCAGGAACTGGGCATGGCTAGTGAGAAGGACTAGGGGAGACATGATAGCAGTCTTCCAATATCTCAGGGGCTGCCCCAAAGAAGAGGGAGTCAAGCTATTCTCCAAAGCACCTGAAGGCAGGACAAGAAGTAATGGATGGAAACTAAGCCAGGAGAGAAGCAACCTAGAACTAAGGAGAAATCTCCCGACAGCAAGAACAATTAATCAGTGGAACAACTTCTCTCCAGAAGTTACGAATGCTCCAACACTGGAGGTTTTTAAGAAGATGTTGGATAACCATTTGTCTGAAGTGGTGTAGGGTTCTCTGTCTAAGCAGGAGGTTGGACTAGAAGACCTCCAAGGTCCCTTCCAACTCTGTTTATTCTATTCTATTCTATATCCCATCACGGAACACTAAACTCCTAGAAGCTTTGTTGTGTGTGTGCGTGCATATAGGTGTGCATCTTGAGTTCGGAAGCTGGGCACCCAGCAGGGATGTCCATGGGGGATTCAGAAAAGCAAAAATGATGACAATGAGCCGATCAAAGCCTCATCTCTTTCATATATGCTTTGCCAAATGATTTGCCCCCCCCCCCCAAAAAAAGCCTGAACTTTTCTGTTTAAACAGGATTTTGAGTCAAAAGCCTGTCCAAAAAAAAAAGAAGAAGAAGCGTCGTCTCAGAAGTTAAAAGGAAACCGATTAGAAGGGATTACGAAATGGATTGATTCGGATTCTTTGATAAAAGCTTGTTAAAAATTAACTGAAGGGCCTAGATCGTTGTGGGAGATTAGTGGAACTAAGTGCTTGGTTTCTACCCAGGCTCATAAATTAACTGCGGTCTATTAGCCCTCCGCACTTATTTTCTGAAAATAAGTGTGAAAATACTGGAATGATGAAATGATGGCTTAGTTCGAATAATTATTTGGGGGAAAATGAAGTGCGCTTACAGGTGGTTGCTAGCTCACTGGCCATTCACCCAGAGACTGTTTGAAGTTATGATGGTGCTGGAAAAATAACTTTATACCCATTTATTGCAACGCGCTCTACATGGAGCTACCCTTGAAAAGTGTTCGGAGACTACAGTTGGTCCAGAACGCAGCCGCGCGAGCTGTCATGGATGCACCTAGATACTCCCACATTACACCAATTCTCCACGAGCTGCACTGGCTCCTTATTGTACTCCGGTCACAATTCAAGGTGTTGGTTATTACCTTTAAAGCCCTATATGGCTCAGGGCCAGGTTATCTTCGAGACCGCCTTCTGCCGCATAGCTCCCAGAGACCGGTAAGATCCACAGAGTTGGTCTCCTCCGGGTCCCGTCAGCTAAACAATGCCGGCTGGCGGGCCCGCGGAGAAGGGCCTTCTCTGTGGCTGCCCCAGCTCTCTGGAACCAGTGACCTCCTGAGGTCCGGACAATCCCCACCCTATTGGCCTTCCGAAAAGCGGTGAAGACCTGGCTTTTCCGGCAGGCCTGGGGCTGTTGATCTCGCTCTTGTGATCTGGCGAGATCCGGCCATGAATGGTGTGAATGAGTTTTTAATGTTTTTAATTTATAAATGTTTTTTATAATGATTTTTAAAACTGTATTGTGAGCCACCCTGAGTCTTCGGAGAGAGGCAGCATATAAATTGAATTAATTAAATTAAATTAAATTTATTTAGGACCATCATGGCATCCCTCAGTCATATGATTGCCATTGTACTCAGTACATGGTATCCCGTGCCTGACTGGTTGTCTTTCGCACCCTCTATCCCAGGGTTCCGGGAATGATGGCCCTTTTAGGACTTGTGGACTTCAACTCCCAAACTCCCGTGCTGGCTCAGGAATTCTGGGAGTTGAAGTCCACAAGTTATAAAGGGGCCATTTTTCCCCACCTTTGCTTTACCCAGATTGGTTGGGGAGAAAGGGATTGCAAGAGACTAAGCTGTTTGCTCTTCTACACAACAAAAGCTGTGTGATCATGCCGGCAACAGGGAAGACACAGGAGAGACTGCTTAGAGCAGGGGTGTCAAACTGGCAGCCTGTGGGCCAAATGCATCATGCCCACCCCAGCTCCGCGAAGCGGGGGGGGGAATCACGATATGTCATGTGACACCACAAGTTTGACACCCGTGGCTTAGAGAAATCAGCTGCTCTCTCTCCTCTCCCCCTCCATCCATTCTCTGCAAAATGGAGAGATTGGAGAAGAAGGGATTGCAAGAGAGTACAGTACTGTAAACTGCTTGTGTAATGTGTCCACAGCCCCAACCCTGGGTTAATTCACAATGACATTGCTTGTGACGTGTACACAAGACTGCAGACAGGCCCTTGAACATTTGAAAGGGCAGGGGAGGGGATCAAGAGGCAAACAAAAGCCGAAAGTGTAAAACTGAACAGTCTCTTTTCAGCTGGTGAGCACAGTTGCAATCTTGTGATGTTCCACTTAGCAACCGTTTGTCTTAGCAGTGGAGTTGCTAACGTGTTTTCCCCAAAACAAGACCCAACTGGAAAATAAGCCCTCACATGATTTTTCAGGATACTCGTGGTATAAGCCCTACCCCAAAAATAAGCCCATTAAGATCATCAGCCAGATGGAGGCATTTTAGTACCATATTTCCCCAAAAATAAGATCTAACCTGAAAATAAGCCCTAATGCATCTTTTGGAGCAAAAATTAATATAAGAGTCTTACTTTTGGGAAAACACAGTAGTTCCAATTAAACGAAGACTACCCCAACACTACCGAAGAGTTGAAAGTTATCTCAGCCAACAGGGAACTGAACAAAAAGCTCCAGTTTTAAAATTGGGGAGAAGATGGAGGGGTGAACTGTTTCAACTTGGCAATATCCTGCTGTTCCTGTGGACCCAGAGCAAAAAAAATACACATCCAGGAAATGGAAGAATTCTCCAGAATGCGGAGTCACTTCCGATTCAATCTGTAGCGTGCAGCAGAGGTGAAATATATATTTTAACACTTGAGAGGCTTTTACTTGGAAGCTTCTGAGCAAAAAAAAAAGAGGACAGACAGGGCACTACTGCTGAGCAAGGATTAAATTCCCATGGAAAGCAAATGAATAATGTATGATTTTTTCCCCCCACCCATATAAATACACTTGGTGAGGGCGATCGGTGATGCAGAGATGAATAGCTGGGTTATGCAAAATTGGCTGGCGGGAACTTAACAGCCTAGTTTTATGGTCTCAGAAGCCGGTTTCCCAGGCTCGGAGCACATATTCAACTCAACCAGGGCTCTCACTGAGGGAGGAATGGCTTCTGTCGCATATAGTAGTGGCCAAAATGGTGGAAACCTTTTGGGAAAAGTGTATTTTGGAGATTTATGGCTTATACCACCATTTTTTTTTTATTTTATTTTTTTTTAGTTTCAAGATAATCCTATTCCACTGCTGGAATGGCCTGGGAATAGTCCAGACCTTCTTAACTCAATTGAAAATCTATGGAGCCGACCAAAGAAACTGGTTAGTCAGAAGCGACCCAGCAATAAAACCCAGTTAACAGAAGCCATCATTCAATCTTGGATTCACATTAGAACAGCTGCAGAACTCAAAGACTTGGTTCACTCCATGGGAAGACGTTGTAAGGTCGTGATTCATGCTAAAGGTTACCCAACTAAGTATTAACTGACAGGGTGATCATTTTTGTATATCTTGTTTTTTCTACGTGTTTCACTTTTCTTCTTTATACTTTAACTGCTAGTCTAATAGCAAATCCTTCCTAAAAGTTATTGCGTTACATTCTTGATTAAATTATCTTTCCACTGATATATAATTTTATGGTACTACTCCCAAAAAATAAAAACAACTGGTGTTATTAGCTAGTTTTAGAAACTACCTTTTCCCAAAAGGTTTCCACAATTTTGGCCACTATTGTAAAGCATTTCCAGTCCTGGAAATGGGGGGAAAAAAGATTCATTCTTTCAAAATCAAAGGAAAAAAATGCATTTCCCCTTTATGCAAATATCAGATTGTTCAGGAGGAAATTGTATTTTCCTTTCTTTCAAATCTCTTGAGAACAAAATATTTCCTCCGTAAGATGAAGAGCCTGGGGGAGTTGTAACCGATTAGTGCCAACTCATGGTCTCTTGGATTTCTTACTATACACCCAATTAGCAAAATGCCACAGATTTTAATTGGACAGACCAACACTTTAGCTCCTACAACTTTTCGCATTAACAGTTCTGGGATTTTCAAGTTAGCTACCAATCGTTTATATTCTTTTTTTAAAATGCTTGGTTTTTCTTTATCTCCTGTGAGATTGGTGTGTGTTTCGTGGGGGATGGGCAAAGGAGAGTTGACACCTCTACTCAGGTGATGCAATCAGGAGTGATATTCACTTATACTACTTTAGATTGAACTGAAAAGAGAAATGAGAGGGGAAGGAGTAGAGAGAAAGGAAGGGAGAAGAGAGGAGAGGAGCGGAGAAAGAAGAAAGGGAAAAGGAGAGGAAGAAAAGGGAGGGGAAAGAGGAGTAGAAGAGAAGGGTAGAAGGGGGGAAGAAGAGGGGAGTGGGGGAAGAGAAGGGGAAGTAGGAAAGAGAAGGAGAGGAAGAACAAAGGAAATAGGTGGAGAAAGAGGAAGGAAGAGAAGGGGAGGAGAAGAAGAAATGTTGGAGTAAAGGTAAAGGGTAAAAGAGCAGCCCCGAAAAAAGTAAAAATGAAAAATGAAAGTTAAAAGATGAATGAAAAATGATGGATAAATGATTGTACATGTAAATGTGTGCGGAAAAGGAGTGGTATTCACTTACCTTTGCTACCGGTTCGCAAATGTAAGCGCATGCATCAAAAACGGGGACGGGATGACATCCGGGCTGGTGGGCGGAGCCTCCCGCAGCAAACACTACCGGTTTTCCCGAACCAGATTGAACCAGCGGACTAGCACCACTGGACACAATGCTGTATGGTCAGAGATTGATATTATTTTTATCACTGTCTTTTTTTTTTTCTTACTAGGATATGGGATGGATATGGAAGCTTTACGAAGAGATCGGGTGAAACAGCCCCTTGGAAAACCAGAGATGGCAGCAGGAACTAAGTCTTTACTACTATGAAGATCCAGAGAGTTTTGAGAAAAGAAAATTTTTTTTGAAACCTTCAACCTTTGGAAGATTCTTTGAGAAGGCCAGCTGCTTTTACAGGAACTACTCCCATTTAAGTATGTTAAGACTGTATCATAAGGAACGCAGTGGCTAAGACGCTGAGCTTGTCGGTTGAAAGGTTGGCAGTTCGACGGTTCGAATCCCTAGCGCCGCATAACGGGGTGAGCTCCCGTTCCTTGTCCCAGCTTCTGCCAACCTAGCAGTTCGAAAGCACGTAAAAAAAATTGCAAGTAAAAAAATAGGGACCACCTTTGGTGGGAAGGTTACAGTGTTCCGTGCGCCTTTGGCGTTGAGTCATGCCGGCCACGTGACCACGGAGACGTCTTCAGACAGCGCTGGCTCTTCGTCTTTGAAACGGAGATGAGCACCGCCCACTAGAGACAGGAATGACTAGCACATATGTACGAGGAGGAACCTTTACCTTTACCTTTAAGATTGTATCATAATCAAGTGTGTGGGACTTCTAACTTCCCTTAGTTGATGCCGATCTTCCTGCAGAACTAGCTCATCCCAAAATCTTTAAGTGGGGACCAAGTATCATTGATGAAGAAGAAAGATCCATACCATATATCACAGTTCAACAGGCAGCAAGGTTTTGGCAAGATTGGACAATTTTTGGAATTTTTTAAGTTTTGAACGCTCCCAGAGAACGGCTGCTGGTGCAAAGGAGCCCTGGTGACGCAATGGTTAGAATGCAGTATTGCTGGCTAACTCTGCACACAGCCAGGAGTTTGATCCTGACCGGCTCAAGGTTGACTCAGCCTTCCATCCTTCCGAGGTTGGTAAATTGAAGACCCAGATTGTTGGGGGCAGTATGGCGACTTTCCACACCCCTCAGAGAGTGCTGTAAAGCACTGTGGAGCGGTATATAAGTCTAGTGCTATGGCTGCACTGGGCATGAGAGATAAAAAGACCTATCTATCAAAAAGCTGCCTTTGTCTGTCTCTGTCTCTCTCTTTCTCTCTTTCCTTCCCCACTCCCCCCTCCTGTGACATGAGCTACCGAGGCACGCTTCCAAATAAAACACTGGAGTGCAGCCACCTGTTATTTTCATATTTTATTTTATTTTTTTTTGAGTTTGCCTCCAGGCTCTATTTGTAGCCTGGCGAGCTTCACCTTTTCCGTTACACCTTGCTAAGCTGCCTGTGTATTTTATTTTATTTTTAATTAAAACTATAAATAAACAAATCCAGGAGGACGTGGCGCTTGGAGGGGGCCCAAGGGAGGTTTTCTGCCAGCGAATTGGCACCCATGAAGTCCATCTTAGAACAGGGGCCTCCAACCTTGGCAACTTTAAGCCTGGCGGACTTCAACTCTCAGAATTTATTTATTTATTTGATTTGATTTCTATACCGTCCTACTCCCGAAGGACTCAGGGCGGTGCACAGCCAAACAATAAAATACGTACATACAAAATGTAAAAAGTGGAATTAAAATCAAATTAAATAGTTTTGGCCCAGACAAATTAAAACCCCAATCAATTTAAAACCAATTTTAAAATTTGAATATATAAAATACTAAAAAATATTAAAAATTAAAAATCTTTTATAAAAGAGGGAGAAAATTAGGCCAGGCCTGCCTGGTGAAATAAAAAGGTCTTTAGAGTGCAGCGGAAGGTGCGCAGATCCGGGATCCTCCGTATCTCCGGGGGGAGCTCGTTCCAGATTGTAGGTGGTCCCACAGAGAAGGCTCTCCCCCTGGGGGCTGCTAGTCGGCATTGTTTGGCCGACGGCACCCGGAGGAGCCCCTCTCTCCCACCGTAGCGGCCGGGGGGAGGCTATTGGTGGTAGTAGGCGGTCCCGCAAGTACCCAGGTCCTGAGCCATGGAGCGCTTTGCTGGCTGGGGAATTCTGGGAGTTGAAGTCCTCCAGGCTTAAAGTTGCCAAGGTTGGAGACCCCTATCTTAGAACGTTCCATCTAGGCCCGTGATGGCGAACCTATGGCACGTGGGCCACATGTGGCAGGTGGAGCCATATCTGTGGGCACGCAAGCATTGCCCTAGCTCAGCTCCAGCGTGCATGCGTGTGCCAACCACCTGATTTTCGGGCCTTCCGGGCCCACCGGAAGTCAGGAAACGGGCCGTTTCTGGCCTCCAGAGGGCCACCAGGGGGGTGGGGAAAGCTGTTTTCACCCTCCCCAGGCGCCTAGAAAGCCTCTGGAGCCTGGGGAGGGCAAAAAACAGGCCTACTGGGCCCACCGTGCCATCACATGCCAAAACCGAGGGGAGTGGGGAGGGTGTCGCGTGCGCTTTCGCAGGGGGTGGGTGGGGCGTATTGGATTACGTGCTCCCATGACCCCCCTGCGCTGCCCCCACTTTTGGCACGCGATGGCAAAAAGGTTAGCCATCACTGCTCTAGGCAAATAATGCCTTTCTCCTCTTAAGGCCACTAAGCCACTGATGCATTCAAATGCTGGGGATTCTCTTCAGGCTTGAATCAGGTTCAAAATTAGGGAGGAAATCTTCAGCGGGTCGTGGAGAGCTTAGCTGAGCAGGGAAGACCAGACCAAGCCAATGCCAGCCGTTCTACCAAGCTCGACGGGGAACTGAGGCATCCAAGCCTATGCCAGGGGGTTTATTTAATCCGTAACAATTAATTAAGAAGCTAAACGGAAGGCGCCATTGGCTAAGCTGCAGAGAAAAGCAGGATACCGATACGGGGGTATCAAACCTCCGACCTAAAAAGCCAACAGACCGAAATTCCTCGAAAAATAAATTTCAGCAGCACATCCACTGGCTGCAGGAGGAGTCCAAGGATTGCAAGAAAACACAAAAAAAAAGGAGTGAAAAAAGAATATATATAAGTTGCTGGCAAATAGGGCCCTTCCTATTTAACGTTATTGTACAACTTAACGTGTTAGAATGCCATGTTGACATGCTAGAACAATTAATCAGCGGAACAGCTTGCCTCCAGAAGTTGTGAATGCTCCAACACTGGAAGTTTTTAAGAAGAGATTGGACATCCATTTGTCTGAAGTGATGTAGGGTTTCCTGCCTAAGCAGGGGGTTGGACTAGAAGACCTCCAAGGTCCCTTCCAACTCTGTTATTCTATTCTATTCTATTCTATTCTATTCTATTCTATTCTATTCTATTCTATTCTATTCTATTCTATTCTTTCTAATTCTATCCTACTCTACTCTATTCTAGACTCCTTCTGTGTCGGTGTGAACATCTTTTCAAAGTGTTTGCTGTAGAATTTCCAACAGCTGCCCTGGCAATTTTTAAAATTCTCGTTGGGCTCCTGTTCCTCTAACTGCCGCGTGATGGAATAAATTAAATACGCGAAGCTCCCCTCCGTCATTTTTCTTTCTGTTAAAAGAACACTGATCTCAGGGGGAGAAACAGCAATCTATTTGTTGAGCACTTTGTCTGCTCAGATCGTCTAGGGGGGATTTTCGTCTTCATCCTACTGAGAAGTTGGAAGTGAGTGAGGCTGGGTGGAGAATCCACCTCGCCTCAAACTCTTTGTGTAAGCAACTTCTCTTTAGAATAATCTGGTGTGTATTGTGGCAGATCTCAGCATCTCATCCTGCTGGGGCAGAATAACACAATAACAGAGTAACAGGGCAAGGAGGGACCTTAGAGGTTGTCTAGTCCAGCCCTCTGTTCAAGCAGAAGACCCTATACAATTCTGGACAAATAGCTGTCCAATCTCTTCTTAAAATCTTCCAGTGATGGAGCAGCCACAACTTCTTGAGGCAAGCTGTTCCACTGGTTATTTTTCTCATTGTCAGGAAATTTCTCCTTATCTCTAGGTTGGTTTTCTCTATGATTAGTTTCCATCCTTTGCTTCTTGTCCTGCCTTTTGGTGTTTTGGAGAATAGCTTGACTCCCTCTTCTTTTGAGCAGCCCCTGAGATATCGGAACATTGCTATCATGTCTCCCCTAGTCCTTCTTTTCATTAAACTAGACATACCCAGTTCCTGCAACCGTTCTTCCTATGTTTTAGCCTCCAGTCCCCTAATCCTCTTGGTTGCTCTTCTCTGCACTCTTTCTAGAGTCTCCACATCTTTTTTACATCATTCGTGGTGACCAAAATTGGATGCAGGATTCCAAGTGTGGCCTTACCAAGCCATTATAAAGCGGTATTAACACCTCACATGATCTTGATTCTATCCCTCTGTTAATGCAGCCTAGAAGTGTGTTGGCTTTTTTGGCAGCTGCTGCACACGGCTGGCTCATAATTCAATGGTTGTCCACTAGGACTCCAAGATCCCCTTCACAGTTACTGCTACTGAGCCAGGTTTCACCTAATCTGTAGATAGATAGATAGATAGATAGATAGATAGATAGATATAGATATAGATATAGATATAGATATAGATATAGATATAGATATAGATATAGATATAGATATAGATATAGATATAGATATATAGATATAGATATAGATATAGATATAGATATAGATATAGATATAGATATAGATATAGATAGATATCTGTAGGTCTTTGGTTATTCGGGTTTTCTCCCGAATAATATATATTGGCCAAAGTGTAAAACCTTATTTTTCTCTACACTGAATTTCATGTTGTTAGATAGGGCCCAGGATTCAAGTCTTTTGAGATCCATAGATAGATAACATTGCTTCTTCTGCTCTTGTGTCCTTCATTGCCAACAGACTTAAAGGTGGTAAATGGTAGGCTTTTTCATGCTTCACTACAATTACTTGGTCTGTTGTGTGGATGTTTGGGTGGTTTAGGGGTGGGGAATTGTGGTGGTGGTGCGGAGTTTGGGGGTTATGTGTGTTGGACCTGATCTTTGGGTGTTAAGTGAATTTCGTTGTATGGGTATACTGTGTATACATGTACAATGACATCATCATCATCATCATCATTATTATTATTATTATTATTATTATTTCATTAAAAATGAAACTCAGTCAACTGGACATTTAAAAATGCATCACAAATACCATTGATTGGTGCTAATGGTTGATACAGGTTGCTGCCAGCGTCCTAGGTATCAACCACGTATCTTCTTAAAATATATGTTGTTCTGAGTAGCACAGTTTTTTGCAGTTCCACGGGTGTTATTGCAGGAAGCTGCAATTTCTTGATGTGTTTTGTAAAATTCTTGGACATGGTACCAAGTGTCCCGATGACAACGGGTATCACGGTTACATGTTTCATCCATAGCCGTGTAGTTTCGATGGCCAGGTTGCGATATTTCATGATTTTTTCCAGTTCGTTTTCTTCGACTCTGGCATCTCCTGGTACCGCGATGTCAATAAATTGTATGTTTCGTTTTTCGACAACTGTGATATCTGGCGAGTTGTGTTCCAAGTGACGATCCGTCTGTATTCAAAAGTCCCACAAGATCTTCAACGTCTCATTTTCTATAACTTTTTCCACTTTATCTTCCCATGACTTTTTGGATACAGGTAAGTCATATTTTTTACATAATGACCAGTGGACTAATTTAGCAACTCGGTCATGTCTAGCTTTGTAATCAGTTTTTGCGATTTTGCTGCATTCACATCTTAAAATGTGAAACAGTTTCGACTTTGTTGTTGCAAAGTCGGCAGCTTGGATTTTTGCATCTTTGCTTTCATGGCATTCGTTTGTAGTACTTGTTCTTGAGCAGCCAGTATTAAGTTAGTATTAATTATAGTATATTAATTAAGTTGTTGTTGTTATTATTATTATTATTATTAATGACCAAAGCAGCATGGCAGCATCATGATCATTTGGACACGTGTGGCTTTGCATGTTGATACTAGCCATCGCTAAAATGCCCAAAATGGCATGGCCCTTTGGACATGTGTGGGCAATGAATGCTGATGCTAACCACTAGAATGACCAAAGCATGATGGCCCTTTGGACATGTGTGGGCTTGCATGTTGATGCTAACCGTGCCACTCTGACCCCTTGCCTCCGCTCGAAGATGCTGCAACGGGCAGGCTCAGGAAAAAAACCAAAATGGCCACTCGGTTCTGTGGCCCTTACCGTCTCCTCCCATTTCTGGAGGCCTTCAAGCAAAACCAGCAGCAGTTGTTGTAGGTCTATCAGAGGCTGTTTCCGCAGATTCCGGTCCAGGCTCACCCGACACAATAGTGAGATGATGGCCAGGCGTTGGTGGTCTGGGTAGCAGCGCGGCTGGGTTGTCACGCACAATGCCAGGAACTAGAGAGGAAAGGAGAAACCAAAATAGTTATCAGGAGGACATGACGGTGTTTCCCTAAAAGGCTGACTCAGCCGAGGCAGGAAAGGAAAGGTGGAGTGCGGATAAAAGCAGGAGGCAGGGTTACTCCAATCATGACCCGTTTGGAGTATCGCAGAAGGGTCTTCCTGTGCTTTTCTGCCACGCTGGTAATTTCCATGCCAGCTGGGTGTGTAAAGGCACTGACCCCCCGTGAGCCAGCTGGAGCTGGGACAATCAGCCATGTAGCGGCTGAAGTCAGACCCCGGGGAAACCTTGCATCCGATGACAGAGCAGTCCGATAACAATATACTGGTTATGAGTCATGGTGGCGCGGGTGGGTTAGAACGAGGTACTGCAGGCTAATTCTGATGACTGCCGGCTGCCTGCAATTTGGCAGTTCAAATCTCACCAGGCTCAAGGTTGGCTTAGCCTTCCATCCTTCTGAGGTCGGTGACATTGTAAACCGCTTAGAGAGTGTTGTGAAGCACCATGAAGTAAGTGGTATATGTCTAAATGCTATTGCTGTTTTCCTTCCTTCCTTCCTTCCTTCCTTCCTTCCTTCCTTCCTTCCTTCCCTCCCTCCCTCCCAGTGGTTAGAATGCAGAATTGCAGGCTAACTCTGCCCACTGCCAGCAGTTCAATCTTGACCAGCTCAAGATTTGATTCAGCCTTCCATCCTTCTGAGATCGGTGATATTGTAAACTGCTTAGAGAGGGTTGTGAAGCACCATGAAGTGGTATATGTCTAAATGCTATTGCTGTTTTCCTTCCTTCCTTCCTTCCTTCCTTCCTTCCTTCCTTCCTTCCTTCCTTCCCTCCCTCCCTCCCTCCCTCCCTCCCTCCTTCCCTCCCAATGGTTAGAATGCAGAATTGCAGGCTAACTCTGCCCACTGCCAGCAGTTCAATCTTGACCAGCTCCAAGTTGACTCGGCCTTCCATCCTTCCAAGGTGGGTAAAATGAAGACCCAGATTGTTGCAGTCAATATACTGACACTGTAAACCACTTAGAGATAGATGTAAAGCACTGTGAAGCGGTATATAAGTCTAAGTGCTAAATGCTATTGCTATTAACCTTTGTGCTTTAAACCTCAGGAAGACCTTTTGCCCCTAAGTTCCGTTTGCTGATCACCATCTCCTTGCCTTGATGTCCCTGGGCTCTCTTATCTCTGGCCACTTTGGGGGTTCTTCTACTTTGCAGTGCGCTTTTCAGAACCCTCCAAAATGTACGAAAGATTGGTAAAGTAAATAGAGAGACTTCCAAAACAGAATAATATGTAGCTCAGAGTTGAAATGAGGGGTCCTTGGTGCTCTTTGAGCTTGGTTGTTTTCTTGCAGATGTTTCATTACCCAGCGCTAGAAGGGAATTAGGTTTGCAGAGTGCAGGAAAAGGAGGAGGGGGGGGGGAGAAGAAGAAGAAGAAGAAGAAGAAGAAGAAGAAGAAGAAGAAGAAGAAGAAGAAGAAGAAGAAGAAGAAGAGGAAGAAGAAGAAGAAAAGGAGGAGGAGGAGGAGGAGGAGGAGGAGAGGAAGAAGAGGAAGAAGAAGAAGAGGAGGAGGAGGAGGAGGAGGAGGAGAAGGAGGAGGAGGAGAAGGAGGGAGGAGGAGGAGGAGGAGGAGGAGGAGGAGGAGGAGAGAGGAGGAGGAGGAGGACTGTGGGGTCCTTGGTGCTTTCTGAGCTTGATAGTTTTCTTGCAGATGTTTCATTACTCAACTAGGTAACATCATCAGTGCTAAAGGGAGTGGGGTTTGCAGGGAGGAGGAGGAGGGGAAGAAGAAGAAGAAGAAGAAGAAGAAGAAGAAGAAGAAGAAGAAGAAGAAGAAGAAGAAGAAGAAGAAGAAGAAGAAGAAGAAGAAGAAGAAGAAGAAGAGGAGGAGGAGGAGAAGAAGAAGAAGAGGAGGAGGAGGAGGAGGAGTGCAGGAAAGGAGGAGGAGGAGG
Source organism: Arizona elegans (assembly GCA_022577455.1). NCBI lineage: Eukaryota > Metazoa > Chordata > Lepidosauria > Squamata > Colubridae > Arizona > Arizona elegans. The sequence goes on from JAKOOJ010000048.1 coordinate 2,909,089, forward strand.
AAGAGGGGGAGCAGAAGAAGAAGAGGAAGATGAAGAGGAGGAAAAGAAGAAGAAGAAGAAGAAGAAGAGGAAGAGGAAGAGGAGGAGGAGGAGGAGGAGGAGGAGGAGAGAAAAGGAGGAAGACGACTGTGGGGTCCTTGGTGCTCTCTGAGCTTAGTGGTTTTCCTGCAGTTGTTTCATTACCCAATCATCAGTAACATCATCAGTGCTAGCAGGGAATTAGATAAACTAGGTAACATCATGAGTGAAACGCCTGTAAGAAAAGCTCAGAGAGCACCAAGGGCCCCTCCTAGATAGGGGGACCCCTTTTTTTAACCAACACGCAGACCTGAGAAGCAATTATGTTCAAGGATACACACATAGACATTCGCATCAGGTATTCAAGATTATGTTTAAATACATTTCAGTCTTGAATAAACAGCAACAACCACAGAAAGACGCAGGCTGAAAAAAATACATCAAACTCCTCAAAATCCAAAATTTGCAGGAACGATTCCGCCAACAGCACTAACTCGACTTTCCGGTGTCAAATGGAGGAGACAATAGCCGGTTCTTGTACAGCGAACAAACAGGGGCTGCAAATTATTGCCGGGGAGTTCAAGTTGCTGTCTATGATCTGGTTGCGTCTCTGCGATAAATGCCGACTGAGCGTGTCAAGTGAGCGGAATAAAACTGACGTGTTTGGTTTTCTCTCTGAGACAGACGCTGATAAAGTGAAGGCAGGTCGAAGTGGCTTCGTGAAAAAGAATGGGACGAGAAGCAGGAAGCGCCAATAAACATCCAAAGCATCACCTTCGAATGGATTAATAGATGAGTCAAAAAGAGGGCTGTGAAAATATCTACAGACCCCTCGCATCCTGGACATCAACTGTTTCAACTCCTACCCTCAAAACGACGCTATAGAGCACTGCACACCAGAACAATTAGACACAAGGACGGTTTTTTCCTGAACGCCATCACTCTGCTAAGCAAATAATTCCCCCAACACTGTCAAATTATCTACTAAGTCAGCATTACTATTAATCTTCTCATCGTTTCCACCACCCACCTCCTTCCACTTATGACTGTATGACTGTAATTTTGTTGCTTGTATCATTACGATTTATATTGGTTTATTCAGTTTCCTAGTACGATTTATGTTGATTGCTTATTTAGTGTCCTATGACTAACACTAAGTGTTGTTTCTTATGATTGATGATGAATGTATTTTTAGGATGACTATGATCATCATTTATCACTTATAGCTTTTATGTACACTGAGAGCTTATGCACCGAAGACAAATTCCTTGTGTGTCCAATCACGCTTGGCCAATAAAGAATTCCATTCCATTCCATTCCATTCTATCTCCATTCTTCTATTCTATTCTATTCTATTCTATTCTATTCTATTCTATTCTATTCTATTCTATCTCCATTATTCTATTTCTATTCTATTCTATTCTATTCTATTCTATTCTATCTCCATACTTCTATTCTATTTCTATTTCTATTTTTATTTCTATTTCTATTTATTTCTATTTCCATTCCATCCCATCCTATCCCCATTCCCATTCTATTCTCCAGGTCATGGAATAACAGCTTCCAAAACACTTTGAAGACGTTGAAGAATCCAAATTTGTGTTTGTGTGTGGGGGGGTGCTCAGTGCTCTCTCTCGTTGAACAACTTGCCATGGCCAACTCATCACAGCCAACTCGCTGCAAGACAACTGACTGTGGGACAAGAGTTACACAACAACTCTATTTGTTATCGACTAGATAGAATCCTTAAAGAAAAGATGCAAAAGGAGGCACAAAATGAAATGTGAAGGACAAAAATTAAAATAATCTTTTAATTATTTTAAATGACTAAATTGAATTGTTGTATGGTCCCACAGTGAGTTAGCTGTGGTGAGTTGTCTTGTGGGCAGTTGCCATGGCAAGTTAGGCATGGCGAGTCGGCTGCAACGAGTTGTCCCATTCCATTTTCTTGTAGACATTTCATTACCAAACTAGGTAATATCATCAGTGCTAGAGCAAACCCCGTTCCTTACTAGCATGACCTGGATGACTGAGAATCTCCTAGACACTGAGGAACTTTAGAGTTTTGGTTTGCCCTGACTTCTGGGGGGGATAAAGGTAAAGGTAAAGGTTCCCCTCGCACATACATGCTAGTCATTCCTGACTCTAGGGGGCGGTGCTCATCTCCGTTTCAAAGCCGAAGAGCCAGCGCTGTCCGGAGACGTCTCCGTGGTCATGTGGCCGGCATGACTCAACGCCAAAGGCGCACGGAACGCTGTTCCCTTCCCACCAAAGGTGGTCCCTATTTTTCTACTTGCATTTTCTACGTGCTTTCGAACTGCTAGGTTGGCAGAAGCTGGGACAAGTCACGGGAGCCACAATAAACAAGAGGTTCAACAACTAACTCTGGGACCAGATGATCCCACAGTGGGTGAAGACATCGCTTGCTTTCTTTAAACATTTGGGGATGCTAGGGGCTTGCCTGTCGTTCCCTCTTGCCTCCATGCACACTCACCGCTGCGTCCTCACAATCTGAAATCAAAGACTGTTTCTCTTGCGAGAGCCACGAGATTGACAGGCGAGCTGAATCAAAGCCCAGCGGGGACTTCATACCTAAACTTTTTTTTCCCCGTGCGGGATTATAAGGTGTCCTGCTGACACGGCATCTTCCCAAAGACGGTTTTGATGTGTGCTGGGGAAGAGGAGCCGGTGCTGTTTTTTTCGTCACTGCGAGAACACGCGCGGAGGAAGAGTGTAGCTCTCTCTGCTGAGGTCTTGCATCCCACCATAAGCCAATTGGACAGAATGAGCGTGCGAAGTGGAGGGGGGTTTGCAGCTGTCCAAAAACGAGAGGAGCGGTGGCCACGGATAAGTGTGAGATTGTCATGCGCAGGACGTCAGGAGTCAACAGTGCGTCAAATGAATACAGGTTTATTGCATGCTAACACTCTACGAGAATCTGAACTACTAACGGTGGAAGCAAACTGCTCTAGACTGATGACATGCTTGACTCCTCCCTCGGGCTCAGCCTGGTTTGTCCTACAGAGGTTTCTTTGTGTGCGTGTGATTAATTGATTGATTGATTGATTACGTGCCATCAAGTTGTTTTTGACTTCCAGTGACCAGAAAGATACAAAGGGAGACCTCGACTTATGACAGTTCATTTAGTGACCATTGGAATTTAATTTAATTTATTTAATTTAATTTCCAATTTATATACCGCCCTTCTCCCTGAGGACTCAGGGCGGTGTACAGCCAAGATAAAAAACATAGAATACAAATATTAAAACATTTAAAAATATATATAGATTTGGGCCGAAAGTTAAGAATAACAAACTAATTAAAAAATTTAAAATTTAAAAATTTCTTCTAAGCCAACCCGGCTTGCTGGAAAAGATGGGTTTTCAGGGAACGACGGAAGGCATTGAGGTCATGGATTCTCCTTATCTCCGGGGGCAACTGATTCCAGAGAGTGGGAGCCCCCACAGAGAAGGCCCTCCCCCTGGGGGCCACCAGCCTACATTGTTTGGCTGATGGCACCCTGAGGAGGCCCTCTCTGTGGGAGCGCACGGGTCGATGGGAGGTCATTGGTAGCAGCAGGCGGTCTCGGAGATAGCTAGGCCCTATGCCATGGAGCGCTTTAAAGGTGATAACCAACACCTTGAAGCGCACCCGGAAGACCACCGGGAGCCAGTGCAGCTCGCGCAGGAGCGGTGTTACATGGGAGCGCCATGTTGCTCCCATCACTACCCGCGCTGCTGCATTCTGGACCAGCTGGAGCCTCCGGGTGCTCTTCAAGGGGAGCCCCATGTAGAGAGCGTTGCAGTAGTCAAGGCGAGAGGTGACGAGGGCATGAGTGACTGTGCACAAGGAATCCCGATCAAGAAAGGGCCGCAACTGGCGAATCAGGCGAACCTGATAAAAGGTCCCCCTGGTAACAGCCGTCAGATGTTCCTCCAAGGACAGCTGCCTATCCAGGAGGACTCCCAGATTGCGCGCCCTCTCCGAGGGGGCCAGAGACTCGCCCCCAATAGTCAGCGATGGAGTCAACTGACTATATCGGGATGCCGGGAGCCACAGCCACTCAGTCTTGGAAGGGTTGAGCTTGAGCCTGTTCCTCCCCATCCAGATCCGCACAGCCTCCAGGCACTGGGACATCACTTCAAGGGCATCGTTGGGGTGGCCTGGGGGAAGTTACAACATCATTGAAAAAAGTGACCTATGACCACTCTTCACACTTATGACCATTGCCGCATGTATAGTCATGTGATTTACATTTGGATGCTTGACAACTGACTCATATTTATGACGGTTGCCGTGTCCTGGGCTCATGTAATCCCCTTTCGCGACCTTTTGATGAAGGTCAAAAGGTCACGAATTTGGGGAAGCCCTATTCATTTAACTACCGTGTTACTAATTTAACAACTGCAGTGATTCGCTTAACAAAAGTGGCAATGAAAGTGGTAAAACGGGGCAAAACCTGCTTTAAAATTTTCTCACTTAGCCACAGAAATTCTGAGCTCAATTTTTGTGGTCGTAAGTCGAGGACTATCTGTATTTTCTCCATGACAACCTGCCTCCAATGGTGGACCCAACATCACCAAAAGGAGCTTCTTCCGCCTTGCTTGCTGCTTCTCTTCTTCTTTTCTTGCCTAAGCAGGGGGTTGGACTAGAAAACCTCCAAGGTCCCTTCCAACTTCTCTTCTCTTCTCTTCTCTTCTCTTCTCTTCTCTTCTCTTCTCTTCTCTTTTCCTCTCCTCTCCTCTCCTCTCCTCCCCTCCCCTCTCCATGCTCCTTTCACATTTAGTCATGTCAGCCACATGACCACAGAGACATCTTCAGACAGCGCTGGCTCTTCGTCTTTGAAACGGAGATGAGCACCGCCCCCTAGAGGCGGGAACGACTAGCACATATGTGCGAGGGGAACCTTTAACTGAGCTCCATTCAGTTGCTCAGACTCCATCCCGCAAGGAATTATGGGGTCGTTAAAAGATGATGGTGATGGCCCTCTTGATGATAATTGTATGTTTTCGTTTCTTCTCTAATCCACATGCAGGTCTGTCTATCTTGAGATGCTGAGCGTGTTATCTTGCCAAGCGAATATTAAAGTGTACGTACCTCCCCCACCGGGTTTTTCCACTGCAATCAGTTGTTCCGTTGGAGAAATCGCCAGACAGCAGTTTATTTTCCTTAAGATATTGGGCCTGCAACTTCTCTGGCTTCTAAGAAGATTGCACAGAGACCTTCTCAGCAGGTTTCCTAAAAAGCAGAGTCTTTTTTTTTTTTTTTTTTTTTTTTTGCAAAACGTTACAATTTCTCCACCTCTGTAACTGCCACAGCTTTGTCTTCGGTTAAGAAAAAAAAAAGAAGAAGAAGAAGAAAAAGAAGAAGTGATCTTTGGCTTGCCTGCAAACACATCAATTGCAACTGACTGCGGAATTTGATTGCCCCCCTGTCACCCGTTCACAGTGACAAGAAAAATTGTCCCAGCTGCACGCCGCCTATGTTTCATCGCGTGGCTTTCAATGAGACAACTCCTTTTTTTCTTTTGACGCTTTCTCCGTTGCCCGTCTCTGAGCGGTTGAGGATGAAAACCCTGGAAAAATTGCTCCTTGTGGCAGCGTTTTGCGGAGAGCATCAGATCTTCAGGGCCAACGTTTTCTATACCAGGAAGGCTTCCGTCGAACAAATGGCTTTGGATGCTTTAATACTATGACAATTTCAATTATGCTTTGCCCAAGTGAAACCCTAATCCACGGATGACGAACCTTTTGGGCACCGGGTGCCCAAACCGGAATGCGAGTGCATGTGCATTCACGTACCAGAGCACCGGAAACCTGAATACCGGCTGGCCGGCGCACACATGCCTGTTTTTTAGCCATTTTCAGGGCTTTTTCACGGCATTTTCAGGCCGTTTTCCAGGCCATTTTCAAGCCGTTTTCTGAGCCATTTTTGGGTGGTTTTCTGGCTATTTTCGAGGCTGTTTTCTGGCCATATTCAGTTGCTCCAGCATCCCTTTTATTTGGCCATTTTTGGGGCCATTTTCTGGGCCATTTTCTGGCCATTTTTCGGGGTGTTTTCATGTCAGTTTTTTGGGCATTTTCAGGCTGTTTTCCAGGCCACTTTCAAGCCATTTTCTGGGCCGTTTTGGGGCGGTTTTCTGGCCGTTTTCCAGGCTGTTTTCTGGCCATCTTCCAGTGCTCCAGCATGCCTGTTATTTGGCCATTTTTGGGGCCATTTTCAGGCCGTTGTTCAGGGTGTTTTCATGCTGTTTTTCTGGCCATTTTCAGGCTTTCTGAGCCATTTTCAAGCCATTTTCTGGGCCGTTTTTGGGCAGTTTTCTGACCGTTTTCCAGGCTGTTTTCTGGCCATCTTCTGGCACTCCAGCATGCCTGTTATTTGGCCATTTTCGGGGCCATTTTCAGGCCGTTTTTCGGGGTGTTTTCATGCTGTTTTTCTGGCCATTTTCAGGCTTTCTGAGCCATTTTCAAGCCATTTTCTGGGCCGTTTTTGGGCGGTTTTCTGACCGTTTTCCAGGCTGTTTTCTGGCCATCTTCTGGCACTCCAGCATGCCTGTTATTTGGCCATTTTCGGGGCCATTTTCAGGCCGTTTTTCGGGGTGTTTTCATGCCGTTTTTTGGAGCATTTTCTGGCTGTTTTCTGGGCCATTTTCAAGCCATTTTCTGGGCCATTTTGGGGCGGTTTTCTGGCCGTTTTCCAGGCTGTTTTCTGGCCATCATCCAGTGCTCCAGCATGCCTGTTATTTGGCCATTTTCGGGGCCATTTTCAGGCCGTTTTTCGGGGTGTTTTCATGCTGTTTTTCTGGCCATTTTCAGGCTTTCTGAGCCATTTTCAAGCCATTTTCTGGGCCGTTTTTGGGCGGTTTTCTGACCGTTTTCCAGGCTGTTTTCTGGCCATCTTCTGGCACTCCAGCATGCCTGTTATTTGGCCATTTTCGGGGCCATTTTCAGGCCGTTTTTCGGGGTGTTTTCATGCCGTTTTTTGGAGCATTTTCTGGCTGTTTTCTGGGCCATTTTCAAGCCATTTTCTGGGCCATTTTGGGGCGGTTTTCTGGCCGTTTTCCAGGCTGTTTTCTGGCCATCATCCAGTGCTCCAGCATGCCTGTTATTTGGCCATTTTTGGGGCCATTTTCAGGCCGTTTTTCAGGGTGTTTTCATGCTGTTTTTCTGGCCATTTTCAGGCTTTCTGAGCCATTTTCAAGCCATTTTCAAGCCATTTTCTGGGCCATTTTTGGGCGGTTTTCTGACCGTTTTCCAGGCTGTTTTCTGGCCATCTTCTGACACTCCAGCATGCCTGTTATTTGGCCATTTTCGGGACCATTTTCAGGCCCTTTTTCGGGGTGTTTTCATGCCGTTTTTTGGGGCATTTTCTGGCTGTTTTCTGGGCCATTTTCAAGCCATTTTCTGGGCCATTTTGGGGCGGTTTTCTCTGCCGTTTTCCAGGCTGTTTTCTGGCCATCTTCCAGTGCTCCAGCATGCCTGTTATTTGGCCATTTTTGGGGCCATTTTCAGGCCGTTTTTCAGGGTGTTTTCATGCTGTTTTTCTGGCCATTTTCAGGCTTTCTGAGCCATTTTCAAGCCATTTTCTGGGCCGTTTTTGGGCGGTTTTCTGACCGTTTTCCAGGCTGTTTTCTGGCCATCTTCTGGCACTCCAGCATGCCTGTTGTTTGGCCATTTTTGGGGCCATTTTCAGGCCGTTTTTCAGGGTGTTTTCATGCTGTTTTTCTGGCCATTTTCAGGCTTTCTGAGCCATTTTCAAGCCATTTTCTGGGCCGTTTTTGGGCGGTTTTCTGACCGTTTTCCAGGCTGTTTTCTGGCCATCTTCTGGCACTCCAGCATGCCTGTTATTTGGCCATTTTCGGGGCCATTTTCAGGCCGTTTTTCGGGGTGTTTTCATGCCGTTTTTTGGAGCATTTTCTGGCTGTTTTCTGGGCCATTTTCAAGCCATTTTCTGGGCCATTTTGGGGCGGTTTTCTGGCCGTTTTCCAGGCTGTTTTCTGGCCATCATCCAGTGCTCCAGCATGCCTGTTATTTGGCCATTTTTGGGGCCATTTTCAGGCCGTTTTTCAGGGTGTTTTCATGCTGTTTTTCTGGCCATTTTCAGGCTTTCTGAGCCATTTTCAAGCCATTTTCAAGCCATTTTCTGGGCCGTTTTTGGGCGGTTTTCTGACCGTTTTCCAGGCTGTTTTCTGGCCATCTTCTGGCACTCCAGCATGCCTGTTGGTTGGCCATTTTCTGGGCCATTTTCAGGCCGTTTTTCGGGGTGTTTTCATGCCGTTTTTTGGGGCATTTTCTGGCTGTTTTCTGGGCCATTTTTAAACCATTTTCTGGGCCATTTTGGGGCGGTTTTCTGGCCGTTTTCCAGGCTGTTTTCTGGCCATCTTCCAGTGCTCCAGCATGCCTGTTATTTGGCCATTTTGGGGGCCATTTTCAGGCCGTTGTTCAGGGTGTTTTCATGCTGTTTTTCTGGCTATTTTCAGGCTTTCTGGGCCATTTTCAAGCCATTTTCTGGGCCGTTTTTGGGCGGTTTTCTGACCGTTTTCCAGGCTGTTTTCTGGCCATCTTCTGGCGCTGCAGCATGCCTGTTGTTTGGCCATTTTCTGGGCCATTTTCAGGCCGTTTTTCGGGGTGTTTTCATGCCATTTTTTGGGGCATTTTCTGGCTGTTTTCTGGGGCATTTTCAAGCCATTTTCTGGGCCATTTTGGGGCGGTTTTCTGGCCGTTTTCCAGGCTGTTTTCTGGCCATCTTCCAGTGCTCCAGCATGCCTGTTATTTGGCCATTTTTGGGGCCATTTTCAGGCCGTTTTTCAGGGTGTTTTCATGCCGTTTTTTGGGGCATTTTCTGGCTGTTTTCTGGGCCATTTTCAAGCCATTTTCTGGGCCATTTTGGGGCGGTTTTCTGGCCGTTTTCCAGGCTGTTTTCTGGCCATCATCCAGTGCTCCAGCATGCCTGTTATTTGGCGATTTTTGGGGCCATTTTCAGGCCGTTTTTCAGGGTGTTTTCATGCTGTTTTTCTGGCCATTTTCAGGCTTTCTGAGCCATTTTCAAGCCATTTTCTGGGCCGTTTTTGGGCGGTTTTCTGATCGTTTTCCAGGCTGTTTTCTGGCCATCTTCTGGCACTCCAGCATGCCTGTTATTTGGCCATTTTCGGGGCCATTTTCAGGCCGTTTTTCGGGGTGTTTTCATGCCGTTTTTTGGGGCATTTTCTGGCTGTTTTCTGGGCCATTTTCAAGCCATTTTCTGGGCCATTTTGGGGCGGTTTTCTGGCCGTTTTCCAGGCTGTTTTCTGGCCATCATCCAGTGCTCCAGCATGCCTGTTATTTGGCCATTTTTGGGGCCATTTTCAGGCCGTTTTTCAGGGTGTTTTCATGCTGTTTTTCTGGCCATTTTCAGGCTTTCTGAGCCATTTTCAAGCCATTTTCTGGGCCGTTTTTGGGCGGTTTTCTGACCGTTTTCCAGGCTGTTTTCTGGCCATCTTCTGGCACTCCAGCATGCCTGTTGTTTGGCCATTTTCTGGGCCATTTTCAGGCCGTTTTTCGGGGTGTTTTCATGCCGTTTTTTGGAGCATTTTCTGGCTGTTTTCTGGGCCATTTTCAAGCCATTTTCTGGGCCATTTTGGGGCGGTTTTCTGGCCGTTTTCCAGGCTGTTTTCTGGCCATCATCCAGTGCTCCAGCATGCCTGTTATTTGGCCATTTTTGGGGCCATTTTCAGGCCGTTTTTCAGGGTGTTTTCATGCTGTTTTTCTGGCCATTTTCAGGCTTTCTGAGCCATTTTCAAGCCATTTTCTGGGCCGTTTTTGGGCGGTTTTCTGACCGTTTTCCAGGCTGTTTTCTGGCCATCTTCTGGCACTCCAGCATGCCTGTTATTTGGCCATTTTCGGGGCCATTTTCTGGGCCCCGTTTTTCAGGGTGTTTTCATGCCATTTTTGGGGGTGTTTTCAGACTGTTTTCGGGCCATTTTCAAGGCTATTATTGGGCCGTTTTCCGGCGCTGCAGCGCCTGCGAAGACATGCCGGAAACCAGAAGAGCAGCTGGTGATGGCACGCATGCCGACAGAGAGGGCTCTGCATGCCACCTTTGGCACACGTGCCATAGGTTTGCAATCACGGCCCTAATCCCTTGGTTTAGTGGCACCACAATTCAAATGGCACGAGGAGGATTTCACTCTGTGACAAATGGAGGATTAACAAGGAAGCAACCAGAGCAGGTGGTGGTAGGTGTACAAGAGCTAATAATCAATAAAGATAGTCCTCTAGAGCCCCAAATTTCTGCTGCTAAGTGAGGCATTTCTTAAGTGAATTCTGCCCCGTTTTATGACTTTCCTTGACACGCTTGCTAAACGAATCCCTGCTTTTCTTAAATTAGTGACACAGTTGTTAAGCGAATCTGGCTTCCCCACTGGCTTGGCTCGTCAGAAGGCCGCAAAAGGGGGCACTGCAACCATCATAAATATGAGTCGGTTGCCAAACATCAGAATATTGATCGCATGATCATGGGGATATTGGAACAGTCGTAAGTCTGAAAAATGGCCATAAGTCCCTTTTTTTCAGTGCCGTTGTAACTTCGATTGGACACTAAATGAACTCTTGTTCAATTGAGGACTGCCTGTACATCAGTTGCCCCAGATTTGGAGCTCCACCAATGCGTTCGGACAAGGACTGAGAAAGCTTGACGTTGCAATAGAAATACAATAATGCAAAACATGAATCACAAATTGCGAATAACCTCCTTCTTATACAAAAGCGTCTCAAGATAGTTTCCGACGGGCGCTGCAGAACCATAACAGCAGGAGATTAAAAATAATGCAAAAGCATGAAGAATGAAAAAGAATATTAATACCCATTAATATTCATGCGTGGAGGGCCTGAGTGGAGAGACGTAAAGAAAGAGGACCTCAATGGGTGCTTAAAAGATATAACTGTAGGTTTCTTTTGAGATTTACTGGAGAAGATTCACCCATAAGCAGCCAAAAGATACATTCCCTTAATCTCGGTGCCTCTTTTGATGATCCTAATCACTGACCAGGTCAATAAATGTGGAGGTACTTCATCAGTCATCCCGATTCCAAGTTATCTAAGGCCATATCTATATCGAAATGGTGTTCTGACCCAGCTCCCTAAACACGACAAACCCTCTGAAGTGAACTCAAAAGATTTCTTTATTAGGAGCGCCGGCAAAAAGTTTTTCTCTCAGGCTAACAAGTCCGTCTGGCTGGAAGATGAATAGTTGTCTGCCACATCTATTCATCTCCATCCCCTGCCTCTTATCCCCAGAGCTAGAGTGGGGCTTCGCTAGCAGCAGTGGCTCTTCCGTCCCAAGGACTGGCCCATAGATTTCCACTGCTCTCCTCTCCTCTGCCTTCTGTGCATCTGCACGTCAGGCACTGGACCCAGCTGTTCCTCCTCTTCCTCATCAGCCACCTCCAGATCTGAGGGCTGTTGATTCTCCATCTGAGGGCTGACGGACGGCCCAGGCTCCGCCTCTCTCTCTCTCTCTCTCTCTCTCTCTCTCTCTCTCTCTCTCTGCCAGCTCCATTCCCTCTTCCCCCTCAGAGCTCTCAGGTTGCCTAGATGCTGACCCTCACTCCCACACCACCTCCTCTGATTTGGCTGTTGGAGGGGCCGGCGGCCGACAGGCCACAATAGATGAGAATTTAGATTCCAAATGATTGGGAACCATGATATATTCTTGGTCCTTTATGACATCACGTATTAAAATTCCTTAGATTATTTATGTTTCTGCCACACCAACCTTATCTCAACAAAGAGTGGGTAGCTAAATATAAACTGATCCACCTAAAGAAGTAGAACTATGAATTAATTCCACTTGAAATACATTTGGGATCCTGTTCTCACCAGATTCATAATGCCGCGCTTTATTAATAACAAAATTTGCTGTTTATTTCCCCTCCCCCGATCAAAAATTCTAAAAGGGCAGAAAAAAGTACATGAGTGGAAATGTCATGTAAATAATGAAGCTCCGTTTCAGAAAGAGTTTAAATCGGGAAAATCTGCATACAGGTAGTCCTCAATTTACGACCATAACTGAGCCCAACATTTCTGTTGCTGTGCGAGACAGTTGTTAAGCGAATTTTGCCCCATTTTACAACCCTTTTCGCCACTGTTGTTAAGTGAATCATTGTAATTGTTAAATTAGAAACCCAGTTGTTAAGTGAATCTGGTTTCCCCCATTGAATTTCCTTGTCATGAGTTTAAATATGCTGCAAACGTCATAAAATATGAGTCAGTTGCCAAATGGCAGAAGTTTGATCACATGACCACAGGGATGCTGCAATGGTCATAAGTGTGAAGAACGGTCATAAATCACTCTTTTCAGTGCCGTTGTAACTTCAAATGGTCACTAAATGAACTGTTGCAAGTTGAGCACGGCCTATGTTACAAACCAGCATAAGGAAAATTCGGGTAGCAAGTATTATTTATTATTTATTTATTATTCCAATTTATATACCGCCCTTCTCCCAAGGGACTCAGGGCGGTGTACAGCCAAAAGTACACACAAATATAAAATTTTAAAACTATTTAAAAGCATATTAAATAATTTGGCCCAGCTATTCAAATAAAACACCCATATTAGAATTTTAAAAAAAAATTAAAAAGTTTAAAAAAATTAGGCCAGCCCAGCTTGTTGAAATAAAAACATTTTGAAGGCACGGTGAAAGGTGCGCAAGTCGGGAATCCTCCGTATTCCGGAGTAAGGAAAAGCAAGAGTGATTCACATGAAAAGAAGTTCTAGAAATATTTCTGTTCATGGTATTAAATTAGGGGGATAGATGTAGAATGGTGCACGTAAACTCCCCAGAGTCGCCAGTAAGCAAAATGGGTGGCGTATAAGTTTAAAAAATAAATAATAAAGTCCTTAAATTGCAAGATATTGAAAGTGGGAAAATTATGAAAGTTTCTACGGTTTAACAAAACAAACAGACCAAGTAACAATAACAAATAAATAAATGGATGCCTACCTTGAACGTATCTTCCAGCATTGGTATGAAGCTAAGCTGGAAGTAGATATTTTCGTTCTTAACTTCTGCAGGTTGAGAAGAGTATTCTGGGAATCTGCAAATGGAGAAAGAGAAAGTCAACAGAGGGGGAGCAAAGATAGACTTGACCATTTTTTGCAACTGGAGCAGGCAGCCAATCTGAAGAGCCATGTCCACCCCTTGGAAGGTCATCAACCAAGATGACCTTCCTGACCAAGCTCCATCAAATTTGATGGGAACTTCCTGGAAATTTACAATGCTCTCCTCTAAGTTCCTCTAATGTTCCTCTCCTCTAATGAGGAGTCTGCCTCATCACTTATATTTCTGTTTTGGATTCCACTCTCCTTACTTTGGAGGAAGCCGCCTACAGTGGTGGCCAAAATTGTGGAAATCTTTTGGGAAAAGTGTATTTTCTAAAACTAGCTGATAACACCACTTTTTTTTAGAGTAGTACCATAAAATTATATATCAATGGAAAGATAATGTAATCAAAATGTAATGCAGTGACTTTTAGGAAGGATTTGCTATTAGACTAGCAGTTACATTAGAAAGAAGAAAAGTGAAACACATAGAAAAAACGAGAGATACAAAAATGATCCCCATGTCAGTTAATACTTAGTTGGGTAACCTTTAGCATGAATTATGGCCTTACAACGTCTTTCCATGGAGTGAACCAAGTCTTTGAGTTCTGCAGCTGTTATAATGTGAAACCAAGATTGAATGATGGCTTCTATTAACTGGGTTTTATTGCTGGGTCGCTTCTAACTAACAAGTTTCTTTAATCAGCTCCATAGATTTTCAATTGGGTGAAGGTCTGGGCTATTCCCAGGCCATTCCAGCAGTGGAATAGAATTATCTTGAAACTCCAAAAGGTAACTGGGTTGTTGTTTTTTTCTTGAGGAAGAAGAAGAAAACATTTGGCTTCTCCTCCAAGAAGCTGTTTTCCTTGAGGAGGAAGAAGAATCTGATGACAGTGAAGCTTTTTGGATGAGAAGCCGAAAGGTTTTCTTCTTCCACAAGGAAAAAAAACCCCAATCCAGTTACGTTTAGAAGAAAAAAGGCATTTGAGGTGAATTCTGGATGTTGGAAGTCCACAACTCTCAAAAATTGCCAAGGTTGGACACTCCTGGTTTAAATGGACTCCTTCAAAATCAAATTCAATGCAGAGTACAATTTCAAAAGCCCCAAATGGAAAGGTCTCATATGATCCAGAAACTGTTTAATAATGGCTACTTTTCTAGGAAGAGAAAAATGAGAAAAATCATGGGAAGTTGGGGTTGTTTGAATTCTAGACCAAATTCAAAGGGTTCTGCATTGAAATCCTGGGCATCCCCCTAATTTAAAACATTAGGTAACAGTACTTCTGATGGCAACCTTCCTCCCAACATGCGTGATTTCCCATTCACGGACTTCAATGCCAAGAATTTTCAGAGTATAACCATTCAATTAAAGTTCAATTAAGAGAAGAGCTGTAAATCAGGAACAGAAACATTTAGAACACAACAGATTGAATCCTGATTTATTCATGGTCGGAATAATTATGAGTTAAGATCGACGTGACTCAAGAGTCCTGACTGAGTGAACTTAATCCAGGCCTAAAGCAATAGTTGGGTTGATGAGCTAAGATTGCAACATATCTCATTTCTACATTATGCTAGATTTGACCCAAGTTTTACAAAATGCATTTTTAACCCATCATGCTTCTATCATTCCCAACCAGGGGTGAAATGCTCCCAATTCGGACTGGATCACCCGATCCGGTAGCGATGGCATCGGGTGGTTCGGAGAACCGGTAGCAAAAATCCCTGCCCTCACCCACCCAATGCCCAGCTGAGCCGCGCAATCATTAAAGGCTTTTTTAAACTTTTAAAAGCATTTTTTCTACAACCTCTTTGGCCGAAAAAATGCTTTTAAAAGTAAAAAAAAAAAAAAGCCTCTGATGATCACCTTGCTCAGCTGGGATCATCAGAGGCTTTTAAAAGCAGTTTTTTACAGCCTCTTCAGCTGAAGAGGTTGTAGAAAAAATGGTTTTAAAAGTAAAAAATAAAAAATTGGCCACGCCCACCCAGTCACCTTAGCCCCCCCCAACAAGCCACGCCCACAGAACCGGTAGTAACAAATTTTACATTACACCATTGTTCCCAACCCTTCAACCTTGTACTATCTCCCTTCCTCCTGCCTTTGGAACACCGAGAACAGGTAGAGAACATAGGAGCTACCCAGTGGTGGGATTCAAAATTTTTACTACCGGTTCTGTGGCCGTGGCTTGATGGGCATGGCAGGGGTAGGATACTGTAAAATCTCCATTCTCCCCCCCCACACTCCAGGGAAAGGATACTGTAAAATCCCCATTCCCACCCTACCCCACTAATCTACTTTCCAGCTCCGTTCTCCTGTGCAGGGCAACGAAAGAAGACCAAGCCAATCATCTGGGACTCGGAAGGCAGAGAATAGATCCGGGACAGGACCTGCCAGAGGTGGTATTTGCCAGCTCCCCGAACTACTCAAAATTTCTGCTACCAGTTCGCCAGTGTTGTTGTCTGCATGTCACCACAATTGCAAAGGGTAGAAGCCATGGGATAACCCCATTTGTTCGGACTGTCTTTGTATCTTGTGTCTTGTAAAAAGCAGAGTGGGTACAACAAGATCCAGAGGCAAGTCTTAGATAAAGTAATCCTTCTACCTGCATGTTAAGCCCTGCTGGAGTCTCACAATCAGGTGCCTTCCTCAAAAGCTGCGATGGTGGTTCTAGGTGGCAAGGTAGACCCTCCAGGTGTATGTGTGGGGCCGGGAGAGAGAAATGATGTCAGCCCAGAGGCCAGACAGGGCGAGACCAAAGTCCAAGGCTGCCTACCAAACCAGGGAATTCAAGCCAAGTGATCTAATTCAAGTAAATTAGAAGGATTAAGATCAAGTCGGAGCACACCTAGATGAAGCAGCTGGAGGAGGCTTTATGAATGGGAAGATGGTGCACTCCCAAACCCCACAGGGCTATGGGGGTGGCAAATCTTTTTTTTTTTTTTTCCTCCCATTTTGCAGTTGAGCAAGAAAAAGGTTGGTTCGGGTGTGAAGGATGACAATGCAAGAAAATGCAGCGCTAACTTGGTACTCAACTGCTTTGAAGCTCATCAAATTTGGTACTCGACACATTTTGACCAGGGGTGGGCTTCAAAAATATTAGCAAGGGGATCTCTGGCCAGTTTCTGGGTGGGGGTGGCCATGGTGGGCGTGGCCTAGTCAGTCTCCTGCACCACAGCGGGGGGGGGGGTGTTTTTGCCCTCCCCGGACTCTGGAGGATTTTTTTGAGCCTCCGGGAGAGCGAAAATGGCCTCCTCAGGCTCCAGAGGCCCATTTTTGGCCTCCCTAAGCCTCCGTGTGTGCCCTGCACTTACCTGCATCCAAAATGGTCCGCGTGGGGACTCCAGGGAGGGGAGGGGAGGGGAGGGGTGGGCAGGGCCAGCCAGGAGTGGGATTTGGGGGTTCTCCAAACTGCACAGAATCTTAGCAGGAAGTTCTCCTGAAATCTTGAGAACCCCCAGCAGCCCACCCCTGATTTCGACGCAAACATTTTGTCCCGGTACTCATCATTTCTCAAACTTGGCAATTTTAGGATGTGTGCACCTCAACTCAACGTCTTAGAGTTGCTAAGTCTGAGAAATACTAGGACTAAACCAAAAGCAGATAAGCCACATTGTGGAACAGTTGTTAGTTGCGAAGTCGTGTCCGACCCATCGCGACCCCATGGACAACGTTCTTCCAGGCCTTTCTGTCCTCCACCATCCTATGGAGTCCATTTAAGCTCACGCCGACTGCTTCAGTGACTCCATCCAGCTGCCTTGTTCTCTGCCGTCCCCTTCTTCTTTTGCCCTCCATCATTCCCAGCATTCGGCTCTTCTCCAGGGAGTCCTTCCTTCTCATCAGGTGGCCAAAGTATTTGAGTTTCCTCTTCAGGATCTGGCCTTCTAAAGAACAGTCAGGGTTGATCTCCTCTAGGACTGACCGGTTGCAGTCCTAGGGACTCGCAGGAGTCTTCTCCAGCACCAGAGTTCAAAGGCCTCCATTATTTGGCACTCAGCCTTCCTTATGGTCCAACTTTCACAGCCATCCATTGCAACTGGGAAAACCATCGCCTTGACTATACGCACTTTTGTTGGCAGGATGATGTCTCTGCTTTTTACTATGCTTGTGGAACAGTACAGTATTTAAATGTAGTAGAACATATTGTAGATCCTCTTTGAAGAAGACCCATCTCTCTAAGAAGGTATCGCTTATTCAAATGGGGGTGGGGAGGGAAATGGTGCATGCTCCTTTCAGCAGCAAATAATTAAATATTTGAACCTTGCCGTCACCAGCAAACTCATCTGGGATATTTGCAATTATTCAGTGATCTTGATCGAAAGTTGACATACCCTGGGCATTGAAACTAACTCCCCAGGCTCCATCTAAGCCAGGAGTGTCCAACCACGGCAACTTTAAGACCTGTGGACTTCAGCTCCAGAGTGCTATAAAGCCTTAGTAAGACCACACCTAGAATACTGCATCCAGTTTTGGTCACCACACTATAAAAAAGATGTTGGGAAAAGTTGTCTAGAAAGAGCGCAGAGAAAAGCAAATATGATTAGGGGAGTGGAGGCTAAAACATACGATGAACAGTTGCAGGAACCGGGCATGGCTAGTCTAGTGAAGAGAAGGACCAGGGGAGACAGGATAGAAGTCTTCCAAATTCCAATATTTGAGGGGCTGCTACAGAGAGGAGGGAGTCAAGCTATTCTCCAAAGCACCGAAGGTCACACAAGGAACAACGGATGGAAACTGAACAAGGAGAGATTCAACCTGGAAATAAGGAGGAATTTTCTGACAGTGAGAACAATCAACCCATGGAACAGAAGTTGCCTTCAGAAGTTGTGGGAGCTCCATCACTGGAAGCTTTCAAGAAGAGACCGGACTGCCATTTGTCAGAAATGGTCTAGGGTCTCCTGCTTGGGCAGGGGGTTGGGCTAGATGACCTCCAAGGTCCCTTCCAACTCTGTTAATCATCTGTTCAATCTCTTGGTTCAGGTGAAGGCCCTACAATTTCCCAAGAGCTCTACACTTGACCCCAGCAGACCTGAGGTCTTCAGTGCTCAAGGACAGAATTCATTTCAACCGTGGAGTAACAACTCCTCCTTCCCTTGGGGTTGAGTAAATTCAGCCGAGAAGAGACAGGGATAATTGTGCTTTTGAGAGCTGCTCCCTCCCTCCCTCCCTCTCCCACCCACGCACCCACTCTTTTTATTTTATTTTATTTTTTTGCCGGAACCACTTGAGTCCGGCACGTTGCCAGCTGCTATTTTGAGAAATAGGTTCATCCTGTCCGATGGGGATGGGGAGGCGGTTGGGGGGGGGGGGGGGATTTTTTTCAGGGCAATTTCATGCTTGGTTCCAAATTCTGCTCAGCTAGCCTAACCCGGGGAAGGGACCCCAGGCTCTCTTCCCCCCCCCCTTCCCCAATTCCTATTTAGGAACCTACCAATTTCAAGGCTCAGCTTCTCGGCCAGCTCAAATTGCTTTGGGCTGAATCGGAAGACTGTTCTGGATGAGTGTCCTCCTCCCCCTTTTTCTTTTCTTCTCTTTCCCTCATTTCTTCCTCTTTTTCAGAGCTAAAAGTGTTTTCAAAGGGGCTTTTTTTTTTCAAGCTTTCAGCTCACAAATCTGACCTACATTGAAGACAGCGTAATTTAATCACAATGAAAGAAAGTTCCTTCATTCCACAATGCCACATTTTTAACCCTTGCCATGCTCCAGAGTAGACTTTTAATCAAAACAAGGAATATAGATAGATAGATAGATAGATAGATAGAGAGAGAGAGAGAGAGAGAGATTTGTTTTCTTTCCTTTTCATCGGCTTTATGTGTATTTCTCTTTAGCCAGGTTCTTCTACCCTACCCTACCCTAGCCTAGCCTATTCTTCACACTCACGACCATTGCAGCATCCCCATGGCCACATGGTCAAAATTCAGACTCCTGGCAACTGACTCATATTTATGACGGTTGCCATGTCCCCGGGGGGGGGGTGTCACGTGATCCCCTTTTGCGACCTCCTGACAAGCATAGTCAACGGGGAAGCCAGATTCACTTAACAACCACGTGACTCACTCCACAACTGTATTGATTCACTTAACAACGGGGGTGGTGAAATGGGGCAAAATTCACTTAACAAACGTTTCGCTTAGCCACAGAAATGTTGGGCTCAGTTGCAGTCATAAATCAGGGACTCCCTATACAGGGAAAAATAAATAAATCTCCTCTGCTGCATCAGGAGCTGGAACATGAAATGATTAATATTTAAAATTCCAAAAGGTATATAAAAATATTTTAGACGGGGAGCTGAAAGACTGCAGTGTTGCCGCTGGGATGTTGTGAGATTTCTGATGAAGGGCGATTCTCAGGCGAGGCTCCGTCATCAAAGAAAGAAAGAAAGAAAAAATGAAAAGAAATGAAAGATGAAATGAAATGAAATGTAAAAAATGATGTTAAATGTGGAGGCCGGCAGGGGACTCTGTGGGCGGGGAGCAGAATTTTAAAAAATAATAATATCCAAATGGTAGACAGAGCTGCATCTACTATCTTTGCATACTACTACTAGGTTACTCAAACATACCCCAGAGTTGTTTCTGAAGGTAGATCAATCTACTCCTTTGCGTGTGTTCAATCAATCAATCAAATCTTGATTACAGTCGTAAGCCAGCATAAGGAAGGTGGGATACAATTACTAATCACTTATGTTTAAAAAACAAAACAACTAAAAAGCGTTAAAACAAACGTTAAAATGACACGGTTGTTCAGGGTGAGGATCCGTCGTAAGCCCCTTTTTTCGGCGCCACTGGACTTCTGAACAGTCGCTAAATAAATGTTTCTAAGTTAAGTACCTGTTCAGATGTGAGGTACCGAGCGTAAGTGTTTAAAGTTTCCCCCAGTTTTGAGTTTCCGAATCCCAGAAAATAAAATCAGGGAGGAGAAGAATAAATGGTTCTGTTAGCCCCCTTGCTAAAAAGGTTTTTTAAAATAATAATAATAATAATAATAAAGAATTGTGCAGCATACCTTCCTCTGCAGACAGAAGGGAAATGCAAGCTACAGATTAATAACATTCCGAAACTGGTTATCACAAACGCATTGTTTACACTTCGGTTTTGCTCATCCTGAGTGATTCTAAACTCTCTCTATTTTTTGTTCCGGCTTCATTCCAGCGCACACGTACAATGAGACAAATAACTCAATAAAAACACATCGAGAACGTGACTGGCTTCGACTCTGGGACGCCGCCAGATTTTCCCATCCCAAACTAAAACCGTTCTGCTCAACTTGTTTAAAAAGTCTACTCCGCGGTGGAAAAATCTTCAGATTGCGATGGCCTCCAAAAGAACCAGCGACGTCTCTGGCTATCTAAGCAAGAGGAAAGACGACACAGGGACTCAGATCCTCGGGTTGTGTTCAGTCAGCCACAAGATGGCGGTTCTCAAGCAGCTCATTTAAGGGCAAGGGTGTTAAACTCAAGGCCTGCGGGCCGAATCTGGTCCGCGGGCTGTTTAGATCTGGTCCAAGGGCCTGCCCTGGAAACAGCAAAGGACCGGGACATGGTGCCTCTGCCAGAGAAAACGGGAGCCTGGAAGGGCTGTGTGCAGCCATCCTGGGCTCCGTTTTAGATTGTAACAGCCTCCTGCAGCCCTCTGCCAGAGAAAACGGAGCTCGGGGAGGCCATGTGCGGCCTCCCCAAGCTCCGTTTTCGTTGACAGAGGGCTGCAGGAAGCTGTTGTGGCTGAAAATGGAGCCTGGGCGGGCCATGCATGGCCTCCCCAAGCTCCGTTTTCGCTGACAGAAGATTGCAGGAAGCTGTTGTGGCCAAAAATGGAGCCTGGGCGGGCCATGTGCGGCCTCCCCAAACTCTGTTTTCACTGGCAGAGGGCTGCAGGAAGCTATCGCGGCCGAAATCGGAGCCTCAATGAGTGACGTCGAGCTGGCCACACCCGCCCTGGCCACACCATGACGACCCCTCCCTCCAAGATCAAAAAGAACCCTGATGCGGCCCTCCATGAAATCGAGTTTGACACCCCTGTTCAAGGGTGAAACAGCCCTGAGATTTCCCACTCCTCCCACAAACAAGAGGAAAAAAAGAGTGGAAGGAGAGGACAACGTCAAAATCTATCCTCCCCCGAAGCCTTTACGGCTAAGAGAAGAAGAAGAAGAAAAAAGAAACACAGTTCAATTCACTCTTGCTCAGGTGCATTAGCAAATGGGAAAGGACAGGAATCGGAGCTGGGCCAGCCACAAAAGCTAAACACAGCAAGAGGCGAGTTGGCAGGCAGCCCAGGCTCGAACAACAATAGAGCCTTAATAAAACAACCTTGTCTATTAATCCTGTGGGTGGGAACCCTATTGACTGCCAGGGAAGGGTATCTTACACCTGGCTCTCAACCAAACAGCTTTTGATTCCTCCTGTTTTTGAGAAAATAGGGAGGCGAGGCCAACGCGGGGTCTCTACCCTGCGGGGACCGAGGTCAACAGTTTGAAAGGGATCTAAGATGTCAATACCTGGGCCAAAAGGAAGGCTAGTCAACCCGTTGGCTCTTGATGCCTCCTCCATAAACCAAGGGGAACAAAAAAAAAAAAAGGCCATGTGGATAATGAGAAACAGGGTGTACCGAGCATGAGACAGCCGCTACCAAGCCGCAGCCGTTTCTTAGTCCTTCTCGCAAATACCCGATGAGCACCGCAATATTCTGGGAAGGTCTGAGCTACGTACAGGTTAAACGTTCATGGATCCCCCAACATTAAGGGTTTAGTGTGCAAATGCTAGACTTAACTCATTTGCATTTTAGGAATAGCCCCCGCGACCCTTTCATTCAATCACTGCCTCCTTCTGGTTCCTCCATGTTGGTCTGTTTGAAATGGAAAAACCTCCGACCCATTTTTTTAAAACGGAAAGCTAGGGATTGGACTAGATGACCTACAAGGTCCCTTCCAACTCTCTTATTCTGTTATGATTATTATCTCCCCCCCCAGAGAGAGATATTATGGTATTTGGCTTAAAAATGGTAAAAGATAAAGGTTTCCCCTGCCCAATCGTGTCTGACTCTGGGGGCTGGTGCTCATCTCTGTTTCCTATCCACGTGTTGTCTGAAGACGCTTCCGTGGGAAGAAACACTGTTACCGTCCCACCCAGGGGTGGGTTCTAAATTTTTTTACTACCTGTTCTGTGGCTTATTGTGTGGGTGTGGCTTGGAGGTCATGTGACTAGGTGGGAGTGGCTAGCTGGTCAGAGTCATTTCTGGAAGGTCCTCGCACTTACGACCAGTCCTCGCACTTACGACCCGACTCATTTGTTTGCTTTTAACACTGATCAGCTGTGGGACGGCCCTTTGAAGCCCCGCGGCAAGAGTTCAAACAGTTTTTTTCCCTCTAGTCATCAGCTGGGACTCAGGAGGCAGCAATAGATTGGGGGTGGGACCAAATAAAAGGTAAGAATAACGTGGGGAGGGCGGGGGGGGGGAGAACCAGTTCGGTGACGTCATATCGTCACCGCTATCGGCTCGGCCGAACCGGACCGAACCGGGAGGAACCCACCACTGGTCCCACCAAAAGTGGTACCTATTTATCTATTCGCATTTGCATGCTTTCGAACTGCTAGGTGGGCAAGAGCTGGGGCAAGAATAGGAGCTTAATCTCCCCAGAGATAAATGTTACCCTCTGTTAATTAATCAGGGAACGAGTGCCGCTGCAGTTGGGAGGTCGTGCGCCTAAAGGTTTAGAGCTAGTTTAATCCTCCCCCCCCCCGCTTATTTTATTTTTTCCAATTGCCGTTTCCTGCTTCCTGATAGAGGACAATGAGAGAGCCGAATGCAGATGCAGCGGAGTCCTCTCCTTGCCAAGCCTCGTGGAGGCTCTCCAGAAGACAATGGGGTATGCAAATGGCACGCTCAAATACTGCAATGGTGGGGGCGTCGTGGCTGGGAAGTGAAAACCTCCTCCTTGTGCCGTTCAGCTTCTTTAGAAAAGGATGGTTTTGTCCTCGGCCTTCCACAAAGAGGACCGGGATGACACGTGCCCATCAGTCCCAGCCTTTGATAAGGAAGGTCCTTGGACTACAGACACCAGGGCCATCTGAGCCGCCGTGGTTCCTCCTTCTCCTCCTCCTGGTGTGGTTGCATGGGATCAGACTCCAAACAGCTGACGCCCCCCCATCCCAGCCTAACAAATCTCCCAGCCGCCGTCCCCCCACCCCCAGCTCCCCCTTTTCCGCCCAGCTTTTGTGGTCGGTTTGATGAACTCGTTATCTTCCCTCTCCAGACTCCTATAATTTACTTGCTTCTTTGCTTCCCGGCCTGCTTAATTAGGGCCCTGGTGTGGAGGAACAGAAGAGAAGGGATATTTAGGCAGATAAGTGCCTGGTGTTTTTTCCTTTTCCCTCCCCCTGCTCGACTTTGGAAACTGAAGAGGTGAGTTAAAAAGAGGAAGATTTACGTCTCCATTATCTCCTGGAGGGCGGAGGGCGGAGGGCCGTCGTCGAGATTTACGGCTCCGCTTTGGTTCAAACAATGTTTGAGGAATCAGCCACTTATGAACGTGAAGGAGTGAGAGATGCCAGATGGAAGCCGTCCTGCAACCCTGGCTTGTCGCCACTGCTTTGCTCAGATCCCGGGCTTCCCTTTTAATCATGGCGAACCCTCAAATCCTGGTCCTGACTGAGACCGGGGCTATTTATCTACTAATCGCTAGCAGTGTTTCTTGCTAGAGTCTAGAATAAATCGCTAGAGTCAGCCAACCTTCCTTGCGGCTAATATCACAGGAATAAGGGCTCCTGTGGGATGCTCGAAGATGCTGTTTCTCCCTGTGTTTGCTGGCACTCAGGATAGAGCTGGAAGGGACCTTGGAGGTCTTCTAGACCAACCCCCTGCTCAAGCAGGAGACTTTATACCAATCCAGACAAGTGGCTGTCCAGTCTCTTCATCAAAACCTCCAATTAACCAGTAGACAAGCTGTTTCCTGATTGCTTATTTGTACCCTATGACTATCATTAAGTGTTGTACTTTATGATTCTTGATGAACGTATCTTTTCTTTTATGTACACTGAGAGCGTCTGGACTAAGACAAATTCCTTGTGTGTCCAATCACACTTGGCCAATAAAGAATTCTATTCTATTCTATTCTATTCTATTCTATTCTATTCTATTCTATTCTAATTGTTCTCACTTTTAGGAAATTTCTCCTTAATTCCAGGTTGCTTCTTGTATTCATGCATCTACCTACCTATTTTATCAATCTATCTGTCTGTCCGTCCACCTACCTTGATCTAATTTATTGTCCACCCATCCTGCCTTAGGGCTACTCTGGGCAGCTTACAACAGTAGAACGTAAAGTTATTAAAAATGTAAACAAAACAATAGTAAAACAATAAAAAAACTAAAATAATGGAAGGACACCAATATGAATGAAAAGACGCGTGGGGAGGGAGCGGGATGGGCCTAGGGGAAGTGGGGTCTAGTAGGCGAAGAGCCAGCCCCAAGGTTTTTAGGAAGCTTTATTAAGGAAACAGTAAGTAAGGAACCAAGAATTCCAGCAAGCAGATTATTTTCAATTACGACCCAATATAGTTTATCTATACTCCGGGTGGGAGAGTTTCTCACAATCTTACAGCGCAGGAGCAATGCGACAGGTCTCTTTGCCGATAAAGAGGAAGTGCACAGCTGCGCAATGTTTACACAACAATCAGTTGGAATAATTATCAGTCTGAAAACCAATGTTTATGCCTTGCACGATGCAATCTAATAGAGCATGTGGAAGGGAAAAAAAATTTTTGGGGGGAAGGCTGTTCCACCTCGACCAGAGGCCATTTGAAATGTCCAATTTAGGCAATAAAATGTTTGGAGCAGGTCCCATCACTCCTCTTTCCCGACCTTCTCCATGGCTCTACATGCTCAGACAAAAATGCTTCTGGAGCAGCCTATCAAAGACTCTGATCGAGATTAGATTAGATTAACAGAATTGGAAGGGACCTTGTAGGTCATCTAGTCCAACCCCCTGCCCAAGCAGGAGACCCTATATACCATTTCTGACAGATGGCAGTCCAGTCTCTTCTTGAAAGCCTCCAGAGATGAAGCTCCCACAACTTCTGAAAGCAACTTGGTTGATTGTTCTCACTGTCAGAAAATTCCTCCTTATTTCCAGGTTAAATCTCTCCTTGATCTGTTTCCATCTATTATTCCTTCTCTGGCCTTCGGGTGCTTTGGAAAATAGCTTGACCCCCTTCTTCCTCTCTGTGGCAGCCCCTCAAATATTGGAAGACTGTTATCATGTCTCCCCTGGTCCTTCTCTTCACTAGACTAGCCAGGCTCAGTTCCTGCAACCGTTCTTCATGTTTTAGTCTCCAGGCCTTTGATCATCTTAAAATAGATTCAGATTAACAGAGTTGGAAGGGACCTTGTAGGTCATGTACTCCAACCCCCCACCCAAGCAGGAGACCCTACACCATTTCTGATAGAGGGCAGTCCAGTCTCTTCTTGAAAGTCTCAAGTGATGAAGCTCCCACGACTTCTGAAGGCAACTTCTGTTCCATGGGTGGATTGTTCTCAGTGTCAGAAAATTCCTTCTTATTTCCAGGTTGAATCTCTCCTTGATCCGTTTCCATCTATTATTCCTTCTCTGGCCTTCGGGTGCTTTGGAAAATAACTTGACTCCTTCCTCTCTGTGGCAGCCCCTCAAATATTGGAAGTCTGTGATCATGTCTCCCCTGGTCCTTCTCTTTACTAGACTAGCCAGACCCAGTTCCTGCAACCGTTCATCATATGTTTTAGCCTCCAGTCCCCTCATCATCCTGGCTGCTCTTCTCTGCACTCTTTCTAGAGTCTCAACATCTTTTTTTATAGCATGGTGACCAAAACTGGATGCAGGATTCTAGGTGTGGCTTTACTAAGGATTGCGCCTGGGCAGGCGGGGACAGGCCCACCTGCAGGTCGCTATTATCGGTTCTCCCAAACCAGTCCAAACCGACTGAATACCACCTCTGCCCTATAGGAATCTGACAACAGCCAATAGAATACATGTTCTTGCACAGGAAGAGGAAGCTCAAGTTCAAAGCCCGAGAGAAGGTCTAAAAAACCCCTCACTTTCCACTCCAGGTGGTCAGCTGCCCAGGGCCTCAAACCACCATGTGGTTCTGCTTCATGTTTTATGTTTATGTTTTATTTGATTTGTAAAATCACATAAATCATGAAACCTTCTTTCCCATCAGCCTCTGTGTTTCCGGTGTCTTTTCTCCCGGCTTGGAACTGAACCAGATAGATATTTCTTCCAACAGCAACAGTCATTCGGGTTGATCACAGCTGCCTTGTTTTCTTGTCAGGTGCAACTCAGGAGTTGGAGATTTTACTCGTCTGGTTTAGACGTCTTTTTGGTGCCCTCTCTGGAGCTAATCTTAAAAAAGGATTGTCAATGTGTCTCCGAACTGATTGCTGCGTGTTAAAAATGCATATATTCGCCAATAAGTGGAATCTATCAAGACATCGAGAACATCCTTTTCTTCCTTTCAATGGCTGACCTAGATATTGCAACAGCTAAGGCTTAAGTAGCTCACCTAGATTATTGCCAATTTGGCTCAGTATAAGTCTTCACAGTCAACTAATAAAATAATCTTTGCATAAAGTGTTCAATCTGCATAATGCATTCTGCTCACAGTGAACTCCATGAATTTAAAAGAGGCATTTTCCCCTAGCCTCGGCTGCCGCTTTTCGTTTTAAAAGCTTTGCTGTAAACCATTATCTACACGGATAAACTATACCCAGGAATCACAGCACAGGCCCCAGACCTTCTATTATCATCATTGCAGAATGGAAGAGCTGAAAAAAATGAACGCAAGATAAAATGATTTTTAAAATGAATTCAGCGCCAATGAAGTTTGGTCGATTAAATCAGTTTTTAAAGGGCTTTTTTTTTTAATTTGCTCTCTGCTTTTAAGCATGTATGTTTGCTTTAAAAGATACCCCTTTACGCAGGGGTGAAATGTAAAATTTGTTACTACCGGTTCTGTGGGCGTGGCTTGGTGGGGAGGGGGTAATGTGACTGGGTGGGCATGACCAACTTTTTTAAAAAAAAAAAACTTTTGAAAGCATTTTTTCTATAACCTCTACGGCTGAAGAGGTTGCAAAAAAATGCTTTGAAAAGTCTCTGCCGATCAGGCAACTCAGCTGGGATCGTCAGAGGCTTTTCAAAGCATTTTTTTAAAACCGCCTCTTTGGCCCAAGAGGTTGCAGAAAAAAAATGCTTTGAAAAGCCTCTGACGATCCCAGCTGAGCCGCACGATCATCAGAGGCTTTTTTTTTACTTTTAAAAGCATTTTTTCAGCCGAAGAGGTTGTAGAAAAAAATGCTTTTAAAAGTAAAAAAAAAAAAAAAAGCCTCTGATGATCGTGAGGCTCAGCTGGGCATGGTGGGGGCGCACAGGGATTTTTGCTACCGGTTCTCCGAACCACCACCCACCATCGCTACCAGATCGAGCGATCCGGTCCGAACCGGGAGCGTTTCACCCCTGCCTTTACGAGTACCGAAAACAAGAGGTAAAATAATGGTATAATTAAACCATTTAAACTATTATTTATTACTGCCAATTACAGCCATGGTCAGGAGTATCCCAGCAAACTGACCCATAGATTATAGGTGTTTCTGTGAAGAATATACAGGTAGTCCTCAACTTAAAACAGCTCATTTAGTGACCATTCAAAGCTATGACATCGCTGAAAAGGTAACCTAGGACCGTTTTTCACACTTACGACCATTGCCACGTGATCAAAATTCAGGCGCTTGGCCACTGACTCACAGTTACGACGGTTGCCATGTCCCGGGGTCTTGCGATCCCCTTTTGCGACCTTCGGACAAGCCAAGTCAAGGGGCCAACCAGATTCACTTAACAACGGTGTTACTAACGTAACTACTGCAGCCGTTCACTTAACAACTGTGGCAAGGCAGGTCGTAAAACGGGGCAAAATTCACTTAACAGGTATCTCAAAATATTGATGATGGTTGCATTGTCCCAGGGCCATGCGATCCCCTTTTGGGCCCTTCTGACAAGCAAAGTCAAGGGGGAAGCCAGATTCACTTAACGATGGTGTTACTAACTGAACAACTGCAGTGTTACGACTTAACAACTGGCTTGTCCCAAAACTGGCATTTACTTCCAGTTTTTGGCAAAACCTTGCTCATAGCAAACCACTGGTTCGCGATGGTGGCGAATATTTGTAGCTCAGGTGGAGGATGATGGTGGAGGTTGGTTTCCTGAGCTTTTCAAAGGTTTGGGGGATTTTCCCCAAATTCCACTGAAGATGCTACCTAGTAACAAACAATTAGTTTGCTTAATGCAGGGGTCGGCAACCTTAAACACTCAAAGAGCCACAAAGGTCCTAACCGGAAGCCCCCTGTTCAATTCTGAAGCCATTCGGAAGTCCAGTTCCCCTACCATAGAGTCTCCTCCTAGCGTGGCGTCCTTTTTCTCTGCCGACCGGAAGTCCGTTTCCCCCACCATAGAGTCTCCTCCTAGCGCGGCATCCATCTGTCCTAACCGAAAGCCCTATCAATTGTGGAGCCAACTGGCAACAGGGAGCCGCAGCAGAGGGATGAAAGAGCCGCATGCGGCTCCAGAGCCACAGGTTGCCGACCCCTGGTTTAATGACTGAGACTAACCACCATTGATTTGCTTATACCGTCTCAGACAAATGGCTGTCCAGTCTCTTCTTAAAAACCTCCAGTGTTGGAGCACCCACAACTTCTGGTGGCAAGCTGTTCCACTAGTTAATTGTCCTCACCATGGGGAAGTTTCTCCTTAGTTCTAGGTTTCTTCTCTCCTTGATTGGTTTCCATGCACTCTTTCTTGTCTTGCCTTCTGGTGCTTTGGAAAATAAATTGACACCCCCGCCCCTCTTCTTTGTGGCAGCCCCTCAAATATTGGAACACTGCTATAATGTCCCCCCCTAATCCTTCCTTTCTCTAGATTGGCCACACCCAATTCCTGCAACTGTTCTTTATATACCCTCTTTCCCCGAAAATAAGACATCCCCTGATAATAAGCCCAATCAGGCTTTTGAGCACCTGAACTAAAATAAGCCTCCCCTGAAAATAAGCCCTCCCCAAAAATATTTAAACGCATGCGCAGCCAGTCCCCACCATTTCTTCTGGTTTCCTCCATGCGCCCCAAAGTAATAAGACCTCCCCGAAAATATGGCCCAGCGCTTATTTCGGGGTTCAAATAAATATAAAACAGGGTCTTATTTTCAGAGAAACACGGTATTTTAGCAACGTTACGCTGTATTTGAAGGGTTCCTTTACGTGCATTCTTTCATCAGGATTTGAGACTAAAATGGGAGTCAATAAAACTCTTCAAGTGAACAAAAGAACGAATGACTTGCTGCTCTTAAGAGCCCATGCAATAAGAACAGAAAGAAGCTTTAAAGAGACCTGAAAACCGTTTTCCTACTAGCACCATTCTCCATTACGTGCACACCAATATTTACTGTTCTGTTTTGGCCTCTAGTCAAAGCAGACTAGAGTTTGCCGGTTCTGCAAAATAAAAAAAAACCCGTGGAATGCATTTCACCAGAAGCAAAACGCAGAAACGAAGATGTGCAAGAAGGACATTTCCAAATTCCACCCTTTTCCCATTTCCAGAGATAGCAAATTGATGGCTCCTCTGGCTTCAAGCCCTTTAACAATTAAGAACAAAAAGCGATCTAACTAAGATGGCGTAGAGTAGACACTTTCTTTAAATCACCCCTAGAAGATTTCAGAATTGGGCCAAGCAATACATGAGCAAGCTCCGAAGGAAGAATCCATTGATGCTATTCCCAAGGGCCAAAAAAAAAACAAAAAACAAAACCTTGTCTGGAACATTCCCGATTTCACGGTTTGAGGGCCTCCCAGAAAAAAAGAACAAATCTATGAAGCTGCAGAGTAATGGCTCCTGAAAGAAAGCGACGTACGATTCGAGACTCGCAATATTTGCGCGGAAATAAAGTCAACGGAAGGAGAACTAGGCAGGCTGAATAGGCGGCAATGGGTGCCCCCCATTTTTATCCTACCTAACCAAGTAATTTATTCTCCTACTATTTACATTTGTGTGCTTGAAAGATACACAGTCTCCGTTCCTTGCCTAGAGTCATCAGTCACTGGATTGGTTGAGATCTTGGTCCTACCCAGTGGTGAAATTCAAATTTTATTACTACCGGTTCTGTGGGTGTGGCTTGTTGAGCGTGGCAGGGGAAGGATACTGTAAAATCTCCATTCCCACCCCACTCCAGGGGGAAGGATATTGCAAAATCTTCATTCCCACCCCACTCCAGGGGAAGGATATTGCAAAATCCCCATTCCCTCCCCACTCCCAGGGAAGGATGTTGAAAAATCCCCATTCCCTCCCCACTCCCGGGGGAAGGATATTGCAAAATCCCCATTCCCTCCCCACTCCAGGGGAAGGATATTGCAAAATCCCCATTCCCTCCCCACTCCCAGGGAAGGATGTTGAAAAATCCCCATTCCCTCCCCACTCCAGGGGGAAGGATATTGCAAAATCCCCATTCCCTCCCCACTCCTGCGGGAAGGATATTGCAAAATCCCCATTCCCTCCCCACTCCAGGGGGAAGGATATTGCAAAATCCCCATTCCCTCCCCACTCCAGGGGGAAGGATATTGCAAAATCTCCATTCCCTCCCCACTCCTGGGGGAAGGATATTGCCAAATCCCCATTCCCTCCCCACTCTGAGGCCAGCCAGAGATGGTATTTGCCGGTTCTCCGAACTACTCAAAATTTCCGCTACCGGTTCTCCAGAACTTGTCAGAACCTTCTGGATTTCACCCCTGGTCCTACCTGTGCCAACATGGCCTCAGTTTGTATATTCTCTCAGTTCTGATATCTCCCCCGCCCTCCATATACACAACGAGCCTCTATGTTGCAACAAGGTATTCTTAACACATCAAGTAGAAAGGGACAAAATGAGAAGCGTGCAAAATCCCCATTCCCACCCCACTCCTGGGGGAAGGATATTGCAAAATTCCCATTCCCTCCCCACTCCAGGGTAGGGATACTGCAAAATCCTCATTCTCTCCCCACTCCAGGGGGAAGGATATTGCAAAACCCCCATTCCCTCCCCACTCCTGCGGGAAGATATTGCAAAATCTCCATTCCCTCCCCACTCCCAGGGAAGGATACTGCAAAATGCGTTAGCGGAGATAAATTTCAACTCACTCTAAGATTTCCGATATGAATTCATACTGAACGAGTCCAGCGGGGAACAAGGTAGAAGCACAGGCTCCGAAATTGTAGAAGGTTTGGGTGATGTCCTTCAGTTCCGGGCACCAAAGACCAGCGTCTGCTAAGAAGAGAAAGAAAGGGTTGAGATCAGTAGACCAAAAAGAGACAAGAGGACAACTTGTGATCGGATTTCTGGGTTTACTAGCAGTTTGAGGGTTAATATTCCTTGCCCTACCCAGAGTTACTCTTCCCAAGTGTGGGAAGAAATATCCATCTGGTTCAGTTCCAAGCCAGGAGAAAAGAAACTGGAAACGCGGAGGCTGATGGGAAAGATCGTTTAATGATGGAGCAGAACCACATGATGGTTTGAGATCCTGGCTAGCTGACCACCTGGAGTGGAGAGTGAGGGGTTTTTTATACCTTCTTTCAGGCTTTGAACTTGAGCTTCCTGTTCCTGTGCAAGAACATGTATTCTATTGGCTGTTGTCAGATTCCCATGGGGTCATGTTTGTCTGAGTTCCTGGTTTGGTTGAAGTTTGCAGGGTGATGCAATGTCCTTAGGAGATTGCAATGCAGTGGGGGCTCTGGGTTTTCTGCTAAGTGGTCCTATTATGTCCTGAAGGCCCATGTCTTAATCCCATCACTGCGGCTGTTGAGCTAGTAACATTTGGCTTCCCCATTGACTCTTGCTCGTTGGACGGTCACAACAGTTAATCTAATGGCCCCGGGACACTGCAAGCGTCATAAATATGAGTCAGTTGCCAAATGCCTGAGTTTTGGCATTCGCCTTGGAGATCCTGCAATGGTCCTAAATGCGAAAAATGGTCGTAAGTCACTTTTTTCAGTGCTGTTGTAACTTTGAAAGGTCATTAAACAAACTCTTGTAAATCAAGGACTACGTAACAGATATATACATATGTAGAAGGTATATAAATATGTTGGCAGCTGTGACTCCACAGTCAGGGCAAAAGTACACAGTTCATAGGTTGCAGATTTTTCATATTTATTTATTTATTTATTTATTTTATTTATTAAATTTTTATACCGCCCCCTCTCCCGAAGGACTCGGGGCGGTGAACAGCCAGAATTAAAAACACACAATACAAATATTAAAATACATTAAAACAAAATTAAATTATCTTAGGCTTCTCCAATTTAAAACCCCATTACCCATAAAATTCGCCCAATTAAAAATTTTTAACCCAGCCCGGCTTGCTGAAATAAAAAAGTCTTCAGGGCCCGGCGGAAGGTCCGGAGGTCCGGGATCAGTCGTATCCCTGGGGGTAGCTCATTCCAGAGGGCGGGTGTCCCCACAGAGAAGGCTCTTCCCCGGGGGGTCGCCAGCCGACATTGCCTGACAGACGGCACCCTGAGGAGGCCCTCTCTGTGGGAGTGTGTTGGCCGGTGGGAGGTTATCGGAGGCAGAAGGTGGTCTCGTAAATAACTGGATCCTAAGCCATGGAGCGCTTTGAAGATGAGAACCAACACCTTGAAGCGCACTCGGAAGACCACTGGAAGCCAATGCAGCTCGCGCAGGAGAGATGTCACGTGGGAGCGCCATGTCGCCCCCATAAGTACCCGCGCGGCCGCATTCTGCACCAGTTGGAGCCTCCGAGTGCTCCTCAAGGGGAGCCCCATGTAGAGAGCGTTGCAGTAGTCGAGGCGGGAAGTAACGAGGGCATGAGTGACCGTGCATAGGGAGTCCCGATCCAGAAAGGGGCGCAACTGGCGTATCAGGTGAACCTAATAGAAAGCCCCCCTGGCCACGGCCGTCATATGCTCTTCTAAAGACAGTCGTGCGTCCAGGAGGACGCCCTCTCCGTGGGGGCCAATGTCTCGCCCCCGATAGTCAGCGATGGCACCAGCTGACTATATCGGGACGCCGGCAGCCACAGCCACTCAGTCTTGGAGGGATTGAGTTGGAGCCTGTTCCTCCCCATCCAGACCCGCACCGCCTCCAGGCACCGGGACATCACTTCAAGGGCATCGTTGGGGTGGTCTGGGGTGGAGATGTACAGCTGGGTGTCATCAGCGTACAGATGGCACTGCACCCCAAAACCACGGATGATCTCACCCAGCGGCTTCACATAAATGTTGAACAGGAGAGGCGAGAGGACCGACCCTTGTGGCACCCCACAAACCAAGTGCCTTGAGGTCGACCTCTGCCCTCCAGCCAACACAGACTGAGACCGGTCGGAGAGATAGGAGGAGAACCACCGTAAAACAGTGCCTCCCACTCCCAACCCCTCCAACCGGCGCTGCATGATACCATGGTCGATGGTATCAAAAGCCGTTGAGAGGTCTAACAGGACCAGAACAGAGGAGCAACCTCTGTCCCGAGCCCTCCAGAGATCATCAACCAACGCGACCAATGCCGTTTCCGTGCTGTACCCGGGCCTGAAGCCGGACTGGAATGGATCTAGATAGACGGTTTCATCCAGGTACTGCGGGAGCTGTCGCGCAACCACACTCTCAACAACCTTCGCCAAGAAGCGAAGGTTGGAAACTGGACGATAGTTTGCTAAAACAGCAGGGTCCAGAGAGGGCTTCTTGAGGAGGGGCCTCACCACCGCCTCTTTCAAGGCGGGAGGCAAGAACCCCTCACTCAAGGAAGCATTTATAATCCTCTGGAGCCAGCCTCGCGTAACCTCCCGGGTAGCCAGCACCAACCAGGAGGGACACGGGTCCAATAAACATGTGGTTGCATTCAACCTCCCCAGCATCCTGTCCACGTCCTCGGGAGTCACGGGGTCAAACTCATCCCAGATAACCGTCTCAAGACAGACCTCGGACAACCCGCCTGTACCTACCCAGTCAGAGTCCAAGCCTTCCCGAATTTGAGCGACTTTATCGTGCAGATAATGCGCAAAATCCTCAGCACAACCTTGCAAGGGGTCTTCCCGCACTCCCAGATGGAGAAGGGAGCGAGTCACCCTAAACAAGGCAGCTGGGCGATTTTCTGCCGACGCGATAAGAGCGGAAAAGTAATTACACTTCGCCGCCTTTATCGCCACTAAGTAGGTCTTGATATAAGACCTCACTAGTGTACGGTCAGATTCGGAGCGACTGGCCCTCCAACTACTCTCTAGGCGTCTTTTCCGGCGTTTCATCCCCCTCAGCTCCTCGGAGAACCAAGGAGCTGGGCAGATCCGGCGCCGGGTCAGAGGCCGCAAAGGCACGACCCGATCTAAAGCACCAGTGGCCGCCCTATCCCAGGCGGCCACCAGGTCTTCCGTAGAGTCGCGCGCCAGAGTCTCAGGAAATGGCCCAAGCTCCATTCGGAACCTATCAGGATCCATCAGGCGCCTGGGGCGGAACCACCTGATCGGTTCCGCCTCCCTGTGGTGGGGCATAGCGGTCAGGAAGTCAAGTCTAAGGAGAGAATGGTCTGACCATGACAAGGGTTCAATAACTATATCCCCTGTATCTAAGCCATTCAACCACTGACCAGAGACGAAAACCAAGTCCAGCGTGTTTCCTCCTATGTGAGTGGGGCCCTGAATTAACTGGGTCAGGTCCATGGCCGTCATGGAAGCCATGAACTCCCGAGCCACCTCAGATGCTTCACCGATGGACGGCAGGTTGAAATCCCCCATGACTAGGAGCCTAGGGGTATCAACCACCACCCCGGCTATAACATTGAGGAGCTCGGGCAGGGTCGCTGCCACGCAGCAAGGAGCCAGGTACGTAACCAGCAGGCCCATCTGCCTCCCATGGCCCCACTTCACAAGGAGAGACTCACAACCGGCTATCTGAGGTACAGTGGCCTCCCTAGGATCAAGACCTTCCTTTACAATAACCACCACCCCCCCACCCCTACCCTGGGCCCTTGGCTGATGAAATGCGCGGAAACCCGGTGGGCACATTTCTACGAGGGGGACCCCCCCCTCCAGGCCCAACCAGGTCTCAGTAATACCCGCCAGGTCCGCTCCCCCCTCTTGGATCAGCTCACAAATGAGGGGGGCTTTATTAACCACGGACCTGGCGTTGCACAGCATCAGCCTAAGACCCAGGCTCTGAGACTCCGGACAACCCAGGGAACGAGAAGAGCATTGGGGGCCGGAGCATGTCACCGCTTGAAGACAGCGGATACGTGCCCCCACAACATGATATGGCCCCCTGCTCCCACCATACCTGCCCCTCCCACCCACGGTCCTGATGACATCGCCCTCCTCCCTACCAACACCAACCCCCTCTGATCCCCGCTCCGCACCTCCCCTAGCGCGACCCTGTGCCGGGCCTGGCCCCCTCCCCAACAAATCACCCTCCCTATCCTTTGCCAAACAACCCTCCCCCCTCCCAAAACCCCTTAAGAGATTGGCAAATGACAATTTTAAAAAACCCCTCAGCCCCCTCTTTGCCGCATGCCACCTCTCGGGATTCCAAAATCCGTCATCGAGGTAGGCCCTCGATAGAGTGGAGGGCCAATCCTGCGAGAGGGGGGGAGTCTCGCAGAACAAGAAGCTCAGCTGCCGTATACATCTTGCCACAGAGGATAAGTGACCATGTCCCAAGGGTCAGATGGAAAATAAGAGGTCCAAAAGGGAGCAAATAAAGTGGGGGCATCCAGAATCCGAGGTCCAAAGTCCACTGTCCCCTCACCACAGTGGAAATGATCTCTTGCCAAGTCGACACAGTTCAAGGGGGATACAATCCAACCACCCTCTCACGGTGATTGGTCTGATGGTCAGTCCCCTCTACTGGTGAGATGGAAGTAGTGAACCTTTGCAATATCAGTTCAGCAGGGGTTAAGGTCCATAGCCAGATCCTAGAACAGTGATGGCTAACCTTTTTGCTATCGCGTGCCAGGAGGGAGGGCGGGGGTGGTGTCACGTGTGCGCATGCCCACACCCATAATTCCATGCACCCTATGCATGCGTGTGCGACACCCCACCGCTCCCAGTACACAATGGCCCAGTAGGCCCATTTTTCTCTCTCACCTGGCTCCAGAGCCTTTTTAGGAGTCTGGGGAGGGCGAAAACAGTCTTCCCCACCCCCCGGAGGCCCTCTGTAGGCCGAAAACGGCCTGTTTGCCAACTTCCTGCCCTACCGGAAGTTGGCAAATGGGCCATTTCTGGCCTCCAGGGGGTGGGGAAGGCCATTTTCGCCCTCCCCAGACTCCTAGAAAGGCTCTGGAGGCTGGGGACAGCAAAAAATGGGCCTTCCCCACCACCCACCAAGGCCCTCCGGAGGCAGGAAACAGCCTGTTTTTCTACTTCTGGTGGGCCCAGAGGGCCGCGTTGGAGCTGAGCTCGCGTGCCCACTGATATGACTACAAGTGCCACCTGTGGCACGCATGCCATAGGTTCGCCATCACGATCCTAGAAGGAAACTTCTCCCAGCCCTAGGAAAAGGTGGTTTTTTGAAACAGTTATGGGAGACCCGGGCTTTTTGCATCGAGCCCCTGTTCTGCCAAGGAACGGCGTCTCCACCGCTTCCCCAGGGCCCGTTTAAACTCTGCTTTCATAATAAAGCATGAAAACAATTGTGAAACCAGCTGGGCAAAAGCAAGGAAATATAAGACTAAGGAAAGTCATCTCTTCATTCATTCCCCAGTGCTGAAAAGCTTCCTTCCCTCTGCCATATTTCTTCCTTTAAAAGGTGTAATGCATAGAGTGGTTAAAACGACACTGCTTAAGTGGCAAGCGACAGGCCAGAGCAAGGGTCTCCAACCTTGGCAACTTTAAGCCTGGCTGACTTCAACTCCCAGAATCCCCCAGCCAGCAAAGATGGAGGATTTCAACTCCCAGAATTCCCTGGCCAGCAAAGCTGGAGGACTTCAACTCCTAGAATCCCTCGGCCAGCAAAGATGGAGGGCTTCAACTCCCAGAATCCCTCGGCCAGCAAAGATGGGGGGCTTCAACTCCTAGAATCCCTCGGCCAGCAAAGATGGAGGGCTTCAACTCCTAGAATCCCCCTGCCAGCAAAGATGGAGGGCTTCAACTCCTAGAATCCCCCTGCCAGCAAAGATGGAGGGCTTCAACTCCCAGAATCCCTCGGCCAGCAAAGATGGGGGGCTTCAACTCCTAGAATCCCTCGGCCAGCAAAGATGGGGGGCTTCAACTCCTAGAATCCCTCGGCCAGCAAAGATGGGGGCTTCAACTCCCAGAATCCCTCGGCCAGCAAAGATGGGGGGCTTCAACTCCTAGAATCCCTCGGCCAGCAAAGATGGGGGGCTTCAACTCCCAGAATCCTTCGGCCAGCAAAGATGGAGGGCTTCAACTCCCAGAATTCCCCAGCCAGGAAAGCTGGAGGACTTCAACTCCCAGAATTCCCTGGCCAGCAAAGCTGGAGGACTTCAACTCCCAGAATTCCCTGGCCAGCAAAAATGGAGGACTTCAACTCCCAGAATCCCTCGGCCAGCAAAGATGGAGGGCTTCAACTCCTAGAATCCCCCCGCCAGCAAAGATGGAGGACTTCAACTCCCAGAATCCTTCGGCCAGCAAAGATGGAGGGCTTCAACTCCTGGAATTCCCCAGCCAGCAAACTGGAGGACTTCAACTCCCAGAATTCTGGGAGTTGAAGTCCACCAGGTTTAAAGTTGCCAAGGTTGGAGACCCCCAAACCAGATTATGCCCTGCTCTCGCACACGCCTCGCTGTGGAGTCAAAGAAACGTCAATGAGAACAACAGACGTTATTTATACACTGATACGTAACATGAAGCATAACCAACTTCTTCCATTACAGGTGCAATTTGCTCTTCAGGAAGTTGCTTATTCCATTTTTGCACCAACCACATTCACCCAGGGCAACTTATATAACTCCTTCTGGAGGCCAGACGTGAGAAATCACAAACCGAGACCTTTCTCGTCGTAGCAAGCCAAAGGACGTTAAGGTGCTGCTCCCACACTGATGAAGGAAAGATCAAGCTAGGAGTCCCAAAAGTGCTTTTCTTTTTTTTTTTCCAAGAGGCGACTGGACTTTCTGGTTTTTCTTTGAAGGAGTTTCGCTTCTCATCCAAGAAGCTTCTTCAGTTCTGACTGGATGGTGGGGAATGGAAGGATTTATACTCCTTGCAGACAGCTGGTCATTTGCATCTTTTTAGAGGGTTGTTGAGACCACCTGGAGGTTTATCTGTGTCTCTAACACAATGCCTTAGTTTTATCCTTGGGGTGGGCAAGCAGAAGCTTGTCCACCCCAAGGATAAAACACTCAGACAGAAACTGATCGACGTGGTATATGCAGTACAATGCAGTGAGCCATGTGCAGATCTGTACACTGGGGAAACAAAACAACCACTTCACAAACGCGTGGCACAACATAGGAGAACAAACCCATCAGGACTGGTTTCAACAGTCCATCTGCATTTAAAAGACACAGGCCACTCTTTTGAAGACAACAAAGTCCATATTTTGGACAGAGAGGACTGCTGATTGAAAGAGGGGTCAAAGAGCCATCTAGGTCCAAATTGAACAGCCCTCTCTCAACAGAGGGAGGGGAATATGACATCATCTATCTCCAGTCTACAACACAGTCCTTTCAGCAGTTCCAAGGAGGCTCCACACCCATTTGCACCACTCAGGTGACCCTGAGGACACAGATAAACCTCCAAGTGGCCTCAACGACCCTCTAAAAGGATGCAAATGACCAGCTGTCTGCAAAGAATATAAAATCCTTCCATTCCCCAACGTCCTATCAGAGCTGAAGAAGCTTCTTGGATGAGAAGTGAAATGTCTTCAAAGAAAAAAACCAGAAAGTCCAGTTGCCTCTTGGGAAAAAAGCATCTTTGGGACAACCATGACCTGGATGACTAGGAGGTCTCTCCTTCAAGGCCATGGCTCATCGTGTGAAGATTGGGGCTGCAAAGAGTCATGGGCATTCATTGCTGGCCCGGATCTTTGGTCCACTGATTTTAAGTGCTTTGGGGAATGAGCCAAGGTAGCAATTTCATAGCTTCCCACGGTGCCAGGAAGTTTGACTCAGAAGTTCGTCCAGCTGCCAGTGGGACGGCACAAACACAGCTGCCAGCATCTTCTCTTGCTGCTTTGGCTTCTCGCTGGGCACCGTGTGGGAGAGCCCAAGATGCCCCTTGGAGCGACTGGGCTGGGGAAATGAATGCGAGGAGGGGATGCCAAGGTGCCCTAGCACCTTAGCTTAGCTACAGAGGGGAGGAGACTCCAAAGAGATGGATGGGGAGGGGCTGCCTTGCTCCGCAAATGCCCGAAAAAACTCTGCAAAACTCTTCTTTGCAAAGTGTCATCTCAAGCTGGAGCTAATCCAAAACTTAATCAGCTTAGCTTTTTAAGCCCTGGGATGTCACAGGGAGGCGCAGGGAAGCAGCCGCAGATAAAGACCTCTTAGGGGAGATTTCCACCCAAATTCTGGAGCCTGACAATCTGTTTTCTTCATCCCTTCCCTTTGGCTGGAGATGCTGATCACCTGTCGGGCCCCTCCAGGTGCCTTCAACGCTCCCTGGGCCTGATTATCAGAGAGAAAGGGGATCTTCGGCCCAAAACCTCTGCTTTGCTTTGCAAGCCGTTTGCAGCCTGCTTTCTGTTCGGTTGAACAACTTTTCCAAATGGAGAGGGGGGAGGAGGAGGGGAAGAGGGAGGGGAGAGAGGGAGCAGGAAGAGGAGGGGATGGGGAGAGAGGTCTAATGGGAGGAGGAGGAGGATGGGAAGAGCGGGAGAGGGAGGGTGGAGGAGGAGGGGAAAGAGAGGGAAGAGAGGGAGCAGGAAGAGGAGGGGAGGGGATAGGGGAGGGAGGGACAGTGAGAGGAGAGGGAGGAGGAAAAAGGGAGAGGAAGTAGGGGAGGAGGGAAAAGGTAGGGGAGAGAGGGAGCAGGAAGAGGGGATGGGATGGGGAGGGAGGAGGGAAGGAGGTGGGTGGGAAAAGGTAGGAGAGAGAGGGAGAGCGGAGGAAGGGAGAGAAAGGGAGCAAGAAGAGGAGAGGAGGAGATAGGGGAGAGAGGGATAATAGGAGGAGAGGAGGAGGAGGAGGATGTGAAGAGCGGGAGAGGGAGGGCGGAAGAGGGGAAAGGGTAGGGGAGAGAGGGAGGGGATGGGATGGGATAGGAAAGAGAGGGAGAGGGACAGTTGGAGAACAGGGAGAAGGAAGGAAGGAAAGAATGAAGGAGGGAAGGGAAGGGAGGGAGGGAGGGAGGGAGGGAGGAAGGAAGGAAGGAAGGAAGGAAGGAAGGAAGGAAGGAAGGAAGGAAGGGAGGAAGGAAAGAAAGAAAGAAGGAAGGAAGGAAGGAAGGAAGGAAGGAGCTCCAGTCAAGAGAAGGGCGACAGGTTCCCCTGTCCCTTTTCCTCCCTCACCTCACAATTACCCGATGGCTGGCTGG
Organism: Arizona elegans; assembly: GCA_022577455.1. Classification (NCBI taxonomy): domain Eukaryota; kingdom Metazoa; phylum Chordata; class Lepidosauria; order Squamata; family Colubridae; genus Arizona; species Arizona elegans. The sequence goes on from JAKOOJ010000048.1 coordinate 2,949,655, forward strand.
GTCCCATCCCATGCAATTTTGCAGAGGCTCAACAGGGTGTGGCGTAGCAGCAGTAAAGAGCCTCTGGGGATTTGGAAGGAAAATGGAGGATGTGGGAGAGACTGGGAGGCCCAGACCAAAGAGCCTTTATCTGCCCCAAAAGGCGAAGGAGACGGAGTGGGAGAACAGGGGAAATGGTGGAGGAGTTAAGATGGCGAGAAGCATCCCTTATTTATTCACAACACATCCGTCCCCGCTGAGCTTCCATGAATCTCCGTGCCATAATAAAATAAGCTTGTACAGTTAATTGTGGAAGAGGACGTAACGGTTATAAACGTTGAAATATATTAGAAAGGAAAAAACTTGAGAAAACGCCTCAATGACAAATAGAGGGTCACTGTTTATCCAGTGCCAAGGATAAATAAAACGTAGCAAATAAAGTTGGCGCATGCATTGCAGGAGACAAGCTGACCTAGAAAATGATGGTTTGTGTATCGAGGGGAAACCATGCCGAGACCATCTTAGCTTTCTGCTGATGACACAGATTGTTACGGCATGTAAAAGAGACGGGGCTTCAGTTGTGGCTACTATCTTGACTGTTTTGGCCCCACCTCTTGTTCGGCTATAATATATAATAATATATAATAATAGCCCTTAGACTTATATACCGCTTCACAGTGGTTTACGGCTCTCTCTAAGCAGTTTACCAAGTCTGTGTATTGCCTCCAACAATCTGGGTTTTCATTTTACTGACCTTGGAAGGGCTGAGTCGACCTTGAGCCAGTCAGAATCAAACTGCTGGCAGTGGGCAGAGTTAGCCTGCAATACCGCACTCTAATCACTGGGAGGGAGGGAAGGAAGGAAGGAGGAAAACAGCAATAGCACTTATATACCGCTTCGTAGCGCTTTACAGTCTTATCTAAGCGATTTACAGAGTCAGCCTCTTGCCTCCAACAAGCTGGGTCCTCATTTTACCAACCTCGGAAGGATGGAAGGCTGAGTCAAGGTTGACTCAGCCTTCCATCCTTCCGAGGTGAGATTCGAACTGCCACATTGCAGACAGACAGCAGAAGTCACCTGCAGTACTGTGCACTAACCACTGCACCACCGAGGCTCATGCATGATTCCACCCAACAGCCTTCCACTCAGAAATATATGTATGCTTTAATCCAGGGGTGTCCAACCTTGGCCACTTTAAGGCTTGTGGGCTTCAATTCCCACAATTCCCCAGTCAGCCATGCAGACTGGGGAATTCTGGGAGTTGAAGTCCACAAGTCTTAAAGCAGCCAAGGTTGGACCCCCCTGATTTAACCTTTCCTGGGATTATTGCCTCATTAGATTTCACCAACATCACTCAAGAACTCAACGGACCACTTGCCGGGATGCCAAACTCATTTCATTTCAAACTTTCATTTCATCTAGCATGAAAAATTGCATAAGATCTGACACTCGCACAGCAATGAGGACATGCTCAAAGGAGAAAAGAAAACAACTCATGGAGGAGGGGACCCAGATGCCCTATCCCACAAGAGATATGTGGTGCCAGTCCCTGACTCACGGCTTGTTTAACAATAATGCACTGACTAAGCTCCAATTAGCCAATACACAATGTTCTGAGTCGAAACCACATTATAGTTTAGTGCAGGAATCCCAAGCTGTTCAGGGTCATTGGACACATTTGGCATTTTGAGAGCATGTTATGAGCGTTCCCACACAATGGTTGGTGAAAAACTCATAGACCAGAAGGCAGACAAAGCACGCTTGATTTTTCTAAAAATACGATGCTCGGATATTTTTGTAAAATACCAGTCAGGCGCAAGGCAGAGTTTTGTTTTGTTGTTGAGAAAGAAAGAAAGAAAGAAAGAAAGAAAGAAAGAAAGAAAGAAAGAAAGAAAGAAAGAAAGAAAGAAAGAAAGAAAGGAAGAGGAGGGAAGGAGAATGAAGGAAAAAGAAGAAAAGGGAGGGAGGGCGGGAGGGAGGGAGGGAGGAGATAGATGTGAGAAGAAGGAAGAAAGGAAGGAGGGAGGAAGGAAGGAAGGAAGGAGGAGGAGGAGAATTTGGCACACTAGAAAGTTTGTGCTCCATGTATTTCCAGTGTCCTTTTCACAAATTTCGGAAACCAACTTCCATAGAGGCTCACAGTAATGGCCAGGAGCTGAAAAGCCAACACATTTGGAGGGCACCAGATTTGGAAAAGCTGAGATTTAATTTTGCAGGAAATTACAATATCCAATCCCAGCCTGATCAACCATGTTTTTCAGTCTTGTATGGAAGAAAATGAGCAGGTATAACATCCCCGTTTTCATGACAACAGTTAGTGCTTAAATACCACATTCCGTTCTTAGATATCAAGTTTTTTTACGCTTTGTTCACTCTTCTCTAAGCCTAGCCTGCATTCTTTTGCCTTTCATTAGCTAATTTTTTTAGAAGTGTTTTAGTAAAAAATAATAGGAGAAAAAGTTCGGAAAAGCTCTTCTCCAAAGCACCTGAGAGTAGGACAAGAAGCAATGGGTGGAAACTAACCAAGGAGAGAAGCAACCTAGAACTAAGGAGAAATTTCCTGACAGTGAGAACAATTAATCAGTGGAACAACTTGCCCCAAGAAGTTGTGAATGCTCCAACACTGGAAGTTTTAAAGAAGATGTTAGATAACCATTTGTCTGTAGTGGTGGAGAGTTTCCTGCCTGGGCAGGGGGTTGGACTAGAAGACCTCCAAGGTCCCTTCCAACTCTGTTATTCTGTTCTATTCTATTCTATTCTATTCTATTCTATTCTATTCTATTCTATTCTATTCTATTCTATTCTATTCTATTCTATTCTATTCTATTCTCATTCCATTCCATTCTTCTATTCTATTCCTATCTGTATTCTTACCCTACCCTACCCTATCTTCTCTAAAATTCTAATTCTAATTCTAATCTATTCTGATTCGCTGCCCTTCAAGCTACCTGTATTGTTTTGATTTGTGCTATTGGTGGCCCATTTTGGGTACCAGCCTCCCTCTCCTCTAGCATCACTCTTACAAAGACATGAGTCACCAATCCGAAAGCTCGCAAGCTTTCTCCTCTGTAATTTAACCCTGGGGAGCGAGAAGCCTGGACTTTGCAGGTTGGATACAGAGGGTAAATATTCTAAACTTGCTCCCAAATTCTGTTGCAAAATTGTCCGAGGCTTTTTTCGGTTTCATGGATGCTTCTGGGCTGCGCTGATTGAAGAGCTCGAGTAATACTTTCTCCAGCTGGCCAGAGCTGTTGCTTTCCAAATGTTTATTGCTCATGCTCTTCACCCCTCTACAAGAATGATGACCCTACAGAGAACGAGAGCCAAAAAAACCCTAAATCCGGTAAACATGCCCACTCTCTCGTAGCTCTTGCGGTGAAATTGCACTTTCCTGAAATCGAAGGAGGAAATGGGAAGAACATCTCTTCCTGCACTGAGAAAGCCATTAAGGCATCGCTGTGTCTCTAGTCTACTTTCCCATCTGCTGGAGGAACCTGGGCCTGGATACTGGCGCCCACACAGTCCTCGCCAGGATGGAGAAGTCTCGTGGGAGCCCAAGAGGCCCGTGTTTGTTGTGTCTTCAAGAACATGTCCCTCAGATCTCAGGTTAGTGGGTTATTGGATACTGTTTTAGTGGTGTATTGACCTAAAGGTAAAGGTTCCCCTCGCACATACGTGCTAGTCGTTCCCAACTATAGAGGGCAGTGCTCATCTCTGTTTCAAAGCCGAAGAGCCAGCGCTGTCCGGAGACGTCTCCGTGGTCATGTGGCCGGCATGACTCAATGCCAAATGCGTACGGAACGCTGTTACCTTCCCATCAAAGGTGGTCCCTATTTTTCTACTTGCTTTTTTTTTTTTTGGTTTTAAAAAACAAACTTCATTAGGTTTAAAAAAAAATAAAATTATATAAAATATTCACAACCTTAAAATACTATCAACAGTATCAATAAACAAGTATATATAATGTATATAAGTACAAATATACACAGTGACTTATTTCCTTTTTTTCCTTAATGACGGTGTATAATTATTACTTTTAATTTCTTACTAAATTTTGACTTTACCTTTTTTTCCCATTGGTTTATCCACTCATACCAACTGTCCCATACCTTAAAATACTGTGAGTCTTCCTTGTCTTTCAATTTCAACGTTAGTCTATCCATTTCTGCACATGTATAAATTTTTTGAATTATTTGCTGCTCTGTTGGCAATTGATCTGTTTTCCAGACTTGTGCTAGGGCTAACCTAGCCCAAGTCTGGTTATACAGTATCTTCTTTAAAAGTCTCCAGTGATGGAGCACCACCAAATTCTGGAGAGAAGTTGTTCCACTGATTAATTGTTCTCACTGTCAGGAAATTTCTCCTTAGTTCTAAGTTGCTTCTCTCCTTGATGAGTTTCCACCCATTGCTTCTTGTCCTGCATTCAGGTGCTATGGAGAATAGCTTGACTCCCTCTTCTTTGGGGCAGCCCCTGAGATATTGGAAGACTGCTATCCTGTCTCCCCTAGTCCTTCTTTCCATCAAACTAGACACTGGAGAAGAGCCTAATGCTAGAAACGATTGAGGGCAAAAGAACAAGATGGCAGAGAATGAGGTGGCTGGATGGAGTCACTGAAGCAGTCCGTGTGAGCTTAAATGGACTCTGGAGGATGGTAGAGGACAGAAAGGCCTGGAGGAACGTTGCCCATGGGGTCATGATGGGTCGGACACGACTTCACAACTAACAACAACAAAGACATACCCAATTCCTGCAACCATTCCTCATTCTTCAAGAACATATCTCTTAGTGGGGTTATTATTGGTACATTATTTTTAGTGGGGTTTTCACTGGAATAAGTTACGGTCGGCTGCAGCCTGTTTCCTGCTCGCTGCTTCCGAGTGGCGCTTAAAACATGAGACACTAAGCAATTGTTTCTCTAGGACACACTCCAGATAGCTCTGAGGGCTGCGTATCGTGATTTCCAGATAGGCAGATAGCGGGCCTGGTTTTAGCCATTAGAACATCATATGTGGAAGGGAGGAAGGGAGATTGAGGGGAAAGAGAACTGATGTAGCTCGGGGGGAATCACTGCTTAGCGTGTGACGCTGATGGAGAGGAACTGGAAGCTTCAGCGTTTGATGCTTCCTGTTCATCTGCACTCTTGCTTTACTCAGAACATGTCTACACGAATGTGGTCAAATTCCCAATGCCTAGGTGGCCTGTCAATCTGCCTGGCACAGAAGCTAGACCAGGGGTGTCAAACTCAAAATCCTGAGGGCCAGATCTGGCCTGCGGGGCTGCCCTGGAAACGGCAAACAATTGTTTTGCTAGCCCTCTGCCAGTGAAAATGGAGCTTGGGAGGACCATGTGTGGCCCTCCCAGGCCCTGTTTCTGGCTGCAATGGCCTCCTGCAGCCCTCTGCCAGTGAAAACGGAACTCGGAGGCCCCGAGCTCCGTTTTCGCTGGCAGAGGGCTGTAGGAGGCAGTCGCAGCCAAAAACGGGGCCCGGGGGAGTCGCATGTGCCCCCCCCCCGAGCTCCGTTTTCACTGGCAAGAGGACTAGCCAAACAAACTAATAACAAAACAAAAGGAGAAATGTTTCCCCTTTTGCATTTGAACACGCAAGAAAGGACAGGAAAGGGAAAGAGGAAAGCCAAAGAAAAAGAAGGAAAGCTAGCAAGGAAGGAAAAATAAGGAAAGAGGGGAAGGAAGAAGAAAGGAGAAGGAAGAGGGAAGGAAAAAGAAGAAAAGGGAGGGAGGAGGGAGGGAAGAAAGGAAGGAAGGAAGGAAGGTTATATAATGAGAGGGAGGGTGAGTCTGAGTGAAGTCCTGCTTTAAGCACTTGGCCACCACAGGTGGCCCCGACACAAGTGATGTCGAGCTGGCCACGCCCACCCTGGCCACACACACACACACCCGAGGTCAAACACCACCCTGATGTGGCCATCAATGAAATCGAATTTGACATCCCTGAGCTAGACAATGTATGCTTTTAAGACAGATTGAAAGGAGAGGAACCTGGAGGTTCCAAACAAACATTTGAGGGGAATCTAAATCCTGCAAGCTACATGGTGGTGCTGGGGGTTAGACTCCGCCCACGAGGGACAGGCGGCATTGGTGATGACGCATGAGTTCCTGACAAAGCTCCCTTATTCAAATCCTAGCAGTTAGGATCAACTTAGTTGATCCTAACTTAGAACTACGCCGACTTCAGACTGACCTAAGAGTAGTACATAAGATCATCTGCCACAATGTCCTTCCTGTCAATGACTACTTCAGCTTCAACCACAACAATACACGAGCAAATAATAGATACAAACTCAAGGTAAACCGTTCCAAACTCGATTGCAGAAAATATGACTTCAGTAACAGAGTGGTCAATGCCTGGAATGCAGTACCTGACTCTGTAGTTTCTTCCCCAAACCCCCAAAACTTTAACCTTAAACTGTCTACTGTTGACCTCACCGCACTCCTTAGAGGTCTGTAAGGGGCGTGCATAAGTGCACCAGCGTGCCTACCGTCCCTGTCCTAATATTCCTTTTTACTTAACTCTTTTCGTGTATTCAAATTATGTTTATATTTTTACTTGCTATCTTATATACGCTTGACAAATCAATTTATGATTATGATTATTTGGGGAAGGAATAGGTCCAAGTCCTCTTCCTCTCCGTCCTTCCCTTGCTTCCTTCTCCTGGCAGCTCTCGCGCTTCCTCACTTTCAACCCTCTTAATGTTCCTTGCTCCAACGGCTTCCAAGAGCTGATTCGCGCCAGATGTTCGCTTCCCTCTCCTGAAGAGCAGCGTGGCCTCTCCGTTCCTGTCCAGCTTCCCCTTGCTCGGACACACCCATCCTCCTGGCTCCAGGACAGCAGGAACTGTGTGCTCAGCTATAGCCTGGGGTCAGCTTTGCAGCTGTGCTGGGAGGCTCGTACTCAAATTCTGCTGATGACCAACCTAGGCGTGGCCCAGAGTAAACCTTTTGCGTTTACTCGTGATCGTGTTGACATTCATTGGTAAGAATTTGAAAACTGGCCTGGAGAGGGTCTCTGTCCTGGTGAGGTTCTTGGGGTGTGAACCAGTTGAGAGGCCTTCCCAGTGTTTAGGACAGGGGTCCCCAATCAGGGGTGGGATTCAGCCGGTTTGGACCGGTTTGGGCTAACTGGATGTTAATTTTAATCTGGTTCGCCGAACCGGTTGTTCCAGTGACTGGCTGACCCCGCCCACCCCGCCCCACCCCCTCCCAGGAGTCTTCACGCGGCCCGTTTTGGATGATAAGTGCAGGGGATGCGGGGAAGGTCTGGGAAGGCGAAAAACAGGCCTAGCGGAAGTCTGGAAACAGGCCTGTTTCTCACCTCCGGAGCCTGGGGGAGGTAGTTTTCGCCCTCCTGGAGGCTCCAGGAAAGCCTCCGGAGCCTGGGGAGGGCAAAAACACTTCCCCTTGCATTGGTGCAGGAGGCCGAGTAGGCCACGTCCCCATGGCCACGTCCACCTAGCAACTGGGCAGCGAACCGGTTGCTGAAATTTTTCAATCCCACCCCTGTCCCCAACCCCTGTTCCGCGGACCAGCATCGGTTCGTGGCATGCCAGAAACCGGGCCATGCAAACAAGTGAATCCCCATCTGTGGGATACAGACAGCACACGAAACCATGCCCCTTCTGGTCCATGGAAAAAAACTCTCTCCATGGAACTAGTCCCTGATGCTCCAAAGGTTAGGGGCAGGGGTGAAATGCTCCTGGTTCTGACCGGATCGCCCGATCCGGTAGCGAGGGAGGTGGGTGGTTTGGAGAACTGGTAGCAAAAATCCCTGCCCCCTCCCCATGCCCAGCTGAGCTGCGCAATCATCAGAGGCTTTTTTTTTTAATATATTTTTAAAAGCATTTTTTCTACAACCTCTTTGGCCGAAAAAAATGCTTTTAAAAGCTCAGCTGGGATCGTCAAAGGCTTTTAAAAGAAAAAAACCCTTTTTTTCTTTTAAACGCCTCTGACGATCCAGCTGAGTTGCCTGATCAGCAGAGGTTTTTTTCCACTCCTGTCCATGTATGAGTCTGCTTTGAATAAAGCAAATATAGACATGGTTTAAAGAAACAGGTGAGAATAATCCTGAGTCTTTCTAGACACTTGCAAATTGGATTGGCATCAGAATACCCCAGCAATGCCATCGTTCCACCACCTGCTGAAGAGGGCCATATCCAGCCTGCAGGCCATAGTTTGAGGACCCCTGCTGAACAGCATCTTTGCATCGGCTGAGATTTCCGCCCTTCCTGCTTTTCCCGAGAGCTAACTGGCCCCCACGGTTGCATTTTTGGGACTGATTCATTTCAAATAGGGAAGTGACAATTCATACCCGGGGCAACACTTTTGCAAAATCTTTTGCTTCTTGGAGGGTGAAATGAAAGTGAAGAAACGTCTGTGGAGATTCTCAAGTCATCCAGGACATGGTTGTCCCAACGGTGAAGATCTCCAAGGTCCCTTCCAACTCTGTTATTCTATTCTATTCTATTCTATTCTATTCTATTCTATTCTATTCTATTCTTCTTGTATTCTCTTCTCTTCTCTTTTATTATTCTATTCTATTCTTCTACATTTTCTATTCTATTCTCTGCTATATTTTCTATTCTATTCTATTCTAATCTATTCTTCTTGTATTCTCTTCTCTTCTCTTCTCTTTTATTATTCTATTCTCTTCTATTCTTCTACATTTTCTATTCTATTCTCTGCTATATTTTCTATTCTATTCTATTCTAATCTATTCTTCTTGTATTCTATTCTATTCTCTTCTCTTTTATTATTCTATTCTCTTCTATTCTTCTACATTTTCTATTCTATTCTCTGCTATATATTCTATTCTATTCTATTCTATTCTATTCTATTCTATTCTATTCCTATTGATCCAGTCTTCCATTCTATTCTATTCTATTTCTATTCTTCCATTCTATTATTCTATTCTGTTCTGTTCTGTTCTGTTCTGTTCTGTTCTGTTCTGTTCTGTTCTGTTCTGTTCTGTTCTATTCCTATCCTATCCTATCCTATCCTATCCTATCCTATCCTATCCTATCGCTGTTCTAATTCTATTCTATTCTATTCTATTCCATTCCATTCCATTGTGCCTCCGAGGTGAGCCAACGGCATCTCTCCCATCCTCCAACCAGCATCCTAACTGGACAAAAGTCTTCTCTGTTGTGGCTTGTCCCACCCCAGACCCCTTTTCCAGCAGCTGCACAGAAGCCCTAGAAGCCTCTGTCCCACCCGGGACCATTAGAACCAAAGCTAAGCTTCCTCCCTTGTGGCCATCTGCGCCAGAAGCATTACACAATGGTCTCTTCTTGAAAGCCTCCAGTGATGAAGCTCCCACCACTTCCGAAGGCAACCTGATTAGGTGGCTCAGTGGCTGAGCTTTTCGATCAGAAAAGTCGGCAGTTCGGCGGTTCAAATCACTAGTACAGGTCTCCTGTGTGAGCAGGGGGTTGGACTAGATGACCTCCAAGGACCCTTCCAACCCTGTTACTGTTAAAACTTCTGTTCCCCTTGGTGGATTGTTCTCACTGTCAGATGTCAGGTGGACACCAGATCCCCATTGTGGGCTCCTCAAAAGAGAAGGGCTCTCAAAGTGGCTCCCAACAACACTGTGGAAGCTGTTTGGATTCCTTCAACCCCGAATTAGAGTGATGACAGGTGATATCAAGCAAACAGAGCAGACAAAGGAGGAGGAGGAGGAGGAGGTGGTGGTGCTGGCAGCTGTTACCTTCTCCCAGGACACTAACCTGGGATGTCAGCCCGAGTTTACCATCTCCCATCACTTCTATTCACTTTATTAAAAAGCTTGGGGAAAGAGAGCCGGCCTGCGACTGAGGAAAATCAATAGCTGTCTACAAAGAGATGTAAAGCCATTCACAAAATCAAGACGTTTAAGCAAGAGGGACAAGGATCAATCAATACGAGTTATTGGACATTTTCTTTTAACGCTGCAGAAAACGGCGCCCATTTTTTTCCCCCCAAACGCGCCCATTTTCCAATATATATATATATATTGTTTTCTTAGGCTGGAAACACAGGGCAAAAATTTTCAAAACTGTTTCTTTTATATAAATAAATAAATAAATACATAAATAAATAAATACATAAATAAATAAATCTCCAGGAAATGAACATTTGTCAATTCGTAGGAAATTGGGATGGAAGAAGACATTTTTCCCTGGCCAGGGAGGAGAGCATCTTTATTATAAATACAATTCCAGACTTACTTTGGGGAGGGGGGGGGGAATAAACAGAAAAGCTATTCTTTACTTGCTGTAGTAATAGATTGGCCATAATGTACATTTCACTTATATCGGTGATGGCTAACCTTTTTCGCACCGTGTGCTAAAAGCGTGTGCCGGCACCCATAATTCAATGTTCCCCGCCCCTGCACATGCGTGTATGACCCCCCCCCCCACGTCCCACTGCACAAGCGCACACAACCCCACCACTCATTTTGGGCCTAGCAGGCCTCCCTGCAGCCTCCTGAGCCCCAAAACAGCCCTTGGGTGGGACGCATTCCCCCCCACGCCCCATATTGGGCCTAGCAGGTCTCCCTGCAGCCTCCTGAGCCCGAAAATAGGCTGGGGGGGGCACGCCACATCCTCTGTGTCCCACCCCCGCCCCCCATGTGCGACTCCCCCGTGCACGCGTGTGCAACCCCTGCCCTCTCGTACATGTGCAAACGTCTCCTGCATGCGGTTCGCCCCCGCACATCCTGAAAATCAGCTGACTGGCGGGAGGTATAGCCAAGCTGGGCGACGGCTCATGTGCCTGCAGAGAGGTTCGCCATCACAGACTTATATACTGTTCTTCAAACAAGGCCAAAAATTTGTTGAGACAGTTTCCGAAACTAAAGGGAAACCAACTCTAAAAGCAAACATTCAATGTTATGTATCTTTAAACCAGGGGTGAAATGCTCCTGGTTCGGACCGGAACGCTCGATCCGTTAGTGATGGAGGCGGCTGGTTCGGAGAACCGGTAGCAAAAATCCCTGTCCACCCCCCACTCATGCCCAGCTGAGCCGCACAATCATCAGAGGCTTTTTTTTTACTTTTAAAAGCATTTTTTCTACAACCTCTTCGACCGAAAAAAGGCTTTTAAAAGTAAAAAAAAAAAAAGCCTCTGATGATTGCGCAGCTCAGCTGGGATCGTCAAAGGCTTTTAAAAGAAAAAAAACCTGGTTTAGCTGAACAGACAGAAGCACTGTAATTTAACACCAGCTGCCTGCAATTACTGCGAGTTCAATTCTCACCAGGCTCAAGGTTGACTCAGCCTTCCATCCTTTCTAAGGTAGGTGAAATGAGGACCCAGTTTGTGGGGGCAATAAGCTGACTTTGTATAAATATACAAAAGAATGAAGGTTGTTGCTTAACGCACTGTAAGCCGCCCTGAGTCTCCGGAGAAGGGCGGCATATAAATCAAATTAAAAAAAAAAATGCCTCTGACGATCCAAACTGGGATCATCAGAGCCCTTTGAAAGCATATTTTTACAACCTCTTCTCCAAAGAGGTTGTAGAAAAAATGGTTTTAAAAGTTAAAAAAAAAAAATTGGCCACGCCCACCCAGTTACATTACCCCCCCACCAAGCCACGCCCACAGAACCGCTACTAACAAATTTTAGATTTCACCACTGCTTTAAACCATCATTGGACCTAACATTCGTACCAGAGGGATCTCAAAGCCAGCAAGTAGCAAAAAATACTGAGAATTTTCCTACAGATCGCCAGTATCGCCTTTCTCCAAGGAGCCATTCCAGATTCCTAATTGGGAGAGATCTACAAATCGCGCTACAAATGGTAGAGAGGTTCTCCAAGATTTCCGAGTTCTCCCTAAATTATTTTTTCCCCCCCGAAAGGAAGTTTGGCACGGGAGGTTCAGCGTGGAGGAGGGCCTGTGCAAAGAGCTGGCCTTGCTGAGTTCTTCCTTCAGGCCTGCGATTCCGTGAATTCGGGCCAGGCTTGACAATTAGAAATAATGAGGCTGCCACTTCAGATAGCAGACGCTGAGAGGCAGGGAAGAAGGACCAAGAAAAAATAACAAAAACAAAACTAGAAAACAGACATATTTGTGCAGAGCTGCTGCCCTCAGCTACGCAGGAAGACGTCGCCTGACAAGTGTGATAGCCAGATTTAACTGTCAGCCAGATTAGCTTCTGCAAATGAGCCACAGAGAGAGACGCATTTCTTGGCCTTTTACTGCAGATTCTAGAAATGGGTTGGGTCTGGCTCGAACTGTTTAGAAAAATCCGCAAGATTTAAGGTGGTTAGCAGAAGAAGTAGTGTCATGTTGTTCCATCTGTTGCACAGTTAAGGCTGGCCTGGATGGGAGGGCTTCTGCGGTCTCGGGTGGGTGGAGGTCTCTATGGCTTAGGGCAGAGTCCCTTGGGAGTTGGGCGGCATAGAAATGCAATAAATTAAATTAAAAAATTAAATGTAAAATTTGTTACTACCAGTTCTGTGGGCGTGGCTTGCTGGTAGTGGGGGAAGTAATGTGACTGGGTGGGTGTGGCCAACTGTTTTTTTTTTTTTTTTTAACTTTTCAAAGCATTTTTTCTAATGCTTTGAAAAGCCTCTCTGCCGATCAGGCAACTCAGCTGGGATCGTCAGATACGTTTCAAAGCATTTTGTTTACCGCCTCTTCGGCCAAGAGGTTGCAGAAAAAAATGCTTTGGAAATCCTCTGATGATCCCAGCTGAGCCGCGCAATCATCAGAGGCTTTTTTAAAAAAAACTTTTAAAAGCATTTTTTTCAGCCAAAGAGGTTGTAGAAAAAATGCTTTTCAAAGTAAAAAAAAAAAAAAAGCCTCTGATGATCGTGCGACTCAGCTGAGCATGGTTGGGGGAGCGCAGGGATTTTTGCTACCGGTTCTCCGAACCACCCGCCACCATCGCTACTGGATCGGGTGTGTTGTGGCCCCGCCCTCTGAGCCTGTCCCATCGGAGGAAGAAAGCTCCGAGCATGAGGAAGAGGAGTCAGCCAGGCCTCCCTCTCCAGGCCCCTCCCCTCTGGCATTGTCTCAGGTGCCGGCCGAGGGAGAGGAGATCAGCAGGGAGACAGCTGGTTCGGATCAGAGTGATGAAGAAACATCATTCCTGGACGCACGCCTCCGAAGGCATGATAAACGATTGCAGCAGCTTAGGAGGCGTGCTAGGGATTAGAACTGAGTCACTGGACCACACCCCAGAGACTATATAATAGAGGGTAGTGGTCAGGGTTCCTTGTGACGAACAAAAGTAAACCTTGGATAGTCACTAAAGCCTCGTCCGGAACTGCTGGGAGAAATATTATTTCTGCTTGGACTTTTTTGTACGTTAGTATCTTATCTTTCTGTTTGTGAAAATAAAGGCATTTGGCAGACGGTGTGTCTATCGCTGCCAAGTGGGAGATAAGACCTGGGTGCGTTCCAAAGTGTTTCCTTAACCCTCGGCTGGCTGTGTTTGTGTGTGTGTGGGGACGGGGACAGATCAGGGTGATCCGGTCCGAACCGGGAGCGTTTCACCCCTGGGTTAGGGTCAAAAAAGCCAAGATGGCTGTTGCAATGGCCCGCAAAACTTCCCCTGACTTTTTAGTATGTACAGAATGTAGACTTTGCTGTGTGGTTTGCATGTGAAGAGCCCTGGTGGCGCAGTGCTTAAAGTGCAGCATTGCAGGCAAACTCTGCCTACAGTCTGGTGTTCAATCTGGACCAGCTCAAGGTTGACTCAGCCTTCCATCCTTCTGAAGTCGGTAAAATGAGGACCCAGATTGTTGGGGACAAAAGGCTGTAAACCTCTTAGAGAGGGCTGTAAAAGCACTGTGAAGCGGTATATAAGTCTAAGTGCTATTGCTATTTGTTCCTTCCTTCCTCCCTCCCTTCCTCCTTCCCTCCCTCCCTCCCGGTGCTTAGAATGCAATTTTACAAGCTAATTCTGCCAACTGCCAGGAGTTCGATCAAACTTGACGCCCGCAGGCCGGATGTGGCCCACGGGGTGCTTAGATCTCGCCCACGTGGCCACTCTGGAAACAGCAAAGGACCGGCCCATGGTGCCTCTGCTCGTGAAAACGGGCTCCTGATCTCCGTTTTCAGCTGGGACGGCCTCCTGCAACCCTCTGCCAGTGAAAACGGAGATCGGGAGCCCATTTTCACGGGCGGAGCACTCAGGTTGCCACAGGCACCCCATCACGAGTGATGTTAAGCTGGCCACACCCGCCCCGGCCCCCCCGGGATCAAACACAACCGTGAAGCAGCCCTCGATGAAATCGAGTTTGACACCAACAATGTATGCCCTTGATGGCGAACCTACGGCACTATGGCGAACCTATGGCCTCTGTGGGCACACGCACTGTTGCCAGCTGGTCTTCTGGTTTCCGGCCCACACATGCGTGCTGGCCACCTGGTCTTTGCGGGCGCCGGAACATTGGAAAATGACCTGAAAACGGCCCAAAAAACGGCCTGAAAACAGCCCCGAAAACGGCCAAAAAACAGCATGCACCCCGGACAGCTGGTCTTTGGGTTTCCGGTGCTCCGGCGCGCACGAAGACCAGCTGGCCGGCGTGCCTGCGTATGCCAGAAACCCAAAGACAAGCTTCCGGTGCACACACACACACACACACACCGGGCAGCTGGCCTTTGGGTTTTCGGTGCTCCGGCACGCACACATGCATGCGCCTTCCAATTTGGGCACTCGGTGCCGAAAAGTTTCGCCATCACTGATCTCTGCTATTTCTGCAGACTCCATTTCATAATTTCTTCCACCCCGGCCCCTTTGTCACTCCCAACTGACCGTAAGAGATGCTTTGGTAAGTGCTGATGTTCCAAAGGGCCTGGAAGGCATCTCTCGAGGCATCTGGGTTCAAAGACATCAACTGGGGGAAGGGAAAAAAAAATGCCGAGCATCAGTGAACACGAAGAAGAAGAAAGACATGGGGGAGCAGCCCCTCATTCCCACACAATGGTTGCGGCAGTGTTGAGTGTGTCCTGCGGTCAGGGACCTCCGTGGACTAAACGTCACCTTAGCTGTGAATGCACCAGGCCACAGGTGGTAAGGAAGGCCAGGCACTATCGGCCCCAGCTCCACAAGTGGCAAGAAAACAGAAATGGACACTGTCTATCGTAGAAAGCAGAGGCAGAGTTGGCCTGCCCTTGGAGGCATTTCAATGGTCCCGAGAAAGGATTTGCCCCCTTTCTGCCTATGGTTTTTCACATGAACTACCGTGTTTCCCCGAAAATAAGACCCTGTCTTATATTTTTTTGAACCCCGAAATAAGTGTTTGGCCTTATTTTCGTGGAGGTCTTATTATTTTGGGATGTGTGGAGGAAACCAGAGAAAATGGCGAGGACCAGCTGCCCATGCGTTTAAATATTTTCGGGGAAGGCTTATTTTAGTGCTTGCACTCAAAAGCCCGATTGGGCTTATTATCAGGGGATGTCTTATTTTAGGGGAAACAGGGTAGATCAGGGGTCACCAATCTTTTGGACCTCAGGGACCACTAAATTCATAATTTTAAATCCCGCGGACCACTAATATGATCTGCCTAATGACTGGCTGGGTGGGCGTGGCCAACTCAATGTCACTCACATCGAGGACCGCCTCGCCGGCCTCTACTCGCTCCTCCCCTCCCAGCCAGTCCTCGCCTCCCCGCCTGGGCTCCTTAGAGCCTCAACAGGAAGCCGTTGTTGGAGCTAAGCAGCCTCCACAAGAAAGAGTTGGCAAAACAGCTCAGTTCAAATTGGATCTGACTGAGAAGGAGGCTCAGCAGAAGCACCTCACTGAGGACTAGGAGCATAGGCTTTCCAAGCAGAGGGAAGACCTGCAGGAGTGCAAGGCCAGGTACCGGCGCCTGGAGGCTCAGCGGGCTGAGATGGTCAGCCAGTTCCAGGCCATGATGCAGTCCCACTGGAACAAGGCCCTCTGGCTCTTCGCCACCAGTGGCACTTCCCTCCAGCCTTCGCCCAAAGCCGCACACCAGGAGGCTGAAGCAGATCCCAAGTCAGAATTTCTGCCCCTCTCCGACCCTCACAAAAAGAACCCGAAGGGGGAGACTCTCTGCAGCAACACAAACATTCATTGCACACATCTGTCCCAGGGGCCGTAGATTGAGGACCCCTGATTTAGTGCAATATAAAAAATGCAAATAATTTTTCTATGGACCACCAAACTTTTCCAGCATCACACCATAAACGCCAGCAGCACTCTTGTTTACAGAGGGGGTTCTGCAAACATCGGAGTCTTTGCTCATCCGGCTAATAAGCATACTGGCTGAGGAGGAGGAGGTGGAGAAAGCACCAAGTCACGGATGGCTGAGCTATATAATTGCCAACTTGGAGCATTATTTGACCGTTTACAGCGTGACCTGCAAGGTGTGGTGAATTCTCTGCTTAGAGGCAGGTTGCTCCACTCGCCTCTCCTTGCTCTGCAGGTTCTGTTCCCACCAGAATCCGTTCACGGCATCTCACCCAGCCGTGAGATTCCCAGGAGACAACCCACACACGGTGCAGTGAATGATCTAAAACAGTCATGACTAATGATGTGCCATTGTCGGCATTGACTTTTCCAGCAGCCGCACGGATAGATTTATCTCCATGATCCTGAACAGTTACTAGCTTCCAAAAGTAGCGAAGGAAGCAGTGGTGAAATCCAATTTTTTTTACTACCGGTTCTGTGGGCGTGGCTTGGTGGGCGTGGCTGGTGGGTGTGGCAGAAGGATACTGCAAAATCCCCATTCCCTCCCCACTCCTGGGGTAAGGATACTGCAAAATCCCCATTCCCTCCCCACTCCGGGAAAGGATACTGCAAAATCCCCATTCCCTCCCCACTCCGGGGAAGGATACTGCAAAATCCCCATTCCCTCCCCACTCCAGAGAAAGTATACTGCAAAATCCCCATTCCCTCCCCACTCCTGGGGTAAGGATACTGCAAAATCCCCATTCCCTCCCCACTCCGGGGAAGGATACTGCAAAATCCCCATTCCCTCCCCACTCCAGAGAAAGTATACTGCAAAATCCCCATTCCCTCCCCACTCCTGGGGGAAGGATACTGCAAAATCCTTTCGAACTGCTAGGTTGGCAGAAGCTGGGACTAATCACGGGAGCTCGCCCCGTTACACGGCACTAGGGATTCGAACCGCTGAACTGCCGACCTTTCAATCGACTAGCTCAGCATCTTAGCCGCTGATCCACCATGTCTCTTCCTGTCTTACAGGAGGGATTTCTCCCTCCCCAATCCTCCATGTCCAGTAGGGAGCCTTCAAAAGCTTCTGGTCCCTGCTTAAGGCTAGACATTGGTCCAGCTGCCCCAGAAGAGATTCTCCTTCTTTGATCTCTTTTGGAGCTGAACTCGAAACCTCCTTTCCAGTCGCCAGTGTCAAAAACAACATTTATGCTGGGTCTGTCTGCCCTAAGGGGTCCTTCCCAGGCCTTCCCCTCCCTGTCCTGTTGCTTGAACTCAGACGTTGGCGCTGAAATGCTCTAGCTAGGTAGCACTTAGCTGCATCTGGAGTGGGCCTCCTGCATGGCTGCCAGCATAGCGTATCCCTATGATTTACTACCCGGGCATCTCTTTTAGCGCAAATGAAACAATTAGTTGGCTCCATTTTCACACGCGCCAGAGGGGGAGACACAGCATGAGCCTGACTGGGCAAGGGCGGTGCAACCGTTTTGTCCAAAATTATTAGTGGGGGGGAAGGCAGAGGAGAACAGCAGGGCCACTGACCCTCCAAATCCACCACTTTGAAGCAAGGTGGCCTGGGGGCAAGGTAGCAGCACAAAGCCCATTAGATTGGCCACACGTTCCTTGGTGAAGCCGACATCGTGAAGTTGTACAGGAGGGGAAGAAAAATGGATGGCTGCCAACTACATTCAATTGCGGCGTTGGGGGGTGTGTGTGTTCTGTGTTCAGGGACAGAAAGGCAAAACAAAAGGAGGAAAGGAAGACAAAGTGTTGGGTTATAAAAGGCAAGCGGAAGCCTGAAAATGAAGGTAGGGAGCTAAATTTGAAAATACTGCAAATACTGTCGCTCCATTCGGCAAACAATGCAACTTTCAGGAATGCGGGGTTTAGGTAGTAGCTTTCTGGAGGGTACAAGAAAGCTTGCAATAGATGTTGCCATATCAGAAATATTGTGATTTGTAATAATATCAGCTCTCTAACATTTGTGTGTAGTTACCAATAGTTGGGATGAACAGAGAACTCTTTAGCCTTCTTATGATTGGTGAGTACATGCTGTTTTCACTCTTGAGTATCTTGGCTGAATACACAAACTAAACAAGGAGATAAGGAAATAAGGAGAAATTTTCTGACAGTGAGAACCATCAACCCATGGAACAGAAGTTG
The DNA here is from genome assembly GCA_022577455.1 of Arizona elegans. Classification (NCBI taxonomy): domain Eukaryota; kingdom Metazoa; phylum Chordata; class Lepidosauria; order Squamata; family Colubridae; genus Arizona; species Arizona elegans. The sequence goes on from JAKOOJ010000048.1 coordinate 2,967,942, forward strand.
CCTTCGGAAGTTGTGGGAGCTTCATCACTGGAGGCTTTCAAGAAGAGACTGGGCTGCCATCTGTCAGAAACGGTGTAGGGTTCACTGCTTGGGTGGGGGGTTGGACTAGATGACCTACAAGGTCCCTTCAAACTCTGTTATTCTGTATCTGTAACTAAGCCGTGGTAAAGTAGGCAGGAGTCATATGTCTGTGACCAATTTGTTCTGCCCAAGCTTATGTTGTGGTCCGCCAGCAGCCTGCAAAGTTGGCAGTGGAGTAGGACAGTGAGGAGGCTGAGGAAGAACAGGGGCCAGTCCTGGAGGCTGGGGAAGGCCCGGATGAGGGCTCTGCGTCAGAGGCAGAGATGGGGCCAAGGCCATCGGGGAGTGAGGTGCGGACTCCGGAGCCTCCAGAGGCTGACAGTAGAGAGGCAGAGGAACAGGAGGAGCCTGTTCCTAGTGCACGTATGAGAAGAACTGACAGAAGGCAAGAGCAGCTCAAGCAAAGAGGACGACTTGGGAGTAGGGCCAAGAGTTGATTGGAATCTCCTAGAAGGCTTAAAAGACCAGCAACGGCTCTTGGGCTCTTTGTCGGAAAACAACATTGATAGATTTGTTGTCTTGCTGCACTTATCTCTGGTCGACGTCTTCTGCTTCTGAACTTTTGCCAAGAGAAGCCTTTGGCAGTTTGCCTAATTATACCAAGGTTGGTGATTAGACTGAAGAATTTGTGTTATGAAGAATTTGTTTTGATTTAGCTTGGACTATGCTGAGAATGAGTTAATTCTCAGCTGTTCTAATAAAGTCTGTTTGTTTTGGAACTGTCTGCGTCTAATACTACCTACTTGGGCCTGGATCACAACACCTTAGCAGAACCAAGAAACAGAACCCCTTGTCCCGAAAAAACCCTCTTTATTTAGCTACTGGGAATTCATGGCATTCCCACACAGAAAAATCCAGGCAGTAATCCTTCCAAGGGTTAACTGAAGTACAGACCTTATCAGTAATGGGATAATTGCCAGGCCTGGAGCTTCCTGCCACAAAGCTGTAAATCAAACTCTCTCAAGCAGGCTCTGAGACACAAATCACGATGAATAAATCGGGATGCCACTCCGCTTTAGCTTCTATTTATTCCCCAGCCAGGGAGGGGCCATTCAGCGTCCAGATGTGCCTTTCTTTATGAGTCGGCTCCTGGAACTCAATTGTTCTCCTCTTCTGACAGCTCTGTGCATGCGCGCATCTGGAACAGGCCCCAGCTGTTCTTCTTCCCCACTTATCTCCGACTCGGAAGGCAGCTGGGAAATGTCAGACGGCCCTGGCTCTCTCTCTGCTTCCAACACAGAGCATCCATCAGAACCTTCCCGAGACTCTGGGACAGGCCCAAGTTCCTCCCCAACCTCCTCATCGTCCAAGTCTGCCGCCAGCTCTGCTGGCAGCTGGCGGGCCACAACACAATTGTCCCCTTCTGGTCCATGGTATTCTCAGGAGTCTTCACTACCACCATCGTCGTTTAAAAGCATCTATCTCGGTTCTCCAAAGCCCAACTTTCACCTCCATTAAATGTCCCAGGAAAAAATCATCGCGGCCATAATTCCGATCTTTGTAGAAAGAGTGAGAGAGAGAGAGAGAAAGAGTGGCTGTGACATCTGATCTTTTCCAAGGTTTTCATTCTTACTTTCCAATGAAAAATAGTCATTATACTCCGCAGCACATTTTGACTGCTGGTTCTTTTTACTCCTGATATTTGATCCTAAAAGACAGAAGCTTTCCAAGCTCTGGTATCTTCGTTGTCAGTTCTAACGAGGGTTGCTGTACCTGCTGACATCAATCAGGCCTTCCTTATATTTAATGGTTAGCTCCATTTTTTTCCACAGTGCTCTTTCGACTTTTATTATCAGATCTTGCAACCGATTTGCATTTTTCAGTTAGTAGAGTAATGTCGCCAGCCTAGAACAGGTTATTGATGTTTCTTCCTCCAACTTTGCAACAACCCTCGCTTGCTCCCAACCCTTCCATATATATTCCACATATAACTTGAATAAATTCAGGGAGCATGTTTAAGCTTCGTCCCACTCCTTTGCTGGCCCAAAGTAAGTTTCAGGACATTCTGTCCATGCTATGGCTTTCTGCATTCAGGCAATCCTTGATTTACCATCGTTCACTTAGCAAACTCTCAAAGTTACTGGAAAAAGGGATTTACGACTAGTGTTCATACTTACAACCGTTACCGCATCTCCAATCATGTGATCAAAATGTAGGTGCTGTTAGCTTCCTTAGATATCAAATTATAAGACCTATCCTGTTGTGACTTTATGGCACCGTATTATGGTGATTTTCTCATAGTTTTATCTTAATTTATTATCTCCTATATTGTCTCCATATCTGATAGATAGATAGATAGATAGATAGATAGATAGATAGATAGATAGATAGATAGATAGATAGATAGATAAATAGATAAAATAGGTAGGTAGATAGATGCGTGGCTGGTTGGGTGGATGGATGGAGAGAGAGAGAGAAAATAGGTAGGTAGGTAGGTAGATGCATGAGTGGGTGGATGGATGTATGGATGGATAGACAGACAGACAGATAGAATAGGTAGGTAGGTAGATGCGTGGGTGGGGGGGGTGGGGGGGGTGGATGGATGGATGGATGGATGGATGGATAGATAGATAGATAGATAGATAGATAGATAGATAGATAGATAGATAGATAGATAGTGTTTCCTCAAAAATAAGACCAGGTCTTATATTAATTTTTGCTCCAAAAGATGTACTAGGATTTGTTTTCTGGTTAAGTCTTATTTTGGGGGAAATACGGTACTAAATGCATCCATCTGGCTGACAATGTTAACTGGGGCTTATTTTGAGGGTAGGACTTATATTACGAGCATCCTGAAAAATCATGCTAGGGCTTATTTTAAGGTTGGGTCTTATTTTCGGGGAAACAGATATATATATATATATATGCTGATGCTTTCTTTAAACTAAATTTGTATATCAGTGATTGCATAACTCTGTAGAAACCATACACTAAATTAATTAATTAATTAATATGCATTCTTCTAGACTATTTCATGTCAGATGCAAGAGGTTGGATTGCCTTTCCCGGTAGCCTAGAACTCCATTCTCTCTCTGTTTCAGGTCTGTCTCTAAAGAAGTGAAGTTCCTTCTCACTCACAGATGTGAAAGGGTTTTATTGTTCTCTCTTGAAACAGCCATGTTGTGGGATCATTTGCAGCAATTTCAATAACAAAGGGAATGTTTTCCGGGACCAGCTGCGAAGCAAACCAGATTAGTTAGTCCAGGGCATAGAGCCAAGTCACTGGATGAAGAAATGCTCACCACTCCGAACTGTCTTTCATCATCATTTCTTTTGACTCCGTCCATGTTATCCTTCCCAGGGCCTTCTCCTTCTTCTAGTTTTTCTTGGATTGTTGATTTTTCTTTTCCTAGTCTATCATCTGCCTGCGCCACAGGAACAAAATATATGAGTTCTTGCTTGCTGATCATCACTTCACAGGGACGCATCAACCTTTGCTTGTTCTGGGGCTTTCAGTCTTGCAACCAGCGAACTACGAGAGTTCAGTTCATCCATCTCCCAAGTGGACAGCAAAACAGTATCCTGTCCTATTCAGCTAAGGTGCCAATTTCCAGAAACAATTGTGTTCTCAGTGAAGAATATTTGTCGCTCAGGGTTGAAAGGAAGAATCCTGGGTGCTCTCTGAGCTTGGGTGCTTGTTTGGTTTTTTTGCAGATGTTTCATTACCCAACTAGGTAACATTATCAGTGCTAGAAGAGACTGGGGTTTGCAGAGTGCAGGAAAAGGAGGAGGAGGAGGAGGAGGAATCTTTAGTGCTTTCTGAGCTTCGTCGTTTTCTTGCAGACGTTTCATTACCCAACTAGGTAATATCATCAGTGCTAGAAGGGAATTAGGTTTGCAGAGTGCAGGAAAAGGAGGAGGAGGAGGAGGAATCTTTAGTGCTTTCTGAGCTTCGTCGTTTTCTTGCAGACGTTTCATTACCCAACTAGGTAATATCATCAGGGCTAGAAGGGAATGAGGTTTGCTCTCAGCATGTATTCTAGTGGCTTGCCTGTCAGTGTTGGTGGGAGTGATCTTGGAAGTTATTTGATTGGCCTTTTACTGTTAGCTTGTTTGACAGTTCCTTGATTGGGGTATTGTTTACTTCTTGATTAGCTACAGCACTTAGACTTATACACCATTTCACAGCGCTTTACAGCCCTCTCTAAGTGGTTTACAGACTCAACATATGGCCCCCAACAATCTGGGTCCTCATTTTACCGACCTTGGAAAAATGGAAGGCTGAGTCAACCATGAGCCAGTTAGAATCAAACTCCTGGTCTTGGAGTATGCTTATCTGGGTGCCGATTGCTGTTTGAGAGGTGTTTGGGTCTGTTTGTTCCCTTTTTGGCTTGTCGATTGCCTCTTTCGAGCAGTATGTAGATGTTGTTTATGTCTATGTGTCTATCGATGGCTAATTTGGCGAAAGGCTTCTAGAAATCCTTCAACCATTTTGTTAGCAGTGTGTTGTGGTCCACCAGCAGCCAGCAGAGTCGGACAGTGAGGAGGATGGGGAGGACAATGGGCCAGTACTGGAGTCAGGGGAAGGCCGGGACAAGGGCTCTGCATCAGAGGCAGAGATGGGTCCAGGGCCATCTGGGAGCGATGTGCGGACTCCGGAGCCTCCAGAGGCGGATAGCAGACAGGCAGAGGAACAGGAGGAGCCTGTTCCTAGTGCACGTATGAGAAGAACTGCCAGAAGGCAAGAGCAGCAACAGCAAGGAGGACGACTCGGGAGTAAGGCCAGGAGATGATTGGCCCCTCATAGAAGGCTTAAAAGAGCAGCAACAGCTCTTGGGATCTTTGTAGGAAAGCAACATTGCTACATTTGTTTCTTGTCTTGCTACATTTCTTTCGTGTAGGTGTCTCTTGCTTCTGAACTTTTGCCAAGAAAAGCCTTTGGCAGGGTGCCAAAGAAGACAAAGGTTGGTGATAAGGCCGAAGGGCTGTTTATGAAGAATTTGTTTTGGACTAAGCTGAGAATGAAGTAATTCTCAGCTGTTCTAATAAAATATGTTCGTTTAGGACTGATTGTGTCTGGTAATAACTACTTGGGCCTAGGTCACAACACAGTGCTTAGTGTTTTCACAATGCCTTTTGTCGGCATGCGTGGAAAAAAACCAAGACACTCTGGGCATGCTCAGCAATATTCTCATCTTTCTTAAAAATGGGGGAATGGATATAAATTCAAGGAGTGAAGGTTGGGATAAATCAGCTCAAACGTTATGATAGGAAGAAAGGCGAGCAAACTCTTGTTCATATTTCCTGGACAGAGAGAGATCTCGGATCCTCATTGGCATTCATGTCGTCTCAGGCCTTCAAATGGAGCTTGAAATACTTTAGAGCTTTGGGAAATAATAAACGACAACCATCATCCACACAGCAGCTGTCAGGCAGGTTCTTTTGGTTTTTTTAAATGTGAAAAATCAAGCATTCTACAGTTAGTCCTCGATTTACAATGGCAATTGGCACCAGAATTTCCATTGCTGAACAATGCGGCCTTATTTTAATTTTGATTACATAAACCAACTTTATATTTCTTCCTCTTATTTCTAACAATCTTAATCTTTAATTCAATTGTCACTGGACTAAATTTCTCTTCAATTTTTCTTTCTCCCGTTGCACAGATTTCTTCCAAGGAATTAATAAGCTTTTTTTGGAGATCCGGTATAAGGACATATTCTTTCAGGTAATTCTCCTGGTTTATCATTTGTATTTCCCTTTTAATTTTTAAAACTGTATATCCAGTTTTATCCTTTTCCAAAGCATTCTCTTGGCCCGTCATTCTCTATTTTTTCATCTTTTCAGATAAAATGTTAGTCCAAAATCTTGGCAGGCCTTGCTAAAACTGTCCATAAGTTGTTGAAGGTCTTCAGCAGAGTAAGCAGTGACGGGAACATCATCAGTGAAGAAGAAATCCCATAAGCATTTCAGCAGGGGACAGAATGTATGCGCCCTCAGTGTGGAAGGGATTGCCACTCTCAAATTGGCCTTTTTAGTCACACTAGATGCTGTTTTAGGACCTCTTTCCAGAGCACAATACCATAGTCTCTTGAGACTGAAGGATGCCAATGATGAGATAAAACGTATTCAAAATCTGTCATACCTCCATTTCTTTTTTTAAAAACAATCCTGCAATCCCTTGCTTCAGGGTGGAGTTGGAACAACTGCATGGAGCTGAGCATTTACTACCCGGATGCCCTTCCTGACACCTACGCGGAGTTCACAGCAGTTATTTTCTCTTCATGCACAGAGAGAGAAATATCTGCCACTACCTAGGATTGAACTCTCAACCTTCCAAGTGGGAGGCAAGTGTCTTCACCACTAGGCCACCACACCACTCCTGTCATACCTCCATTAACATCTTTTAAACATAGTGTTTTCATAGAAGTAGACATCATCACTGATTGAATTGATATTATAGGTATTAATTTCTGGCTCCATTCTTCAAAGATCTCCTTTAATATTTCCAATGTTACAATGTTTTGTGACATAAAATCCTGGTATTAGCTGATATCAAGAAGGGGCTTGTATCTTCTTTCTTCTTCACATCTGCTTCAAATCTTTAGTTCCCTCTAGTGTCCAGTTTCCTAAAGTCCTCATCTGATCTTTTGTCATAACTTGCAAAAGCCAGAATAACCAAAATACATCTGTTTCCCATGAGAATTTTTTACTAGTTAATTCCAAAATATTATAGTAAAAGTCAACGTTCCAAATTTATCTTGATCCTTAATCCATTCATAACATTCCTAGATAAAAATCTTGTTTAGCTTTTTGCTGTGTGTTTCAAATTCTTTCGTTCCTAAGCTTATAATTATTTTTTTCTTTTGTTCAGAGTTGGAAGATAAACTCATCCAATGAAGACATTTCAAACTAGTCGTTCTGAAGGTTTCTAACAGTTTTAAGATGGTTAAATTTCTGAAAGTGATTAAAAAGTGAGGCTTCTAATAAAAATGATTAGCAAGTGAAGTAGATCATTAAAAAGTGAGGTTTGCAAACTCGATGTCCTTTAAAAGACAACACCATAGCTGCAAGCAACATGGCTAATCCCTTCATCTCCCAGTACTCAAACCTGCAGAAAACTGCTGTCCTGCATTCACCTCACAAGGAGTAGCCATCCGGAACACTTGTGGGTGATCTCCCATCCCCTCCTTATCCAGAGAGCTTCTATGGAAGAGTCTACCCACTGGCTCCTTCATTTTTTTATTATTATTAGTTCCGTTTTGCGGAATCCATTCACCATATCTCCTCCAGAGGTCCAGAGCAAAGGGAGGATTTTGAGTGGAAAAATAGTTTGCAAGGAGTAGGGGGATGATATAAATCAACATTATCAAGGACCAAGCCCGGTAACTTCCACACTACTTGGCTCCTGCCTCCCAAAAAAAAGGAGAAATCAAGAAGTTACAGGCTTCACATTTTACTCAACAGAGTTTTCTTTCCTTTTCTTGCCTAAAGACAATGATGGTTCAAAAGTGTGTATAGTCAAGGCGATGGTCTTCCCAGTTGCAATGGATGGCTGTGAAAGTTGGACCATAAGGAAGGCTGAACGCCAAAGAATTGAGGCCTTTGAACTCTGGTGCTGGAGAAGACTCCTGCAAGTCCCTTGGACTGCAAGGCGATCCAACCGGTCAGTCCTAGAGGAGATCAACCCCTGGCTGCTCTTTAGAAGGCCAGATCTTGAAGATGAAACTCAAATACTTTGGCCACCTGATGAGAAGGAAGGACTCGCTGGAGAAGAGCCTAATGCTGGGAACGACTGAGGGCAAAAGAAGAAGGGGACGGCAGAGAATGAGGTGGCTGGATGGAGTCACTGAAGCAGTAGATGTGATCTTAAATGGACTCCGGGGGATGGTAGAGGACAGGAAGGCCTGGAGGAATGTTGTCCATGGGGTCGTGATGGGTCGGACACAACATCGCAACTAACAACAACGATGGTTCACAAAGCTCCCCTCTTCCCTGTCCCAGAAAAATCATAGTTCTCCCCCACCAAAAAATAATTAGAACACCGCTCCAAAAAACTCAAAAAAGGAGACCCTCCTCAGACTATTCTACCAATTGCACACCTGTAGTATTTCTGGTAGAGGATTAGTGCAAAAGAGAATGTGGAGCCTTGGTCTGGAGCGGAAACAATGCAGGAGGTCAGGACCCTGCCTCCCCACTTCCCCAAAAAAGCAACTTTTGTACAGAATCGTTTTTAAAAATGATCATTTCTGGAATGACCCCATGTCAGACTGCTGCTCCAGGGAAAGTCCACCGAGGGCTTCCTTTCCCCTGGAAAAGCTTCTCTGAATACAGAACGCTAAGAACAACGGAACGAGAATGCGGAATGGCCTTTCTCCTGACATAACAGCTTCCTATGGCCCTTTTCCAGCGTTTTACAGAATTTCGCCTGGAGTTGCAGGGAAAGGACAATTCAACCACATTCCCCAAGTCCTCATTTCTATGGTGGGATCAGGTGGCACTTTGCAACCTTCCCACATCAGAAGCATGCTGTGGATTTTGGCTTCATTGCTGACTCCCGCTTTGGACGCTCTAGGGCCTTCTTTCTGTGGGGCAAGGGAAGGCTTGTTCCTCCCCCGGAAGTGATCCCCCAAAATAAGACCCTGTCTTATATTTTTTTAGAACCCTGAAATAAGGCTTGGCCTTACTGCCGTGCGCTCAAAAGCCCGATTGGGTTTATTATCAGGGGATGTCTTATTTTGGGGGAAACAGGGTAGTCCCAAAGATGCTTTTTCAAGAAGCAACTGTACTTTCTGGTTTTGCTTTAAAGACGTTTCGCTTCTCAGAGCTGAAGAAGCTTCTTGGATGAGAAGCGAAACGTCTTGGAAAGAAAAACCCATGACTGAGAATCTCCATAGAGAGGATGTAAGGGAGAAGTGTGATAGAAAGTGGGGGATCCAAAGAAGACCAAGGAAAGTTACCCAAAAGTTATCTAGTTCCTGGGAAAGATGAAAGGGTGAGAAAGAAACTCAAAACAACCCCACCTTGATTGGATAAGGAATATGTTGAAGTGTAGAGTAGCTCTGATGGACCGTCAAGATTGTGCTACAATCTTCGATATATATAAAAGAGAAAACCACTCACGCATCATCACAAAATCTCCAGAACAGTAAAGCCTACAAACTTGAAATTTGGCACGTATGTTCCTCTTGGCTTCTAGGTGCTCACTAAGAAAGGATTTTTAGAAAAATGACCATCAGATCATTATTTCATATACAGTATTATATTCACACGCTCTGATGTTAAGGAGTTAAGACGTTCTACTCCCCCTCCCCACCTGAAAAGAACTCTGTTCCAACTGCCAGTTGCCTTATATTAACATGCTCTGATGCTACCCCTTCACTAAACCGTGCGTGGGCGTGGCCAGCGCGTGACTCATTAGGCCTGCAGGGTGGGACATTCTACACCCCCTCCCCCTCTGTTCCAACTGCCAGTTGCCTTATATTAACACGCTCTGATGCTACGGAGTTACACATTCTACATTAAGTTTCAGGCTTTAAGTGTCTATTTCTCATGCCCGATCACATACTTTCGTAGCAAAGCACAGGCACCCAGCTAGTACCCAAGTATTTCTCAATTTTGGCAACTCTGAGAGGTGCGGACTTCACCTCCCAGAATTCTCCAGCCAGCCGGTCAATTCTGGGAGTTGAAGCCCACACCTCTTAAAAGTTGCCAAGGTTGAAAAAAGGCTGCCCTAACCCGGATTAAAATATTTGCAGGATTTCCTAACAACTCCTGTTTCCCGACTTTGCCTAACTCCAAGGCCTGACAAGGTTAAGCTCCACAGCCGGGTGGGACAATCCTATGGGATCATAGTGTTTGCTTGGTTATTGACTTGCATTCTTATATTTGGCTCTGTGGCGGGGGGGACACTATTTTTGCTGGCTGTTCTGAATTCTACAGCCGTTAAGAGCTGGGCACCTGTGGTTCAGGAAAAGAAGAAGAAAGACCCAATGCTACCCTAATCATTTTTTGCTTCTATTATTTATTTTCCTATCTCAGGGCGAAAGGGCAGGGGCCTGTAAGCATGGACACGTTTTAAGGAGGGGGAATGTAGAATTCTGACCTCACTCCTTCCTTTGCTGTCCCCACACAGCCCCCTTAATAATTTCCTTTCCAGCGAGGCTGATTTTATTGTTCACCCAAAGAGCTCAGGTGATAGGTGTTTCCACTGCAAAAAAACCCAAAGGATTTCCAGGCTGGGTTCCTCCTGCTGTGAGAAAGAGCTTTGCTCCATCAGGGCAAGATCACAGGAAGTGTTAATACCACTTTACAAGGCCTTGGTAAGGCCACACTTTGAATACGGCATTCAGTTTTGGTTGCCATGATGTAAAAAAGATGTGGAGACTCTAAAAAAAGTGCAGAGAAGAGCAACCAAGATGATGAGAGGACTGGAGGCTAAAACATAGGAAGAACGGTTGCTGGAATTGGGTATGTCCAGTTTAATGAAAAGAAGGACTAGGGGAGACATGATAACAGCCTTCCAATGTCTCAGGAGCTGCCACAAAGAAGAGGGAGTCAAGCTATTCTCCAAAGCACCCGAAGGCCAGACAAGGAATAATGGATGGAAACTGAACAAGGAGAGATTCAACCACACTATAAAAAAGATGTGGAGACTCTAGAAAGAGTGCAGAGAAGAGCAACCAGGATGATTAGGGGACTGGAGATTAAAACATATGATGAATGGTTGCAGGAACTGGGCATGGCTAGTCTAGTGAAGAGAAGGACCAGGGGAGACATGATAGCAGGGTTCCAATATTTGAGGGGCTGCCAGAGAGAGGAAGAAGAGGGTCAAGCTATTTTCTAAGGCACCTGAAGGCCAGACAAGGAATAATGGATGGAAACTGAACAAGGAGAGATTCAACCTGGAAATAAGGAGAAATTTTCTGACAGTGAGAACAATCAACCCATGGAACAGAAGTTGCCTTCAGAAGTTATGGGAGCTTCATCACTGGAGGCTTTCAAAAAGAGACTGGACTGCCATCTGTCACAGTCTCCTGCTTGGTTGGGGTGTTGGACTAGATGACCTATAAGCTCCCTTCCAACTCTGTTAATCTTTTATCTGTTATCTCTTTAACCTAGAACTAAGGAGGAATTTCTGACAGTGAGAACAATCAACCCATGGAACAGAAGTTGCCTTCAGAAGTTGTGGGAGCTTCATCCCTGGAAGCTTTCAAGAAGAGACTGGACTGCCACCTGTCAGAAATGGTGTAGGATCTCCTGCTTGGGGGGTGGGGGTAGACTAGATGACCTCCTAGGTCCCTTCCAACTCTGTTATTCTGTTTATAGCAAAAGGCTCAAATGCTCGGTATCCCTTATTGCGCGTCCTGATCGAGCTACAGTCTGGAGTTGCAATTCCGAATTGCAACATTTTTCTAGGAAATTTGCCTATGCAAATGAGGCGGCTTCAAATTAACATATTCATCTCAGGCACCGACTGCCCAAATATTTAGGCAGCGCTATTTGATGTGATTAAAAATAAAATCCAGCCTATTGTATGCAGTTTGGATCCAAAGCAATTAAAAAGCTTTGATGTGTGGAGGGAAAAAAAAGAACTCCTATTTTAGATTTATTTTTATTTTTTTATCCCTCCTTTATTATTTTTATAAATAACTCGAGGCGGCAAACATCCCTAATGCTCCTTCTTGCTCGTTTCCCCCACAACAGTAACGATGAGAGGCTACCTGGGCTGAGAGAGTGATGGGCCCAAGGTCGCCCAGCTCTTTTTTCCATGCCGAAGGCAACTAGAACTCACCTGTCTCCTGGTTTCCAGCCTGACACCTTCGCCACTCTGCCAAAGTTGCTACTTTATGGGAATACTGGATACTGGATTTACTAACGCTTCGTGGGAATTTTAGACACTGCGGTGAGAGGGAGGGGGGTGCAAAAACAGCTGCAACTATTTCCAGCTTCACAATGTTTTACTTGAGAAGCGAGCATTTTACAACTTTCAACCTGCCAAACCTTGCATCACGTTTGAAAACTTTTCGCGGAAAATTTGCTGAGCTGCATTTCTGGTTATCAGTGCCTGCAGCCAAAAGAGCTTCTGACTTCTGATTCCATTCCTCATCTGACAACCTCCTTCCTTCCTCCCCTTCTCCTTCTTTGCTTTCTCCCCTTTCTCCTTCCTTTCCTCCCCCTTTCTTCTTTTTCCATTTCTTCTTTCCTCCTTTCCCCTTCTCCAACCTTCCTTTCCTCCCTCCCCCTTTTTCTTTCCTTCCTTCCCCTTCTTTCCCTCTCCCTTTCTCCTTCTTCCCTTTCCTCCCTTTTTCCTTTCCTTTCTTCCTCCTTCTTTTCCCCTTCTTTCCTTTCTTCCCTTTCTTGTTTCCTTCTTCCCTTTCTCCTTCCTTCCTCTCTCCCTCCTGCTTTTCTCCTTTGCGTTCTCCTTCCTTCCCTCCCCTTTCTTCTTTCCTCCTTTCCCTTTCTCCTTCCTTCCTTTCCTCCCTCCTTCCCTTTTCTCCTTCTTTCTTTTCTTCCCTTTCTCCTTTCCTCCCCTTTGTTTCTTTCCTTCCCTCCCTCCCTCCCTTCTGCTTTTCTCCTTCTTTCCTCCCCTTTCTTTCCCTTCCTCTTTCTTCTTTCCTCCTTTCCATTTCCCCTTCCTTCCTTTCCTCCCTCCCCCCTTCCTTTCCTTTCTTCCCTTTCTCCTTTCCTCCCCTTTCTTATTTCCTTCCTTCCCTTTCTCTTTTCTCCTTCCTTCCTCCCTCCCTCCCACTTTTCTCCTTCTTTGCTTTCTCCCCTTTCTCCTTCCTTCCCTCCCTTCCCTTCCCATTTCCTTTTGCGATTTGCAAATTTGATGCAAATGGCTCAAAATGACAGCATTTGTACCACCACGGTAATCTACCCTTCCGTTCAATGGACTTGAGAGGTTGGTGGACACACCTTCCATACAACGAGCCTTTTACAGCGTGAGATTTCCCCTATCTTATTCTTTGGGGCCACATCAGCCTCTCTCTTCCAAACCAGCAGGTAGAGCTTGCATAGCAAGGAGCCCTCCCAATTTCTAGACTGGCCTTCTGGCGTCAGACGTGCTGGTGGGCGGGATCAGCTTCCTGACTTTCCCCATGATGGCTCCACCGCCACCTTCCAGCCCTTTGGCCCGGATCTGCTGGAGAAGCCAACTCCTCTGGCATCTTGAAGATTGAACAGTCTTAATGCATGGATTTCTACTCTGCTGCTACTCTGAGTTGTGTAGGTGAAACAAGATCGGCGAAAGCCCCTGCTGGATTAAGATGTATGAACCCACCCAGCGGCTCTATAAATCACACCCACACTCGGAAATTTAAAAAGCTCCTTTGCCCAAATGCATTATATTACGTACAATAGCAACAAGCCGAGTAGAGAGCGAGAGCACCGGAGGAGGCCAAGAGCAAATTCAATGGCTAAAGAAAAGAGCATCCCTCCCAGCTCAGAAGGCATGGGGGGATGTTTGTCCGAAAACAGCCCTTGCTTCACAATTACCCTGTGCGCAGAAGCACTTCTAGGTTTTTCAAGTGACAACCTGGGCCATTCCCCCTCTTCAGTGCACACAAAGGGCTAAGACGCTGAGCTTGTCCATCAGAAAGGTTCAGCGGTTCGAATCCCTAGTATGAGCAGGAGTAGATCAAGGGTCAGCAACCCGGGGCTCTGGAGTCGCATGTGGCTCTTTCATCCCTCTGCTGCAGCTCCCTGTTGCTGATCGGCTCCACAATTGATCGGGCTTTCGGTTAGGACAGGTAGAGGAAAAAGGACGCCGTGCTAGGAGGAGACTCTATGGTGGGGAATTGGACTTCCGGTCAGCAGAGGAAAAAGGACACTGTGCTAGGAGGAGACTCTATGGTGGGGGAACCGGACTTCCGGTTGGCTTCAGAATTGAACGGGGGCTTCCGGTTAGGACCTTTGTGGCTCTTTTGAGTGTTTAAGGTTGCCGACCCCTGGACTAGATGACCTCCAAGGTCCCTTCCAACTTTGTTACTGTTAAAATGATCGCACAAAAGAGCTGCTGCGGTCGAGTCAGTTAACAAAGAGGGCAACTCTCGCAAGACGACTTCTGGAGTGTTTCTGGGGGTTTTGGAGGAAAGCATCGCCTTCTCTAAAATCATGATATCCGGCCCTCTCAATTCCTGGCAAATAGATGGGGCAGAAATGGAGGTAGTGACAGATTTTATTTTCCTGGGTTCCGAGATCACCACAGATGGAGACTGCAGCAAAAAATCTCCAGGAAAAACCTAGGAAATTAAAAGACGTTTGCTCCTGGGGAGGAGGACAGGGCGACAGATCTAGCCTGCGGGATTGTTAGATCTGGCCCACGGGGCTGCCCTGGAAGGAGGAAAAGATTGGCCTGCGGTGCCTCTGCCAGCGAAAACGAAGCTCCATTTTCGCTGGCAGAGGCACTGCGGGGCGGTCCTTCACTGTTGTAGGGCTGCAGGAGGCCGTCGCAGCCGGAAACGGAGCTCAAGAGCCCGTTTTCGCTGGCAAAGCGCTCGGGCCACCACAGGCGTCCCTGATACTAGTGATAGCTAACTGGCCACGCCCATCCCGTCCACGCCTCCCTGCCCCCCTCCCGAGGTCAAACACAACGCTGATGGGCCCTCCATGAAATTGAGTTTGACACCCCTGGTCTATCAACAAAGCCTTGGAAGAGAGGATTGAGAAAAGTTGCCCCTAAACCCAGGAGTGAAATCTACTTACCTTCCCTACCGCTTCGGAAGTGCACATGCCCCTCTCGCGGGCACCCTCTGCGCATGGGCAAACCTGTCTGCGAATGCACAGAGGGTAAAAAACAGGTTACTTCCTGGTTAAAACCGGGAAGTAACAACGACCGGGCGGGTGGGCGGAGCCTCGCACTGCCATCGCTACCAGTTCTCCGAACCACCCGCTGCCATCGCTACCGGTTCGAACCGGTAGCATTTCACCCCTGCCTAAGCCCCTCAAGCAGCGTTACACTGGCTCTTTGCCTTGCCAGGAAGCAGAAAATGACATTAGTTCAGGGCAGGAACGTAAGAGGAGGAGGGGCTCTCCGTATGGATCAGGTGAGAATGAGGAATAGGGGCCCTTTTCAAGGCCCATTTAAAATCCTAATCTGTAGCGAGCAGATGCCGCTTACGCCTCTCTTCCTCCGTTGCACCTACACACAACAAGCTGGCACAGCTTTTCTGAACTGTGTGGCGTTTTCTCCATGATGATGATGGGGAAAGGGAGGTGGAATCATCGACGGTCTTGCTGGGAGCAATTTTCATTCTTCTCTGCAAGACCAGGTCCACCAGATTTGTCTTGACCTGGACTCCCAACAGCGGGCGGGTCAAAGCGAGGTAACCTTGGCAACTGCTCGTCTTCTTCGTGTGGATTCTTTTCAGCTTATACAGTAGATCTTCGAGTTGTGGGAAAGAGCCAGTGGAAAGATGAGAGCCATCACCGGCTTATTCAACCGTTGCTCTTCCACGGCTAATTGTATCGATTAGGAGAGGACTAGCCCCAAGTTTACGGGGAAGTGATGAATGTCTCCTTGGGTGCAGAACGTTCTACTGCATGCTTAAAGGAGGCAACTGGAATGAAAAGGTCCTCCCTTGATCTATATAAGATCTCGGTAATGATCGGCCAGTGTCAAATATTTCACTGAGCTGGTAAGATGATGGAGAAAGTGGCCTTGCAGATCTAGCTCCATGGGGATGAATCCGATTCTGGTGAAGAGCCGCGGTGGCGCAGTGGTTAGAGTACAGTACTGCAGGCTCCTTCTGCTGCCTGCCGGCTGCCTGCAATTTGGCAGTTCGAGTCTCACCAGGCTCAAGGTTGACTCAGCCTTCCATCCTTCCGAGGTTGGGAAAATGAGGACCCAGATTGTTGGGGGCAAGAGGCTGACTCTGTAAACCGCTTAGACCGGAGCTATAAAGCACCGTGAAGCGGTATATATAAGTCTAAGTGATATTGCTATCCACTTGGTCTATATTGCTTGACTTGGTATATTGCTTGGTAGATCAGGGGTGTCAAACTCGCGTCATCACGGCGGCGTCATGTGACGTATCGTGACTTTTTCCCCTTCACTAAACCGGGCGTGGGCGTGGCCAGCGCGTGACGCATCCGGGCCGTGGGCTGCAAGTTTGACAACCCTGTGGTAGATGAACCACGCTGGAAACTAAATAGGATAAATGTGACCCTGCTGGGTTCTATTGGAGTTATTGGTGGCTTTTGTTTGGCACCAACTCAACATGGCCAACTCACTGTGGGACAACTTGTTGCAGGACAGTTCAACGAATACAAAAGCTGAATGAATTTCAATGGAACCATGTGTTCTGACCTAGGCTTCCTGATACAGTAAAATCACTCAATGAGTCCCAAAAACCCTCTTTTTATTTCAATGGCTGTGAATTCTGCTCATTCACAGCCTGTTCATTCTCAATCTGTCCATTCACAGATGAGTCCCAAATAGTTGTAGAGTTTGACAGAAATCTGCCACAGTTCTTTGGGATAAGGCTGATAAGCACCCACCTTTATCTCCCTTGACACACTGCCAAGACCTAATTGGCAATTACCTTTGCAAGGCCACACGGAATACATAATCAAAACGGAGCTGCAGAATTGAAACTGGCCAGCACGAACAAAGTTGCTTCCTGCAAAGGCTCATGTGCTTTTGCTCCTCCTTTATGTCTTATGGGAGGGGCCAATCATCTCCAAGCCCTACTCCTGAATCAACCCCTTTAACTGTTCGTGCCTTCTGGCAACTCTGCACATACGCGCACTGGGAACAGGCTTCCCCTGTTCCTCTGCCTCACTGATGTCCGACTCTGGAGGCTCCGGAGTCTGCACATAACTCCCAGATGGCCCTGGCCCCCTCTCTGCCTCCGACACAGAGCCCTCATCCGAGTCTTCCCCAGACTCCAGGATTGGCCCATGTTCCTCCCCAGCCTCTTCACTGTCCGACTCCGCGGCCAGCTCTGCAGGCCGCTGGCGGACCACAACACTATGGCCACTAATAATAAAATAAAGTCAGCCCAGAAATACAAGAGTTACAACAATTTCGACAAAAAAGTGGTGACTAATAAGAAAAGTAACTGAATGAAGTGATTGATATAGCATTGAATTGTCCCACGGTGAGCTGCACCGCAAGAAGTTGGCCGTAAACGGTTGGTCGCAGAGAGGTGGCTACAGTGAGTTGGCCTTGGTGAGTTGACCTAGTCCCCCTTCTGGGCCATTGGTGGGGTTGGGCCATAGGAGTGTTATTGGGTTGTGGGTCCCCTGGATCCGTGACGGGGGGTATTCAGAAGGTGCGGCTGGAAGACTATTCTTCAATATCTAAGTTGTTGAGATACGGTGTTTTATGTGGTTATATCTTCTCCCATAGTTTAATACCGTTTCCCCCAAAATAAGACATCCCCTTATAATAAGCCCAATCGGGCTTTTGAGCGCATGGCAATAAGGCCAAGCACTTATTTCAGAGTTCAAAAAAATATAAGTCAGGGTCTTATTTTCGGGGAAACACAGTATTCACATGAGACTAAGGGGAGAGGATGTTTAGAATTTAGGAGAAAGGTCCAAGGAGTATTCTGATCTTACCCAGATCTACTTCTCCCTACTATCTAACCCCAAGAATTTTATTTATTTATTGGTTCGATTTATATGCCGCCCTTCTCCGGAGACTCAGGGTGGCTTACAATGCGTTAAGCAATAGCCTTCATACTTTTGTATATGCCTGCTTAGTAGGGCTTTCGCGCCCCACCCCCACCCCCAAGTGGTGTTCTTTTTTTTTTTATACAAAGTCAGCTTGTTGCCCCCACAATCTGGGTCCTCATTTTACCTACCTCGGAAAGATGGAAGGCTGAGTCAACCTTGAGCCTGGTGAGACTTGAACTTGTAGTAATTGCAGGCAGCTGGTGCTACTTAACAGCACTTTAGTCTGCTGCGCCACCAAGGATAATGAATAATTACCCTTGACATTTTTTCCAATCTTGAAAATGGGCTGCAAAAATGGGGTGGAAATGAAATGGAGGCAAGGAGGTGTTACTGGCAAAGAAAAAAAAAATCCGTCTCAGGGATTGAGGTAAAACCTGGTTTGATGAGGGCGTATTTCTCCAGGAACAGCAGGTTCTCCGTTTAGAACAAGGGATGACCAAACTTGGCAACCTTGTGGACTTCAACTCCCAGAATTCCCCCAGCCAGCCATCTTTATGACGGTTGCAGTGTCCTGGGGTCATGTGATCACCTTTTGTGGACTTCCCCATCAGTGGTGGGTTGCTCCTGGTTTGGTCCAGTTCTTCGAAACTGGTAGTAATGGCGGCAGGAGGCTCCGCCCGGACGTCATCATGGACGATCTATGTATGTGCAGAAGCTCCCGTTGCGAACCGGTAGTAAAAGTAAGATGGTGGATGGGAAAAGGTGTAAAATGGGGCAAAACTCAGCTGAGAAATGCTTCGCTTAGCAACATAAACTTTGGGCTCGATCGTGGTCGTAATTCAAGGACTCCCTGTAGTCAATCATTAATTGAGCCTCCAGGCCCCTTTATCGTCTTTGCTCCTCTTCTCTGCCTTCTTCCTAGGGCTTGTCAGCATCTTTTTTGTATTACGGCTCCTCTGGATTTTTTCCTTTTATGTTCCCAGAACTCCCTCTCCTTCTAAATCATAAACAACCTTTATTTTTGCAATCCACTTCTGAATTGCTGCCAAGAAACTTTCTCTTTCTCTCTCTCTCTTTTAATTAGGAGCTGACATGCACTAAAGCAAATGGTCTCCTTCTAACATCATTGTTATTTTCACCTAAGGTCCCGGAGAGGTCCACAAACATTAAATTTTTTTAAAAAAACAAAGACGAGCTGCAATTCAGACACCTTGTTAGGAAAGGTGCCCGCTTGATCCGAAGGAACGAACAACAACAACAAAAAAAACCATAACAAAGATAATCGGACAGATGGCAGGGTGAGTCTGGTGGTGACAGGGAGCCATCAAACAGCTCGCCATCTGGAATGTGGGGGGGGGGGCTGAGTCGTACCCCCACACACACAGCAGCCATTCTGCAATAGGCGAGCCCCCGCCTCCGGCAGCCATTTTATGAGGTCCTGACGCCATGCTTTCAAAATTCCCACCAGCCCCAAACGCTTTATGGTCTTTGGAAAAACCAGAGTGGTGCCTGCACCACTTATCTCTAAATATTAGGCTCCAATAAAGAGTCATAAGGGGGAAAGCTCTTTTTGGGTAAGTGGAACTTCAGGAATTCGCTCACGTGTTGAGCATCTTTAAACGGTTTTAAAAGACAAGTCGAAAAAGCTGGTGGAAGCGAAGTTTGTGGATCCACATTGCCAAAGGGACTCAACAGCTCAGGTTTAAAAATAATAATAATAATAATGGAGCCGCTATAGAGGTTGCACTAAAACAGGGGTCTCCAACCTTGGCAACTTTGAGACTCGTGGAGTGCAACTCCCAGAATTCCTCAGCCACCAAAGAATTCTGGGAGTTGAAGTCCACAAGTCTTAAAATGGCCAAGGTTGGAGACCCCTGCACTAAAGCATCAAACAGTTTGAGGCTGGAGGGTTAGGGTTAGGGTGGCTTCTTTAATGAGAAACAAAAAGAAATACAGATTAGCACAATTATCCTTGTCTCTTCTCAGCTGAATTTACTCAGCACCAAGGGAAGGAGTTGCTCCGGCACTGTTGAAATGAATTCTGTCCTTGAGGAGTGACCAAGTGTAGATGTCTTGGGGAATTGTAGGGCCTCCACCTGAGCCAAGAGGTTTAACAGATTAACAGAGTTGGAAGGGACCTTGTAGGTCATCTAGTCCAACCTCCCACCCAAGCAGGAGACCCTACGCCATTTCTGACAGATGGCAGTCCAGTCTCTTCTTGAAAGCCTCCAGTGATGAAGCTCCCACAACTTCTGAAGGCAAACGTTGGCTGATTGCTCTCACTGTCAGAAAATTCTTCCTTATTTCCAGGTTGAATCTCTCCTTGTTCACTTTCCATTTATTGTTTCTTGTCAGGCCTTCGGGTGCTTTGGAAAATAGCTTGACCCCCTTCCTCCTCTCTGTGACAGCCCCTCAAATATTGGAAGATGGCTATCCTGTCTCCTCTGGTCCTTCTCTTCACTAGACTACATGCAAACCATTCATCGTTCATATGATTATGATCGTGTGAGATCTCAGATTTTTGTTGTGGACCTCACTCATTTTGGAAGTGCACACAGCTTTATTGCTCACTTCCAGAGATGTAGACAGCTGTTGCTGAACACTCAAAGCAGAACAGATATAGTAGATACCACAAAATTCTCCTAATGGCCCCCATATTCTGAGCCCATCGAAACCACATCTTGGGAACATCTCCACCATTAAGCCCCGCCATATTTACGCAGACTGTAAACAGAGGATGAAGAGGAAAACAGGGAGGGGAAACTGTGATATAGGTCTCCTCAATTTACGACCGCAATTGAGCCCAAAATGAACTGTTATAAGTCAAGGACTACCTGAATTGGTCTTCTCTACTGGACCCAACCAGAACCAAATCCCTCCTTTCCTCACAGATGGTCCTAGTACCGATAGTCCTAGTACTTGCCTATGGTTTGAGACCAAGCATGCCTCTTTCCATTTATTCAGGAGTTAAACCTGAATAAGAGCCTTGATAGCACAGTGGTCTAAGCACCCTGTTATTAACACAGCTGCCTGCAATTACTGCTGGTTCGAATCTCTCCAAGCCTCAAGGTTGACTCAGCCTTCCATCCTTTCTAAGGTGGGTAAATTGAGGACCCAGTTTGTGGGGGCAATAAGCTGACTTTGTATAAATATACAAAAATTATGAAGGCTATTGCTTAACGCATTGTAAGCCGCCCTGAGTCTCCGGAGAAGGGCGGCATATAAATCAAATTTAAAAAAAAAAAAAACAGTGGTGAAATCCAAAGTTTTTTACTACTGGTTCTGTGGGTGTGGCTTGGTGGGCGTGGCAGGGAAAGGATACTGCAAAATCTCCATTCCCACCCTACTCCAGGGGAAGGATACTGCAAAATCCCCATTCCCACCCCATTCTGGGGCCAGCCAGAGATGGTATTTGCTGGTTCTCCAAACTACTCAAAATTTCCGTTACTGGTTCTCCAAAACCTGTCAGAACCTGCTGGATTTCACCCCTGACTTAAACACAGACCCCGCCATTCCATCATCGCGCATTAGCTCTCCTTCCTCTTATTTTTCTTTCCACCACAACTCTCGTCAGGTGTGCTGGGCTGAGAAAGACCAATCTCACCTAATCAGCTTGTAGAACTAAGTGCCTTTGATGGTGGCAAAGCCAGGATCAGTGTCACAGCCTTTCTACTCCAGAGCTAGAGAATTCGAAGAAGTCGCTTTTGCCGGCTTGTTCCTAATCTATGTGTGCCGTGAGAGGGCCTGTTCAGGATGCTCATAATCCGCTGAGGTGCGGTAGATGGGTCCTCAGGAATCTGATCTCCCCAATCAGATGCCCCCTCCCTCTCCTCCCTAACTCTGGAGCATTCTTCCCCACGAGCCTACTTTATGGTGTCAAATGCTTTTTGTCCCCCATCAGCGTAGCTGTTCTCACATTTCTGCCCCGACGGTTTGCTTTTTAAGTCGATTCATCTTCAATATTTTTAGCTTTCTTTGGGGCTGCTTATTTTAACCTCTGCTGCTTTTAATTTGCTGCTCTTCTACAATTTGGCTTTAATTGCTTTGTTGTGTTTTTGATTTGATTTACATAACTTTTGTGGGGGTTTTGATGGCACCTTGCCCTGGGAACTATTAACTCCAGGCTGACTGTTATAAATCTTCAGCCTACATAAATCAAGCTATGACACTGGGATGGGGGCTGTGGTTCGGGACTGCTCACAACCACAGCCACTGAAAGGGATCCAGTTTCTCGGGAAAGAAATTAGAAAAGACAAGAGAGCTCACGGCCGTGTCCCTCAACTCCAGAGTGAGCTCATTCTCTTTTAAAACTAAAATGACAGATGCACCAACCGCCAAAGTAAACCCCGGCAAAACCGCCGTTCTCAAACGCTTTAACGCCAACTGTCTGTTTTTAAATTAATTGGCAAAATCGTTTTTGATTCATTGTTCACCCACTGCATGAATGAGCCTACATTTGCTACCTTAATCATTCACGCTAAAGAATGTTTTAAAGGTACAATTTTCTTCCACGATTTGGGTGATGATGACATGGGGAGGGAGGGGTGGGGGTGGGAATGAGCTCATTTCAGTGTCACATTTGCGCAATTTAGTCGGTAGAGATTGTAGAAAAAATGCTTTTAAAAGTTAAAAAAGAAAAGCCTCTGATGATTGTGTGGCTCAGCTGGGCATGGGGGAGGGGCAGGGATTTTTGCTACTGGTTTTCCGAACCACCCGCCACCATCGCTACCGGATTGGGCGATCCGGTCCGAACCGGGAGCATTTCACCCCTGATTGTTATGAATATTTGCTGCCTTAGAAGAGTGAGGAAAATCCTCAAGGACGACTCTCACCCTGGTCATCGCTTCTTTACCCTCCTACCATCCGGAAGGAGATATAGAAGCATAGCCAGCCGCACAAAGAGGCTGAAAGAACAATTTTTATCCGGGGTCTGTCAGACTCCTGAATGCAAAATAACATCATCACTACGTAGTACGATGGCCTTGCAGGGCTGGCGCAACGGGTAACGTGTTCACACGGGTGCAATAGGACTGTTTTGTTAATACGATTTATGGGGTTAGGGATTTTCTGTCTTCGAGGTGAGTTGTGTTGTGTTGGGGGGGGGGGTGCACCGAGGGAGTTCAAGCAATCTCGTTGCACGTATGTTGTGCCCTGACAATAAAGGTTTGAATTGAGGAGAACGTTCCTTCTCGTAAGGTCCTGCCTGATCAGCACCGTTCACTGGCACAACACATCATTATCTTTCTCTCAAGGCGAGATGGCCTTCTGCACCACAGAGGCATCTGTTCCACAAGGCTGACGCCTCGGCCAATTAGCCAAATGCACCTCCTAAACCCGCTGATTACCGTTTCAGCTGATTAATCGGGCTAATTGATTAGCGCCCACGGAGGGAGGGAGGGGGGGATAGACGGTCCTAAGCCCCCTTGTGCCAGAACCCCGGAGCAAAAGGGGTGCCGTTCCTCATGAGCACCTGCCCTTCTCACCTGAGCCTTGGCCACTGGGGCCATCTAGTGGTCGGTCCTTGGCTTGCAAGCCAGCCAACCTCTGCTTACCTGGAAAAGCCAGCGCAGAACGGGGAGGGGACACTTGGCAATTCCGTGATAGATGAACCCAAGGCTGCCACTGTGGAGGATTGCCAGCTGCTGAGAGGTGCTGGAGCTGGAGCTGGAGGGGGAGAAAGGCAAAGAATTCTGCATCCACGTTTGGTCACCAGACTATTAAAAAGTGCAGAAAAGCGCAACCAGGATGATTAGGGCAGTGGTGAAATCCAAATTTTTTTTACTACCGGTTCTGTGGGTGCGGCTTGGTGGGCATGGCTAGGTGGGCGTGGCAGGGGTAGTGTAAAATCTCCATTCCCACCCAACTCCAGGGGAACGATACTGCAAAATCCCCATTCCCTCCCACTCCTGGGGGAAAGATATTGCAAAATCTCCATTCCCACCCCACTCTGGGGCCAGCCAGAGGTGGTATTTACTGGTTCTCCAAACTGCTCAAAATTTCCTCTGCCGGTTCTCCAGAACCTGTCAGAACCTGCTGGATTTCACCCCTGGATTAGGGGACTGGAGGGTAAAAGGTACAATGAACGGTTGCAGGAACTGGGCCTGGCTAGTCTAGTGAAGAGAAGGACCAGGGGAGACAGGATAGCAGTCTTCCAATATTTGAGGGGCTGCCACAGAGAGGAGGAAGGGGGTCAAGCTATTTCCCAAGGCACCTGAAGGCCAGACAAGGAATAATGGATGGAAACTGAACAAGAAGAGATTCAACCTGCAAATAAGAAGAATTTTTCTGACAGGGGAACCATCAACCTATGTAACAGAAGTTGCCTTCGGAAGTTGTGGGAGCTTCATCACTGGAGGCTTTCAAGAAGAGACTGGATTGCCATCGGTCAGAAACAGAATAGGGTCTCCTAGTTGGGGAGGGGGGCTTGGATTAGATGACCTATAAGGTCCCTTCCAACTCTTGCTAAATTCATCTGCTTCTAATAGGTCTTGACTTCTCATCTCTTACCAACGGGGTTATGATTATACTGTGTACATCATTCAGAGTCGGTTTTCGCCAGAACTGTACCAATATAATCTATCCAATAAAATTATTCTTTGAGGAATCTACCTGCCTTGGATTTTTGTTTGCCGTGGGTATGTTACTCGGAACCCTGACATTTAGTCCTTGGAGCTCTGAGAAGAAAATGCTCAGATTGAGACTTCTAACCCAATAGGGCGTCATCACTTGTGGTGACAAAGCGTGCCCTTGTTCTCCGAGGGCACAGAGAGGGGGCACATTCCAAGGGAGAAACACGAGGGCAAAAGCTACATTTGAGTTCACATCAGTAAGAGCAACGTGGAGAATACGATTCCTTGCAAACTTAATCATTCCCCCTCTTGCCACTAGACAAATTGAAATTTGGTGACAACGTGGGGGGGGGAGGGGGAAGGAGGAGGTGTTTCTAAGACCCTCATTCAAGGTTTATTTATTTATTTTATTTATTTGATTTGATTTGATTTCTATACCGCCCTACTCCTGAAGGACTCAGGGCGGTGCACAGCCAAACAATAAAACACATACATACAAAATTTAAAAGCAGAATTAAAATCAAATTAAATAATTTTGGCCCAGACAAATTTAAAACCCCAAACTATTTAAAACCAATTTTAAAATTGAATATATAAAATACTAAAAGATATTTTAAAATTAAAAATCTTTTATAAAAGAGGGAGAAAATTAAGCCAGGCCCGCCTGGTGAAATAATAAGGTCTTTAAAGCGCGGCGGAAGGTGCGCAGATCCGGGATCCTCCGTATCTCCGGGGGGAGCTCGTTCCAGATAGTAGGTGCCCCCACAGAGAAGGTTCTCCCCCTGGGGGCTGCCAGTCGGCATTGTTTGGCCGACGGCACCCGGAGGAGCCCCTCTCTATGGGAGCATACCGGCAGGTGGGAGGCTATTGATGGTAGTAGGCGGTCTCGCAAGTACCCCAGTCCTAAGCCATGGAGCGCTTTAAAGGTGGTAACCAAAACCTTGAAGCGCACCCGGAAGACCACCGGGAGCCAGTGCAGATCGCGCAGGAGGGGTGTTACATGGGAACGCCATGTCTCTCCCATGGTTTGCTGTGGTGGGTGGGCTCACAAGCCACCCTGAGGTCAAAGGTTACACACACCCCCACTACAAAACAACGCAAACCATCTGAATGTACAATGGAAAGCAATTTGCGAAGCTAAGGGGTGAGCGTGAAATATGTACAACCAGCAAACTGGAGTTTTTCAGGAAGAGATTGGACAGTCAACTTATCTGGAACGGTGTACGGCTGTGACGCAGAGCTCTCTCTGCTGGCACGCGCGCCGTCGCCCCAGGCCAGATCTCCGATACGTTTCTTTCGTGAGCTTCTGTTTCCCTGCAAACAACGAAAACAGAAGCTGACGAAGGAAAAAGACCTTACCTCTTGCCGCGCTGCCGGTGTTGGGATACCGCGCCAGCCAGCTGGTCTTCGGGTCTCTGCTGCCCATGCATGCATGTCTACACATGTGCATATTCACACATGTGCATGTTCACACGTGTACACATGTCCGCGCATACATGTGTTCGCACACCTTTCCGTTTGGGCATGTGTGCATGCGCAGTTTAAGCACTCAGTGTCTAAAAGGTTCACCATCACTGGTATAGGGTCTCCTATTTGAGTAGGGGGTTGAACTAGATAGGTTAATTGACCCATACAATGTAGTCCTGTGATTGCTTACCATCTTTTGAGGGTAATGTATTAACGTACATGAGATGATTTATGAGAAAATCTTTAACTTTAAAGAGGTTGATGCAGTGGTGAAATCTAAAATTTGTTACTACCGGTTCTGTGAGCCTGGCTTGGTGGTGGTGGTGGGAGGGGGTAATGTGACTGGGATCGTCAGAGGCATTTAAAAGAGCCTTGGTAGTACAGTGGTCTAAAGCACCCTGTTATTAAGACCAGCTGCCTGCAATTACTGCAGGTTCGTATCTCGCCAGGCTCAAGGTTGACTCAGCCTTCCATCCTTTCTAAGGTAGGTGAAATGAGGACCCAGTTTGTGGGGGCAATAAGCTGACTTTGTATAAATATACAAAAGGATGAAGGCTGTTGCTTAACGCACTGTAAGCCGCCCTGAGTCTCCGGAGAAGGGCGGCATATAAATTAAATTAAAAAGAAAAAAAAAAAGAAAAAAAAAGGTTTTTTCTTTTAAAAGCCTCTGACGATCCCAGCTGAGCCGCACGATCATCAGAGGCTTTTTTTTTTTTTTACTTTTAAAAGCATTTTTTCAGCCGAAGAGGTTATAGAAAAAATGCTTTTAAAAGTTAAAAAAAAAAAGCCTCTGATAATCGGGAGGCTCAGCTGGGCATGATTTTTAATTTTTAAATATCTTTTAGTATTTTATACATTCAATTTTAAATTGGTTTTAAAAGTTTGGGGTTTTAATTTTGTCGGGGCCAAAATTATTTAATTTGATTTTATTCTACTTTTAAATTTTGTATGTATGTGTTTTATTGTTTGGCTGTGCACCGCCCTGAGTCCTTTGGGAGTAGGGCGGTATAGAAATCAAATAAAATCAAATCAATAAATAAAATAAATGGGGGCGGGGAGGGGGGGCAGGGATTTTTGCTACCAGTTCTCCGAACCATCCGCCTCCATCGCTACCGGATCAGGCTATCCGGTCCGAACCGGGAGCATTTCACCCCTGGGTTGATGTGATGTTGAACTGTATACCAAAGTTTTGGAATCCATTTATCAGGAATGATGGTTGTGTTGGTTTAAAAACAAAACAAAACACCACAATGAGACATTGTGTTATTCCAGATGCTCAGGAATGACGGTTGGATATATGTGATGTTTTGGAAAAGGCAGCATTTTCTACTAATCAAAGGACGCAGCAATATGGGTTACTGTGGCAGAGACATAGTGATGTTCTAACATAACATTTTGTACCGCTTATATCACAGCAGTACATTTATTATTAAACCAGAAATATAAAACTCCTGTGTTTTATATTGAGAAATATAAAACACAGGAGACGATCTTTCTTGGTTTGTTAAGGGTTTGTGGAGATTCTCTGGACTCTCTGGTTTTTCTTTTGAAGACGTTTCACTTCACATCCAAGAAGCTTCTTCGACTCTGACAGGATAGTGGGGAAACGGAAGGATTTATATTCCTTGCAGACAGCTGGTCATTTGCATCTCAGGTGATCATTTGCATCCTTTTAGAGAGTCCTTGAGGCCACTTGCAGGTTTACCTGTGTCCTCGGGGTCACCTGAGTAGTGCTCATGGTTCCTGTAGTCTGCAATTTTTTCTCTGGAAATCCATTCCTTCTTCCACACCATTCAAAGGGTGTTCATCCCAAATTGCATAGCTAAACATCTGTAGAGATTCTCAGTCATCCAGGTCATGGTTGTCCCAAAGGTGCTTTTTCAGGAGGCAACTGGACTTCGTTTTTTTCTTTTGAAGACGTTTCGCTTCTCATCCAAGAAGCTTCTTCAGCTCTGAACGGATGGTGGGGAATGGAAGGATTTATACTCCTTGCAGACAGCTGGTTATTTGCATCCTTTTAGAGAGTCCTTGAGGCCACTTGGAGGTATATCTGTGTTCTCGGGGTCACCTGAGTGGTGCAAATGGGTATGGAACCTTCTTGGAAACTGCTGAAAGGACTGTGTTGTAGATTGGAAATAGATGGTCTCATATCCCTCCCGCTCTGTTGAGAGAAGGCTCTTGAAGTTTGACGCAGATGGCCTCTTTGACCCCTCTTTCAAACAAGGGGTCATCTCTCCCCAAAATGTGGAGTCTGCTATCTTCAAAAGAGTGGCCTTTGGCTTTTAAATGCAGATGGACTGCTGAATCTGGTCCTGATGGGTTTGCTCTCCTATGTTGTGCCATGTTGTTTGGGAAGTGGCTGTTTTGTTTCCCCAATCTGCACGTCTCGCTGCATTGTACTGCCATATCACGTTGCTCGGTTTTGTCTGGGTGTTTTATCCTTGGAGCAAACAAGCTTCTGCCTTTGTGCATTCTTGGGCTTGAAGTGTACCCGTATGTTGGGTTGGCTGAAGATCCTCCTGTGCTTTTCCCATATTCCTGCAATGTATGGAATAGCAACGTTGCTTCGTTTATTGTTCTTTTCATTGTCCGTTATGGAGGAGCTCCTGTAGGGTCTCTTTTTGAGATTTGATGAAGGCCCACTTGGGATAGCCACACATTCCAGGGGCTTCCTTTGTTAAGGGTTGCTTCTTTTCTCATTTTTCTTTTAAGCTTTTGTTAATTCTTTTCTTCTTTAAACATGGTTTTATCCGTGGTGGATGTTAAGAATATTAAAATAAGAAAACGTAAAATTCGCATTTGCCCTAAAACACGAATTGTAGCCAACTGGGAGAAAGCATTCTCAAATAGCCTTTAAATTGTTGCCTTTAGAGCACCCAGTCTGCTGGGTTATCAGCAGGGGTGAGATTCAGCCGGTTCTGACCGGTTCGGGTGTACCGGTAGCTCCAACGATCAGCTGAGAGCGAACCGGTTCTCTCCGATGTTCAGATGGGCCCACCCCTCCACCTCTGCGCTATAACCTATCTATATTTCTTTTGTTTTAAGCCCAGCTGATAGGCATGGCAGAATGGATTGCCACGCCTCAGCTGTTTTACTCACTCTGGATTCAGTAGAAGGTAATTTTCGATCATATTGAGCATGCGCAGAAGCGGACACGCAGCAAACCAGTTGCTACAACCAGTGAATCCTATGACTGGTTATCAGTTGTGCAGAGGTCAATTGCTGCCCCATTGCTAATGGGAATTCAGAGAGACAAGTCAGTCCTTCCAGACAGAGGCCTCTTCGTGCCCAGTTGGGGGGGCTTTTCAATAGCTGAACGTCTTGTCCAGAGGAAACTGCTTCTGCTGTTTGCCCTGCCTTCTACATAAACCAGAACTCTTTTTTCATTTTTATCTCCACGCCAGCTCAGTTGCAGCCCTCAGGGCAAACCGGGGTTTTGGATCCGGAGAGAGGCAGCAAAGACTTGTCTAGGTTCACTTGAAACCAAAGGACTTTTTGTTAGATAACAGAGGTCATCTAAATTTAGGCCGGGTCAGGACAAGTCTCGGCTGTAGCTGTTTTGATCAGCTGGATCAAGACCTCCAGCTGCCAGAAGCCAATTCAATTCGAGAAGAGCCCAAAATGGAAATATTAGACCCAGGGCAGGGGAAAAAGAAAGGCTGAGGGCAGAGGACAGAGCTTAAATGGGCAACTCTGGGGTCTTCGCTAAAGGCTGTCTTTGACCCGGTTTCTTCATGGAATTATACAAGGGATGGATTCAGAAGCATGGCTTTCTAATTCTAGCTTTTGTCCTGTCCTTCTCAGTGGCGTTTGCCCCGCGCTAATCAGTTAATAAGGACGGGGGAATTGCAGATTTCTTGGGTCATTAGAGCTCTCTCAGCTTGGTTTTCTTGCAGCTATTTCATTACCAATCTAAGTAACCCCGGCAGTTTGCAAATCCCGCTCCCTTCTAGAACTGATGATGTTACCTAGTTGGGTCATGAAACGTCTGCAAGAAAACCACCAAGCTCAGAAAGCAACAAACACCCCTCCTTTCAACCCTCAGCTACAAATATTCTCCTTTATTGGAATCTATATATATATATATATAAAAAAGCGAAAACCACTCACGTATTAATCACGAAATCTCCAGAACCGTAAAGCCTACAAACTTGAAATTTGCCATGGCTGTTCATCTTGGCTTCTAGGTGCTCACCAAGAAAGGATTTTTCGAAATGACTATCAGAGCATTAGTATTTCCTATCGTTTGGATGCTAATTAGTTAGACGTTCCACTCCTCCTCCCAACTTGAAAATAACTCTGGAGAGAATGGTATAGCATAGGATAGGCTTCTGTGAGGCAAGCCTCATGGAGAGAAGGGGCTAGAAAGCCTAAGGGAGAGAAGGGGATAGGAGACGTTTCTTTGGGGCAAGGCTGAGGGAGAGAAGGGGAGAGGCTTCTGTAAGGCAAGCCTCATGGAGAGAAGGGGCTAGAAAGCCTAAGGGAGAGAAGGGGATAGGAGACGTTTCTTTGGGACAAGGCTGAGGGAGAGAAGGGGGATAGCAGAGGAGACATTTCTGTGGAGCACAGCTGGGGGCGAGAAGGGGAGAGGAGAGGCTTCTGTGGGGCAAGGCTCATGGAGAGAAGGGGCTAGAAAACCTGAGGGAGAGAAGGGGAGAGGATAGGAGATGTTTCTGTGGGGCAAGGCTGAGGGAGAGAAGGGGAGAAGAGAGGCTTCTGTGGGGCCAGCCTGAGGGAGAGAAGGGGGAGAGGAGAGGAGACGTTTCTGTGGGGCAAGACTGAGGGAGAGAAGGTGAGAGGCTTCTGTGAGGCAAGCCTCATGGAGAGAAGGGGATAGAAAGCCTGAGGGAGAGAAGGGGAGAGGCTTCTATGAGGCAAGCCTGAGGGAGAGGAGAGGAGACGTTTCTGTGGGGCAAGGCTGAGGGAGAGAAGGTGAGAGGCTTCTGTGAGGCAAGCCTCATGGAGAGAAGGGGATAGAAAGCCTGAGGGAGAGAAGGGGAGAGGCTTCTATGAGGCAAGCCTGAGGGAGAGGAGAGGAGACGTTTCTGTGGGGCAAGGCTGAGGGAGAGAAGGGGAGAGGATAGGAGAGGATTCAAGCTGTAAGTGTCGATTTATCAAGTCCGATCACATAGTTTGGTAGTGAAGCATGGGGATCCAGCTAGTCACAGATAAAAGGCTGCCTTGGCTGGAGTTTGGGCCAGACTCCAGTAGAAGCTACCAAGCAATGCAGCTGAGTCTTCAAATCTGGTGGGACACTTCCATGCCCAAAAGCACTGCGGTGAATCATCCATTATTGAAGCTACAAGCTGCCTCCTCCAGAGGATGACTTCCACATACCCCAATCAGTTGAGATGTAGGAGGATCGAAGAGTATCAGGAGGCAGCAGCCAGGTTGAAGGAGGCTGAGAGAGAGTAGGGATGGAGGAGGAAGGAAAAATTGGAAAAGTCTCTCAGACATCCCTCAAGGCCTTTTCCTCCCTGCTGTTCCTTACCTAACCAGCCATTGTCTCTTGCAGGCTGTTTGGGTTTAAATGCTCACTTTAAAGGGGTTATGAACATATTGTGAGAGCATCCAAGTGTGTTGCAGGCGTTACATTTATTTCCAGCCCTTCTCAGGAGGTTTGAATGCAGGCAATCCAGAGGGGTTTGTGATAAATGGTTTTGAAAAATATGAAAAATGCTTTTTTCCTGAATAGAAGACGGGAGAGGAGAGAAGGGAAGTCCTAGCATAGGAAGATCCAGAAGCAAGAGGATGAAGGGCCGAATCTGGCCCGCGGGGTACTTAGATCTGGCCCGTGGGGCCGCCCTAGAAACAGCAAAGAACTGGTTTATGGTGCCTCTGCTAGCGAAAACGGAACTTGGGAGGGCCGCGTGCAGCCCACCCACCCACCCCAAGCTCCGTTTTCACTGACAAAAGGTTGCAGGAGGCCGTCGCAGCCGAAAACGGAGCTCGGGAGCCCGTTTTCTCTGGCAGAGCGCACAGGCCACCACAGGTGCCCCTGACATGAGTGACGTCGAACTGGCCATACCCACCCCGGCGTTGCCCACTCCAGCCCCCTGAGGTCAAACATAACCCTGATGCTCCCCTCAATGAAATCCGAGTTTGACACCCCTGAGCTAGAGAGTATCTGGTAATGGACTTTCTTCCTAGCAGATATCCAGGACCAGCCTAGGTGGCCAAGACTGTTCTGTAGCTTAAAATAACAGAATAACAGAGTTGGAAAGGACCTTGGAGGTCTTCTAGTCCAGCCCCCTGCCCAAACAAGAGACCCTGTACCATTTCAGACAAATAGTTGTCCAATCTCTTCTTAAAAACCTCCAGTGTTGGAGCATCCACAACTTCTGGAGGCAAGTCGTTCCATGGATTAATTGTTCTATCAGGAAATTTCTCCTTGACTTCAAGAAAATCCTCAGCTCCAAGGAAATGCTCCGAAATGCAGACCCAATCCATTTCATGTGTCAGCTCTCCCCCACACGAAGGATCCAGAAGCAACCAGATCGGTGGTTTCTGCTCCCAAGAACACACGCAGACGTGCAAGCTGCAAACCTCCCTTGAAAAGAGATTTGCAGATTCTCCGAACAAGAGTCCTTCCGTATCTCTAAAAATTGATCATTCGTGCAACAATGGAGGAGTTTTCTGTGGAAAGAGGAGGGGATGCAGAAACTGATATAAGAGTCCGGCGTACCACATAAAGGAGAACTTGGGATCTGTTGGCCGACTTGCCAGTTCCTTGTTCCAGAGGTTTGAGAGGGAAAAAACCAGAAGAAACTTCAGTTGTCCAGTCTGAATTCCTCAAATACATTTCTCCCCTGTATTTTTTTCCTCTACTAAGGCCATAAAAACCTGGTTTCGTTGACCAGCCCAGGGTGTGACTGCCCCAAACATCTTGGTTTTGTTGACGGTATTAGTTTCATCTTGGCTCTTGCGTTGACATTTATTGCTTTGTGGTGCTGTTTTAATCTTGTTTCTATTTCCTGTGCGCTGCCCAGAATCGCGTGTTTGAAATGGGCAGCCATACAAATTGGAAAAAAATGAAAGTTAAAAAAAAAAAGTCATTCTCGTGAGCGACCTCAAGATGGTTATGAGTCAGCTCCAAAAGCATCCCAACAAACTTCCCAGTTACATGAATGACTGAACTTGGGCTTCCCCAGTCAAAATTTAACATATTTTTCATTTTTCTCTTTCCAGAAGATCTAAGGAACATCCATTTCATATCCAATTACTCCTGCAAATGAAGAATGAAAGAAGCTCATTTAAAAAAAAAAAACCCATCTCCATTTCTGCAGCCATACATTTCTTCGGTCTCCCTGTGCATTTATTATTTTTAACAGACTAACAGAGTTGGAAGGATTCTCGGAGGTCTTCTAATCCAACCCCCTGCGCAAACAGGAGACACTCTACCTGTTGTGGCCCGCCAGCAGCCTGCGCGGATCGTGGCTGATCCCGATGACGAAGAGGCTGGTGTGGGGTCACGCCAGCAGCCTTCGCAGCCGGGGCTCGCGTCGGACAGCGAGGAAGCTGAAGAGGTGGTGTCAGAGGCAGAGACTCAGCCAGGGCCTTCAGAACCTCCAGAGGCTCCTTCAAGTGGAGAGAGCGAAGTGGAGGAACCTCTCCTCAATGCTCGGGCACGCAGGGCTGCCAAAAGGCAGGAGTGGTTACTCAGGAGGAGGAAGTCTCCTTGAGAGTAGGGCTTGAAGATAATTGGCCACTCCCTTAGCCTATTTAAGTCACACGCAGCTAGTGCGTTCTTGCTGGAAACAACTTGTATTATTATCAGAGTATTTTGGTTTATCATATCTTGTTTTCTGGGCTGGTTGCCAACCTTTGCCGGTCTTGTTTATTCTTGTTAATAAATTTGATAAGGACTGTTGGTGTGTGTCAATATCCTCGGAAATCCAGAGCTGGGGCAGAACAATACCACTTCAGACAAATGGTTGCCCAATCTCTTCTTAAAAACTCCCAGTGTTGGAGCATTCACAACTTCAGGAGGCAAGTAGTTCCACTGATTAATTGTTCTCACTGTCAGGAAATTTCTCTTTACTTCTAGGTTGCTTCTCTCCTTGATTAGTTTCCACCCGTTGCTTCTTGTCCTGCCTTCAGGTGCTTTGGAGAATAGCTTGACTCCCTCTTCTTTGGGGCAGCCCCTGAGATGTTGGAAGACTGCTATCATGTCACCCCGAGTCCTTTTTCTTTGCCCCAAGTTTCTATTGTTATCCCTCTGACGGCACCAAACTAATTTTGTTTACCACACCTTGATTCCGAGTCTGCCAAGTTTTACAGAATAACAAAATCACAGAGTTGGAAGGGACCTTGAAGGTCTTCTAGCCCAACCCCCTATTCAAGCAGGAGACTCTGGCCTATACCATTCCAGACAAGTGGCTATCCAATTTCTTCTTAAAAGCCTCAAGTGATAGAGCACCTATGATTTCTGGTGGCAAGCTGTTCCACTGGTTAATTGTCCTCACTGTTAGGAAGTTTCTCCTTAATTCCAGCTTGCTTCTCTCCTTGATTAGTTTCCATCCATTGTTTCTTGTCTTGTCTTCTGGTGCTTTGGAAAATAAGTTGACCCCTTCTTCTTTGTGGCATCCCCTGAGATATTATACTCTGCTCCACTGAGTTCCAGAATGACAGAATAATAGAATTGGAAGGGATCTTGGAGGCCTTCTAGTCCAACCCTCTGCTCAAGCAGGAGACCCCATTCCGTTTCACACAAGTGGCCATCCAGTCTCTTCTTAAAAGCCTCCAGTGATGAAGCACCCACAACTTTCGAAGGCTTCTTCCCTGGGTTGTTTGTCCTCACTGTCAGGAAATTCATCCATAGGTTCTAGATTGCTTAGTTCTAGGTTTCCCCATCTCACTCTGCTTGAGAGAGGGACCCATCCTTCCCATTGTTATATAGCAGCGACTGCCACTGCTTAAACAACTCGGGGCGTATACATCATCCTAAGAACCAGAACAGGAAAAAACCTCCGGCATTTCAGCTGCTATTAATCCCCCACCTAATAAAGGACAGCCAACGGCGAGAGACACCTACATCCATCTCTGTGCATTT
Source organism: Arizona elegans (assembly GCA_022577455.1). NCBI lineage: Eukaryota > Metazoa > Chordata > Lepidosauria > Squamata > Colubridae > Arizona > Arizona elegans. The sequence goes on from JAKOOJ010000048.1 coordinate 3,002,673, forward strand.
GTGACAGATGGAAGCCTAAGCAGAATGAGCAATGATGTCCCAGTTCTCTCAGCGCCTCGGAAAATAATCAGCATCTCCCATAACAATGTTCGCGCCTGTCAGTACTTTCTAATTCCGAACATGAATCCGTCTTCCTTTCTTCCTTCCGTCTGCCGGAGAAGCGCCCGTTTTCTGCAAAGCGGGCTTATTAATATATCAGAGGCTGATACAAACCCGGGTTTCCCTCTTTCTCCGCTGCCCCGCTTGCTCGGATCCGAGCGACGAGCTCCGGCTTATTGGCAGAGTGGAAGGGCATTCAGCACCCGATTTGGCACGTTGGCGCCATTTATCACAGGAAGGTGTGCATGACAGATAACCTAGTTTTTTTAGTGTTTTTTGTTTTGTTTTGTTTTGTTTTGTTTTTGCTAGCCTGCTAGAATATTCACAAGGCTGCCTGGTGGGCGCCACGTCGTTCCTCTGC